>OZ008356.1:11250102-11378638 GCA_963931975.1 Cataclysta lemnata | reverse complement strand
AACTTTGTCGCGGTATTTATTTTGAATGGGACGCCTTTTATTTTACTTGGGTTGTTTGTTTTGTTTCGAAATTTCTTTTTGTGGCGGATTATGGAACGCTTTTGGGTTTGCCTCCTCGAAGACAAAGGGCTTTGTGGGAACTGTGCTCTTTATTTTCGTACTTGTTTCAATAATGGGAGAGCTTCAGAGCCTGTAGCGATAATTAGTTACCTATCTACCTAGGTTGGAGTTTGATAATTTTGATAATTTTAATGACGAAGTAGCTAATTGTTTTTACGAAGAGAATCAAAGGTTTATTAGGCCATTGAGCGATCTGAGTCGTTGAGCTCTCATCCAATCCTTAGATCCGATCATAGCGTGAAACGCTCCACAAAAGGCTTCCTCAGATCTCAAACGAGAATGTAATAAAGGATCCGTGGAGCACGCAAAGGTAACTGTTTACAGAGGCATGTGCGAGCGTGATCCCTAATCCCGGGACACGGCGAAGTTATTGAAAAAAATCTCATAAAGCGAATTCAAGCACTCCATTCAGGTAGACGTCTCCAGATAAAACTCGCGAAAAAATATCCCTTAGCGATACCGGTTTGACAATGCGAGCGGGACTCTACAAAACCCTCGTATATGTTTCGTACCAAAACATTTACCCCTCAGGCGTCGAGGAAAAAGCTACACGGGCGAGCGAGACGGGGGGTCCCCGAGAGCGGGACGGCGCGACGCCCCGGCCAATCGGCGGAGAGGACCCGCGGGGAGGAGCCCGCTAAAGCTGACATGTCAGGGCGGGGCATTAGATCCTATTATTGTCTGGCAAGGCAAATAATATTTTGCACAATGTACACATTGGGGAAGGGGGGTCTTTGGACCCCCGCTAATTTATTCCCAACTTCGGTTACGGGTTGTTTTTCAGCTTTGCGAGCCTGTTATTTAAATTGGAAGCTCCGAGTTATTTGTATGTAGCCGTCTGTAGGCATTGTTGGTTGTAATGAAGGAATTTCGCTGTTCTTTATTGTAGCTTGAAGGTTTTCTGTTGCGCTTCGGGTTTTTCACTGTTCTCGTCCTCTTTCGATTGGCCGCTGTTTCTTGTTTGTGCCTAAGGGCTTGTTAAACCTTTATTGATCCTTGCGAGCATTGATTGACTTTGCAACTGTAGTTGGTTTGCTCTATGACTTACCTACTGCCGCACTCAGAGACGTCAATTAACTTTAATGGGTACTTAATATAAAAAAAATCACTTAAATAGGTATACCATAGAGCCGGCAAGAATAGCGACTAGTTTTGAGTTGTCATTTTTGGGACATTAAAGTACCTAACCTACTATAATACCTAACGTTAGATAATTGTCGTCTCTGAGTGCGGCAGTTACAGCCAACACAACTTTATATTAAAGGGTTACTTAACGTGCTTTTCGTGAATTTAAAACTACTAAGGGAGTTGCTCTTCTTGCCAGGTACCTCCCTATACCTAGGTATATGGTCTAGATTTAAATGAACACTTTTTTGTATTAAATAGGTACCTACTCATTAACGTTACTTAATTGACGTCTCTGAGTACAGACGTTAGCCTCAAGTTATAAATTATACTAACAGCAAATATCAATAAGTATACCTACCTATCTAAGTAGGTACGTACCTATCTACCTAGGTATTATAGGTTGGGGAAAAAGTCTTTTCGCATTATAGTATGTATAAACTTGTAATAAAATCTCTTTGGCTATACTATTTGTATCTGGCTGGTTTTGGTATCATTGAAAGTTTAAATTTTAAAGAACATAATTCCAAATTCAAATTAGGAAAATGTGTGATTTTCATTTGTTTTTCGTACCGCCAAGATGAGTGAATGTAATGAAGAAATTCGATACATTTTAAAATTTTACTACAAAAAAGGTAAAAATGCAACGCAAGCCGCGAAAAAAATTTGCGATGTTTATGGACCTAGTGCAGTATCTGTGAGAGTAGCACAAATTTGATTTAAGCGTTTTCAATCCGGAAATTTTGATGTCAAAGATGCACTTCGCTCTGGTCGCCCTATTACAGATAAAATGGATGCCATTTTTGAAAAAGTGGAGCAAGATCGGCATGTCAGTAGTTACGACGTAGCTGAAGAACTGGGAATTGACCACAAAACAGTTTTGGCGCATTTGAAAAAAACTGGGTACACAAAAAAGCTCAACATTTGGGTACCTCACGAGCTCACTGAAAGAAACCTAATGAACCGTGTACTCATTTGTGATTCTTTATTACGACGTAATGAAACCGAACCATTTTTGAAGAAGCTGATAACTGGTGATGAAAAGTAGATCACGTACGACAAGAACGTGCGAAAAAGGTCGTGGTCAAAGGCCGGTCAGGCTTCACAGATTGTGGCGAAACCCGGGTTAACTCGCAACAAGGTGATGCTGTGTGTGTGGTGGGATTGGAAGGGCATTATTCATTATGAGCTGTTACCACCAGGCATGACCATCGATTCTGAACTATACTGCGAACAACTGATGAGATTAAAGCAAGAAGTTGAGAGAAAGCGGCCGGAATTAATCAACAGAAGGGGTGTGGTTTTTCATCATGATAACGCTAGACCTCACACATCTTTAGCCACTCAGCAAAAATTAAGAGAGTTTGGCTGGGAGGTGTTAATGCATCAGCCGTATAGTCCTGACCTTGCACCTTCAGATTTCCACCTGTTTCGGTCTCTTCAGAATTCTTTAGGCAGTGTCAGGTTAACATCACGAGAGGACCGCCAAAACCACTTGTCGCGGTATTTTGACCAGAAGTCCCAAAATTTCTATAGCAATGGGATCATGTCCCTACCTATAAGATGGCAAAAAGTTATCGAACAAAATGGAACCTACATACTTTAGTTAAATGTAAATAAACTATATTAAAAATGTTTTGAATTTTCTTAAAAAATGCGAAGAAACTTTTTCCCCATAGTCACACCTATATCCCCGAAGGGGTAGCCAGAGGTGAACTAGCACCCACGTTTCGCCAATTATGTTAGGTCCTATGTAATAGGTGGCGAGCCTATTGCCATTTATCGGGCACAAAAGTCGCAGTATTTTGCTAGGTGGTATAAAAGAAACGCTGCTGCCTCATCACTGATTTATCCTTAGTCGCCTTGTACGACACCCACGGGAGAGATTTGGGGTGGTGACAATTGTATTCTACTCTGCCGTCACCACACGGCCCATTATTTGAACATAATAAAAATATAAGAAAAAAAATTATCACATAGAAATTTGTGGGTGCTAGTTCACCTCTGCCTACCCCTTCGGGGATATAGGCGTGATTTATGTATGTATGTATGTAAATTTGTGTTTAGAAAATGATCGAAAAATTAGTACTTTCTACTACCTAAGTGTTGAGGGAATCGAACCCGCGTCCTCCGCGTTGGTCGTTAGTCCAACGATGGACCTTGGACCAACATCTTGGTTGGCCGAGTTGTACCTATAAGGCATCTTCCCCGAATGAGGAGGACGCGCGTCTAGCGCGCGAGGACGACGCACCTATCTTCTAGCTATATTTTTCTTTTGTTTATAAGGAGGTAAGTTTCGATGGAGCTGACATGCTCATTGGAAAATAAAGCGAAAGTGGCTGGATAGTCGGCTTTACCGACTAGTCGGAACATCTCTAGAATTTACTTACCACAAATACCTGTTAGGGGTTGCAGTACCGGTACTGTGGACAAAACTAGATTTCCGGTACTGTGCTAACTCTGGTCCTACCGGTAAAACCGGGAAATTCGGTACTTTTCGGTACCACCTAATGAGGATTTATTTTAAAATCTTACGAACTAAGGTCCTCAAGAATAGAGAGCTTAGTTCTCATTGCAGTCCAAGGTATACGTAGAGACGTCGCCAGCACCACATCTCGAATACCTCTATTTTTATGTTCGATTTCATAGTTCTAACTATAGGAAAATAGAGAACACCAAGGATTGTATATACGACTCTTACTTTTGTTTTCCGTTAGAGGACCTGTCTCTCCATACATTATCTAGTTTGCTCATGGCGCCCTTAGCCACCTGATCCTGCGGACAATTTCCTTATCACAGCTACCGTCATTGCCAGCTTAGATTGTTGAACTCGCTGACACACTCCAGGGGACCTAATAAGGCCGCGTTACGCAATATTGCTAAAATGAATTCATTTCCAGAATTCCTGGCAGATCCTAAGCAATTCCTCTAATTTTCGTAAAATGGTCTCAATTTTAAGCAGAATTGCAGCAATTCAATTCTTTAGCAGATTCAAATTTGGTGGTATGTTGCCACATGTGAATAATAAAAAACCCGTACTTAATCGAAGTTCACCGGTTTCCACTTTTTACATTTCTTTATTAGAATAATAGGTAAGTCTCATAGAATAATGCAATACATAATAAATAACAGTGAAAGTATACAATAATAATTGAAATCTCTAAGTTTAAAGACCATAAAACGAAATGTAATGGTCTTGTAGCTCATAGCTCTGCGTGAGGTTCAAATTGCGACCAATGATCATCAATTTGGTTTTGGGTTGATTCGCAACCCCAGGCGTATGGTTTGTGTTTCGATTCGTTTGAACAGTTCAGCCATTTCGCTATCATCAGAACTATTCAGAAGCTATCAAGGTCGTGTCGTCGGCGTAGCGTATATTTCAGAGCTTCCTTCATCCAACTGACACGCCACCATCCCAATCTTCTGTAGCCTTACGTACTATGTATTCTCCGTATGAGTTGAAAAGCTGGGGTGACAAAATGCACCCCTGCCGGACACCTTTTTGTGGTTTAATGGGCTCCGAGCAGCATCGTTGGAGCTTAATCTTCGCTGAGCTGTCTGCGTTGAGGCTTTCCACTAAGTAAGCCAGGTGTGCAGGCGTGCCCATCTCTAGCAGTATTTCTAAATTTTTTGGCATCCAACGTAATCGAATGCCTTCGCATAGTCTATGAAACAGAACGCCTGGGCTTCTTATTAAAAGGTTGTCGGGTTTTTATTTGTACAGGTCTTCGATGTATTTTCGGCTTCGCCAGCGATTAAGAGCTTTGTCTAGCTCGATTAAGACCTTGCCGCGTTTATCCGCGATTTGCCATGTCTTTGGCTTGAAATTCCGTGTGAGGGTCTTCACCTTATGGAATTAGTCTTTGGTCTGCGCTCTTGTAGCATGCCTTTCTATATCTTCGCATATCTCGTTGATGTAGTTCCGGTTGTTGTCTCATTGATAAAGCCCGTCTTATATCTTTTTCTAGTCCTTGTTCCTTTAGAGCCTTCTGTTCTTCCACTAAGGTCCACGTAAAGTCAGATAACCATGCTTTCCGAGTACTTGTAGATTGCATTTGATGGCAGACTTCTTTGGCAGTTTAATTCATTGCTTTTTTGAAAGCATTCCAAGTGGTTTCTGCATCATCAAATGGCTCGCTTGGTAGGCTTTTTATACGCCGTGGTATCCTTGCAAACTCTACTCTCTTGTACAAAGATTTTGGGGTTAGAAAAAGAATTTCGAAAAATTATGATCTTGAAAAATTATGAATTATGATCTTTTTCTAACATTTATATAATGTTAAAATTAAAATCGAATAGTCTACTCTCTTGTCTTATTCTAGTTTAAAAATTCAAGGCCCGGCGTTTGCCAGCTAACTTTAACTCGACGTACTCCTCGTGTTGTTCATTTATTTAGTTCGCGGGTCAAAATGGCGACATTTTTAAACTAATAGACACTATAACGCAATGCGGAGCTCCATATTAGTTAAGTTTTGCAAAAGTACCGAAGTACCGAATTTCCCGGGACTTGACTTCTCAGTACCGGTACTGCATAAAAAGCAATTTTACCGGGAAATAAGTACCGGTATTTCCCGGGAGCATGCCCTAACAGATATGAATTAAAGTTACTTCGGCTAATAACTTTACACATATTTTGATGTTTAAATATTAATTATACGTATCTTTGCATAAAAATCAATGTGAAAGAACCAGTGAAACGTTCTACCAGCTAAATCAGCACAAAATAACTTTGTTCACTATTTTTAACTAAAGTTTTTACAAGGCAATACAAGTACCTACCTACCACACGCAACTGGGTATTTTTAGATAAGATTTCTTATTATTTTTCAAAATTTACAGTAAATCAGTGTTGCTGCATATAGATTATTCAGCATTCTGTCAAGAAAAACTTTTTGGTTTTGTGTCTATTCACCTCGCTAGTTCTATTCACCCCGTTTTACGTAGGTAAAGTTGATACATACCCGGGGTGAATAAACACAATTTGGAATTTTACTCGTTTTTTATTTAGTTTTTATTTAGTTTTGATAAAATAAGCTATCACTTAAAACCACATTTTTTTTAAAGTTACAGAAAATAATAATCAAACACCGTTGATTTAGACGAAAAATTTGGTAAAATTTTGTTTTTTTTTAGTTATAGTAGTCTACTTTAAAAACCAGGCCGTTGACATATCATTTTTTTTCTTCTATTTTATTCGCAATAAACTGTGCTAACTAATAAACATAAAATTATTACCGATATTCAGACAAGTTGTTTAGAAACGGTCGTGGGTCTAAATGAAAAAGTCAAAATGAAAAGAAAACCCCTTTTCATAATATTCCTCAAGCGGCAACGGGCGAGTAGTAAGTACCTACTCCGGCGCATGTTTGCGTCGCGACAAAGAGTGTTTTTGTGCGAAAAATATTGATTTTCAGACGGTAAGAGTGTCGTTTATAACTATTTTGTTATTAGTGTCATATTTTTTGCCGCGTGGTAACGGCAGAGTAGAATACAATTGTCACCACCCCAAATCTCTCCCGTGGGTGTCGTACAAGGCGACTAAGGATAAATCAATGATGAGGAATGGCCAGCAGCGTTCCTCCTATACCACCTACCAATAGCAATGCACTGCGACTTTTGTGCCCGATAAATGGCAATAGGCTCGCCCCCTATTACATGGGACCTAACATAATTGGCGAAACGTGGGTGCTAGTTCACCTCTGCCTACCCCTTCGGGGATATAGGCGTGATTTGTGATGTGATGTCATATTTTTGGTTATGAAGAGAATTTAATGCATGATTAATGATTATGTAGCTTTCAAATGGCTACAGATTAGGTGGACAAGGTTAAGTGGACTAGTTTTTAAATGATCTGAGAAAACGTCAAAAAAGTACCCGCAAAATGAATACAGAATTCACTTTGTCCTGACTTTACAAGTTATATAATTTTATGGAATTATGTATTTTTTGACAATGTTTTTGTTGTAGATGGATGGTCAATAGGTATAAAGAAACCACAGAGGAAATTATCATCCAACGGAAAACTGGATGCAACATAGTATTTGTAGTCAGTGGTGTTATGAAGAGTGATTAGCCTTCGAAGGAAGTGATAATTTTATTTGCGATAGACATTATACGAGTAACAGAAAAATGTTACTTTAAATATTCTCATCTTATTTTCACCGTTTACTTAGTTTATATGTTTAACTGATGCCAAATATAATTGTTATTCGCTTTGCCCTAATCCAAGGTTGTAATCTTGGCTTATAACTATTAATTTAATTAATGTTAATGGCAAATGTTATTGTTTCTTGAAAGTACATTAAATAAAGACTTATTTTAGATAATTTGTTTAACCTCCCTAGTAATAATTAAAAAATAATAACCAAAGAAAGTTCAAGGTATACAATTTGCCCGGGTTTCCCCTAATTCGAACCTTACTGTATTGGTAATTGACCTTACCTACCTACCTACATGGTTTATAAATATATAATTATGCACCTACGTAGGTAGCAGTGACAGCCTTAGCATTTTTTTTCTATTTACCCCATATGCCGTTTCTTTTGACACCAGAGCCGATATTTTTACGAATTATGAATTCATTATAGAAAGAACCTGGTTTTTCATTTTGTGGATTTACAGATCCTACTTCGAGACATACATACATTAATCACTCCTATATTCCGAAGGCACAGGTGAACTAGCACCCACATTTCGTCAATTATGTTAGGTACCATGTAATAAGTGGCGAGCCTGTTGCCATTTATTGGGCACAAAAGTCGCAGTTTTTTTTTTGAAGGCCCTAGGCTGTGTGCCGAGAAGCCTTTACAGCATCTACCGGATTTTTTGGGGAAGGCGAAGACCTTGACCTAAAGCCAAACGTGTCCTCAAGCCTTGCAGTCGAGCACTCCCTGTGAGTGTGCCTTCACCGCAGGCGTCTCCCATGGGGGGACGGCATCTCCCGAGGGAGATATACTGCCACGGAGAGCCTCACTGGGCGCCCGAGTCGGAGCTTGGATCGGCATGCCTGAGGGTGCCTCTAAAGGCGCGGACCTCGGCTCAGGCGTGGGGGGAGGGGGCGAGAAGCGCCCCCTCCCCCCACTACACTGGACACGAGTGTACCTGGTAAAGCGCCTTGTGTGTAGAAAAAGTCGCAGTATATTGCTAGGTGGTACATTTATGATACTGTAAGCATGTGTATTTAATTAATAACTATTCTAAGTACATGTTGTAGTCCTCCATATATATTCTACACTCAGAACAATAACTAAAGCAGTTGCTGTTGTACTGCTTTAGTTATTGTTCTGAGATTCTACATGACCAAAAACACATTTTTAATTAGGTGACATTACAGTGACGCAAAGGTATTTATCTTATACATCCATTATAACAGCTACTTTCATGTATGTGGATAACATAAAATGATAAAACAACTGTCAATGAACTCGTGAAAATATGAAGAATGAAATTTTTCCCATTCATAGGGATGAGGGTTGCGACCCCTGTTTGTATGGTTTTTGTCGATAAAATTATACATACAATCCGTGGATAAAGTATCGGACGTCCGATGCCAAACACACTGTATGTCCGGGGCATGTTATTTTTTCCTGCAGAACAAAAAAAATATTACATATTATTCTTCTACTTCTTTTATATATGGCAATAAGTCAACCCTATCCTGGTTACAAAATATTGCTAAGTACCTAATTAAAGAAAACGACAGTGGTAGCCCTAAGCATTGTATTTCTATTCACCCATTTTTGGTTTCTATTGTACCCCTTTTGGTTTCTATTCGCCCCTTATTGCATTTCTATTCACCCCATATTACGTATCTATCAGCCCCTTTGGCGTATTTATTTACCCCAGATATGAATTAAAATTACATACATACATAAATCACTCCGATATCCCCGAAGGGATTTTTTAAGCCAATTATGTTAGGTCCCACGTTTATTACATGGGACCTAACATAATTGGCGAAACGTGGGTGCTAGTTCACCTCTGCTCTGCCTTCGGGGATATAGGTGTGATTTATGTATGTATGTAAATATTAATTATACGTGCCTTTGCATAAAATTCAAAGTAAAAGAACCACTGAAACGTTCTACCAGCTAAAATCAGCACAAAATAACTTTGTTCACTATTTTTAACTAAAGTCTGTAAGGCAATACAACCACCACAAGCAACTGGGTATTTAGACGTATGATTTCTTATTAATTCTCAATTAGTGTTGCTAAAGAAAAAAACTGTTGTAGTTTAAAAAAATACATAGTATAGCATATTTTTCCTAAAAAATTATTCAAGATTCTGCCAAAAAAAAACTTTTTTGGTTTTGTGTCTATTCACCACGCTAATTATATTCACCCCGTTGTACGGTGCGCCACCTATCGTCGAAAAGTATTATTTTTTTAACCGCGTCCTCTGTAGGCGATAGGCGAAACTATAACAACGTCTAAATCGGGATCTGCGTGCTTTCCTTTTTGCTACTGTTTATTTGATAACAAAGTTACAGACGTTTGTAGCATGAAATAAATAAGATTTGTTGCAGCTTCGATAGATGGCGCTGAACAATATTTTTTATTGCATTGGGTTTGACTAGATAGGTACCTACCTAAGTGGTAGCTGTACCTACAGCTTGGCAAAAAAGTGTTGGGATAAAATGAGGGCGCTACTTGTTTTCTTTTGTTAATTTTTAGTCAGATAACCGTTGAATTGAAGCTAATAAACTAAAATAGGTACAAATAAATCGCAAAGTTACCGAAAAATTTGATTATTGAACTAGGTTCCAGAGTTCGACAGCAAATTTCACACAGTACCTATTAAAAAAGATGATATAAAAATACAGCAATTAGTTTTGTAGTTACTATAAACAAAAAAAAATCATCTTATCATAAAATCATGTTCCTCTAGAAACTTCTTCAAAGTGACCGTATTTTTGAGACATGAGCAAGATAGATAGGAGAATATTCTTATGTATGTGCCTAAATTAAAAATGAGGCCCCCTGGGCTGTGTGAGTAAGAGTAAGTTAAGGACATGAATGTCGACGTAGAGGAAGACCACTAAAAGATGAATGGACTGCGCCGACCTCAAATAGAATGGGATAAGGGCAGAGCGATGATGAGCATTGGCCTGGACTGGCCAGGCTGAAACATATCAGAAAGTTTCAGGAATATAATTTAATATTAAAACATTATATAAGAAATAATAATAACTTGGGTAATAAAACTAATAAAGCATAGGCGCACGCAGTTCGCAATTTCGTATATTTCTATGTCAGTAACGAACTTCATAATATAAACACAACACCGACCGAACCGAACCGAAAACGAAACGAAACGTCATTCATTCAATCATTCGATTCAAGCAAGAAAACACAAACAGTCTGCGCGCGCATGCGCTACGTGCTAGACGTTTGTGTTGTATGATAATTTTTCTTTGACTTTGACATCTAGTTTATTTCGTAACATTCGACTGAAGTGTACGAGAGCAGTCATTGTTTTAGTGTTAACAAAATTTTGTTTATGAACTGAAAATGGAGAGAAACGATCGGAAAGCAAATTCTCGTACTCACTCAATTAGTATTGACCGTGAAACTAAGTTTATTTTGTGGAAAATAGTCACGGATTTCGGAATACTATTTTGCAGTAAGTTTTTAACTATTTAGTTTGCTAATATTAATTATTGTTGGTTCTGACGTCCGTTGGGTTCCAAAATAGGAGCCAAGCGAATTAGAACTGTGTTGTGTGCAACAATATAATTGCCGGCATAAAACTTCTACCTACTTTTGTTAGATAAACACAAAAAAGTTGAAGATTACTCCGAATAATATTTCTAAAGCTAGACCATTTATTTATTAAAATTTAATCACATTGTTGTTATGATTCACTAGTCTTCCATTGATATTTTTCAGAAATGATAAGAATTTGTCATTATTATCTTGTTTCCTACTAGTAAAATAAAATAGTTATTTGAAACTAATCTGAAAGTATTTTATTTTTGAATTCCATTGCTGTAAAGTCAAATTAAAAGTGCTTTGGAAATATCCTATGTAAATTTATTACATAATAAATAAGTAATTATTTTTGTAATTATACCCACAATAAAATTGTTGGTCAACCAGGAAAAGATGTGTGCTTAGTAATAGCAAATGTGTTAAGTTTCACAAATTATCAGGCATGTTCAAAATAGTAGGTATGGGACAAGATTGTGCTTGGGTCATCCCATAATATTGAGATTCAATGTTACACAGTTCAAATCCATGTGTAAGATTACAGAAATATTCCTTTTTCAACAATTGCCTATGTAAAAGCATAGACTATTCTATTTACTTATCCATATAGCTCATGGAACTATGGAAATGTCTTAATATACAAATGGTGCTGTTTTGGAAGGAATATTAAATATATGATTATATGATTGTCTTTAATACATACACATAAATCACACCAATATCCCTGAAGGTAAAAAGGTAAAATAACACTCATGTTTTGCCAATCATGTTCGGTCCAATAGGTTGCCATATATCGGGCACATTAACTGCAGTACATTTATATTGCTAGATGCTATGAGAGAAATGCTGCTGCCCATTACTTATTGCTGTTTGGACCCTTAGTACCTTGTACGACACCCACGGAAGAAATGGACATGTGACAATTGTATTCTGCTCTGCCGTCACTACACAGGAGGAATCAGTCCTTAAATAAAACAGAAATAATAAATGTGTATTTGGGTATTCTCTGTTATTAGAATATATTAATTTATTATTATTCAAATAATTCTTTGAGATTCCGCTGATTAAATTCACTCATTGATCCCTTTTTAAGTGTAGGTAAGGTATTGTCCTTTTCTTAGAATAGATACTTAAAACAATTTTTTTATTGTGTATTGATTATTCAAAATTATAAATAAATATTTGACTTTGGACATAAACTTTATTAGTGTCTAATTTATTTGCCTGTAACAAATGAAAATATTATAACATTAGAATTCACTCTGATATTAAATTATCATAAAGATCATGATTATCCCATATGGGCACTTATGGCTTACCTAATCAAAATGGTAGCCTACCTATTTAGTTCCTTGCTTTAATTTTAATAAGTTCCTTGCTTTAATTTTTATTATAAATTAATAGGATTGCCTAGAATAGCCCTCACCTTTTTTAACCACTACAAAATTTTTAATTTAATTTTCAATTTATGGTATTGTATAGGGCTATGAAAAACAGTGATTTGTAACTTGAAATTAAAACCTATCACTGAAAGAATAATACTTACACTAGAGCTATTACATATCAGCATCTTTATCATCATCACCACCAGCTCTTTTATATCCCCACTGCTGGGGCACAGGAATTGCCTATGAATCGAAGAATATACTTGGGCCATAACCAATCACGCTGCCCCAGGGTGGGTTATTTACCTACGTCTGCAGATACAGCCGGGACCAACGTCTTTACGTGCATTCCGAAGCACGGAGGAACTGGAGATAATTTTTTTTCATTTTTGGTCACTCATCCAATGAGCGGGCTCAGCGAACATTGCTTAGTTTTCGAAATCGCGCGCTCATTCTCCAATTTTGACATTTACATTACATTATTTCTAGATAAAAAGCCATTTTCATCGCAGACTGGCGCATATACAAGCTAAACTGATATGCTGTTTTAGAGCACATGGCTGAAACCCTGTCCTATTGAGCCACTTACCCCCGAATACAGAAACGCTACTCAAATTTAGGGGACTGCTTAAAAAGTTAAGTGGACACTACCTGTCAGAATTTGTATGGAAAAACCTCAATTTTGACAATACTTAAATGTTAATCGGGACTCAAACTTTGAATAGCGTTTCTGTATTCGGGGGTTAATGTTCCTACATTGAATGTAGACACACCAAATAGTTCTTAGCAATTTTTGCTTGTGACTGAGCTGCTTTATTGGCCTTTATAAGGCTATAACTCAGGGGTTCCCAACCTTTTACTCTATGCGCCTCACTCAACATTATGCTAAAATACTACTGCAATATATTGCCAGGTGGTGTAACAGAAACGCTGCTGCCCATTACCCACCACCTTTGAGCCTTGGTCGCTTTAGAAATGGTGGGGTGGTCATAATTGTATTCTGACAATGATAATGAAAAGATCAAACT
This sequence comes from Cataclysta lemnata, assembly GCA_963931975.1. Lineage (NCBI taxonomy): Eukaryota > Metazoa > Arthropoda > Insecta > Lepidoptera > Crambidae > Cataclysta > Cataclysta lemnata. The sequence goes on along the minus strand of OZ008356.1, from coordinate 11,365,270 downwards.
TGCCGCTTGCCGGCTCTAGACTGGCGTATGTCAAATTTTCTCAATATACTTTGTGATTTACTACCAACCAGTTTAAGTTGACAATCGATTGAAGAAATTCGACAGTTTTGGGTAGCCTAAAGTGCCATTGACCATTGCCATTGGCACAGCAGCAGAGGCGCGAAACCTTTCCAAAAAAAAATGTTTTTGCAAACATCCCAACCCAACTAGCGAAGAGCGATCCGTCGTAAACGCCAAAACGCAAGTGGACAGAAAGAGAGCAAAAAACGACCAAACGTTCCGAGTATCGATGAATGGAGGGCTGACAGGCCGGCCATAGCGCACTGGCCGTGAACGGAGCCACTGTTCTCTTGGGAGCTGTAAGTTGCGCTTGCACATGCGGACATAAAATTTGTTAACTCGTTCTGGTGGTGCCACCGAAATGTGCTGTGGTGGGTGGTAGGACTTTCTTCAAGTCCGCCTGGCTAACTAACACCATCTTATCGAAGTCTGTCGCCATAGTAATAATGTTTAGTTTAGTTTAGCTGAGCCTATTCCGCACTTAACCCCCTGATTGGGCCATTTATAATAATGTTAACAGCATTATTGTGCTCCAACAATTTGTGATAGATAACCAGCCCCTGTGGTTGAGGGTTCCAGGTGTAGCTCGATTTCATCTTCGGCTTTTATCGTCACTGACCATCAGGGAGATGAAGGCCAAGAGCTTCCCTGTCTATCATAAAAAAAACTTCGTCGTCAGTAAATCATCGCCAGTTTCCGTATATCATCAGTAACAGAGTTCTTCCCACCGTTGCCGTGTGGTGACCGAGCAGAATACAATTGTCTCCAAAATCATCACCATCATCGTCATCGTCATCACCAGCCCTTTAATGTCCCCACTGCCGGGGCACAGGCGTTCCCTATATAAGGATGGAAGAATATAGGGAGAGTGGGCCATAACCCAACACGCTGGCCCTGTGTGGATTCGTGGGTATTATTGACGACTGCACATGTAGCCGGTACCAACGGTTGAATGTGCCTTTCGAAGTACGGAGGACCTCTAGATAACATTATTTTAGTCACCCGGTCTTCAAAAAGCTTCTCCAAAATAATCCGACGCATTCCCGAGGGTCTAAAAAGGCCGCTTTAAGCAATATCGCTATAAGCTATTCATCTCCTGAATGCCGCCAATATTTTACGTGCATCCAATTAATCGAATGTGAACCATTAGGTACCTATACTTGCTGAAATTCTCAAGCTGGTAAATCTCTACATAGGTAGGTATTGTTGTCAAATATAAAGAAATAATTTCAACCAAAAGATGATGAGACGAAACCATGTGTTGACGGCAGAGCAGAATACCATTTGTCACCACCACGCAGGTGTCGTACAAGGCGGCTAAAGACGGTGACGAGTCATAGGCAATAGCGTTTCTCTTACTACCTGGCAATACCGATAGTGCTATTTTGTGCCTAAAATATAACACAATAGACTCGCTCCCTATTCAATGAGACCTAACATAATTGGCGAAACGTGGGTGTTAATTCACCTCTGGATACCCCTTCGTATAGGTATCTATACCTCATGCACACTCCTTTATTTTACATAACATTATAATATGGTAATCGTGAGCTGTTGCCTAATGAATATCAACCTCGACGTCACGTCTTAAGGTCGTATATAATATGATCCAAATATGGTAGCTATATAACTGGTTGACTACTACCGAGATGTATCGTGATTTTTGCAATTTAAGGAAGGAGCATAGAATAATGTGTTTCGTATTTCAACCTCGTAGACGTTAGGTGTATTTGTTGAATAGGGAAGGAGTACATTAAAATACTGTAAACAATGTCAAACGCTGATCTCTTACAAAAAAATTTAATTGGTTTTTGTTATTAGGACTTAGGAATTACATTTACCTATCCATTAACCTGCGAATATTGGTCAAACTTAGGTTTTGTACTACTTTGTATACAAGTTATTAGCGCTTCCTAAATACAAAAGAAATTAAGTTTTGACGAATACCGGGTATTCGTGAAAACTTAATAATTTCTAATACGCTCATCATCATCACCAACCAGATACACGCACATATTCTACATATACGTGGCTATGTATTCATAAAGCACAACTATTTATCCCCGAAGGGGTAGGCAGAAGTCCATTGGTGAGCCTATTGCCGTCTAACGGGCACTTAAATAAATCGTATAATATTAGTTTATAACATTCGTTAATAATATGTGACTCGATGTATCGATTTGTGCTATTCTTAACTCAATATTCGATGGCACTGAACAAAAAGCTGCAATATTCACATAGGTAGCCTTGGCAAAAATAAATGCAAAGCCACGTATACTTAACCAGCCACGATTAATAAAACCTGATACCCTTTAAAAGTGCGAAGTAAACTGAAAACCATAGGTGCTACAGACAGAGGTACAATGAAAGAATCAGGTCATTATTGGCTCAAGAATAACTTTTCTGCTATTTAACAACAAAAGGGGCATTATTTTCCACAATCAATGTACTAGGAGCGACCTTCGCGCTGTGTACAGCTGGTATTCTGGCCGTGAGTGCTAATGTGATGAGAAATAACAGGGCCCGTGACTCCCACGAAGTGTATTGATGATGTATATTTATTTGCTGCTACCAGCTTTCTGAAAAATTTTATCTGAAGTATGGCCATGTATGGTAATGATCCGTTCTATTTTTTCTATGAAACCCTGTTTGTTGCACTGTCTTGAGAAACAAACCAAACCTCTCTGAATTACACCATATATATATTCAAGAGATTTTTTCAATCGTCTTGGAAATTATACTAATTTATGCAATATAATAATAAATTTTTTGGGAGACCCTTTTCGATTGCTCACAAAGCGAAAAAATATGGTGGTTGTCTATTGCTTCTGTGGGCGATGCCTTTAGATGCACAGTTGCCAAATTTATATTTTTTATATCTAACATGAATCTTGTATTAAAATTTGCCCTTAACTCAGATGATACTGGTGGGTGTCTGATTGAATTATTTGTTGGGGTCGACCAAAGTACAACTAACGGAGGATGTGAACTGTGGGTACAGCCAGCCGCCAAACAAAGTGGCAGGTAATTGCGCCGCTGTCAAAACATCCGACGCGCGCTCGAGACCTGTCAGATTAACTGTATCCGTTAAGGAGGCCTGTGTGCAGCTCACGGCAGGACTCGTTTGCCTGCGGGGATTAAAAAATAAAACGTCACGCCGCCGCTTTACCGCCAATTTTGCCAGGTGCATTTTGAGTGTAATGTCAGTTGATGAATATGGCGTGCTCCGCGGTCGTTACACTCTACTAACTTAAGTGTTATTAATTTAATTTTTTCCATTTTGTTAAGCCATCCAATTTAGTCTTTAAAAAAAGCGAAAATAGAACCATGAAACCATGCCATTTTTTCCATCGCTTTTCTATTTCGCATGAGATCGATGCTTGGGAAGACAACATCTTCCATACATCAACATCAATCCATACATCTGACGAGTTTGGCTTAGGTTTTGCGGCAGGGATGCCTGTCTTCTTTCTTTGGGTATGCTATTGTTAGTGATTTGCCAACTACCATGCGGATGCCCCAAGGTGCTTATGGTTGTACAGCGGGCAATCTCCCTTAGTCGATTTTCACGGCACGGAATACTAGTTTGGGATGAATAAAGAAATTGGATGAACCGTCATAGGATGAATACGGAACAACCAACCCCTGGGGTGATGTGCACATGATATGTAATTTTTTCTCTTCCAAGTCGGCATGATAGACTGTAATGTTCAAATAAAGAAATGACAGCAAATTATCTTTTGGAGAATCTGAAAGGTACTTAACTACATGTTGTACCCATTCGGCTCCCTCTTTAAACTCTTAAGTGGGGGTGGTGCGGTGCCGAAAACTTATGTTTATCTTTATATTTGAAACATTTGGCGTTCACAAGCGGAAAGGTTGATGTGTCTTTTTTAGCAAAGACTAAGCAAGGTAGACTTTTTAAAATAATATTCCTATCGTTGTGGAAACAGCTTGATGGTGCAGTGGTCTGCTATTACGTAAACATTTTTTTGCTTACGCCGGTCATTGGATGGATGACCAAAATACATGTCTCGATCTTCTAAAGTCACGTTAGCGGTAATCCTGGCTCCAGTCGCAAATAATTGTGCCTCAGCGGTGAGGACATTAAAAGGGATGATGACGATTGTTAATAACTGACCACGTCTGAAACAGAATTATGACCAACTTTAACAGTATTTGAAGCCTAAATTTGAAAAAAAGAGGCCTAGAAGGCCTCTTTTTCTTTTTCATAGGAACACTTGGTTTTTGTACAACTCCATTAAATATTCTTTGCCCATAGCAAGCGATGCCGGCTCTTTTCAAGTTCCACGTGTATTGGAGTACTATCACCAAAGAATCGCACCTTTTACAACAGAAAATAATTTGTGAAAAACGTTGCTTGGAATTTTTTTTTCTGTTAGGATAAAAGCTGAATAGAACAAATTATAAAAAAACGGTTGCCATCGCTCTTGGTAGAGATTAAATTTTATTTATTTTCTTGTCACATATTTTAATAACTTTCATGTAAGTTATTTATTAAGTAATAAGCATATTAGCTCATTCACCGCCTTAGTCGCGATTTTGCAATTACACCTTACAATTAAATGAAAAAGGTCAGCAATTTCTATACGTAGGTAGTAGGTACCTGTCTATTGAGTCAAATTATAGTACATTGGCAAAAAATGGATTTAATTATTGTTTTTCTTTTCTATAAATAAAACCAGCACAGGCTATCGAAGCGAAAAGTACCTAAGTTCGTTTTTTGGATTTTAATCAAAAATTAATACACCCGTTAAAGCTATAAGGAACGTTACACTTAAGTATTTTAACTTAGGTAGTATAAAATAAAATACTTAACACATGAAACCTAAGAACTGCTTAGGATAGGTACCTACCCTATACCTATTACCTAGTATCCACTTAACGCCGCCAGACTTAAGATAAGACTCAACTTGGTAATTATGTAAAACCTATTGTACCCAACTGCCGTACCTAAGCGTGGCCTTATAGCTTCCCTTTAGTTCTTTTTCAAAGACATGCCCATAAGTTGGTAACTTATGTTCTAAGACTACGTAGTCACGGCAGTACTGATTTCGCCACTCCGTTTCACATTTAGTTGGGTTCGTAATATGACAAAATAATTCTAATAAATATCAGCAAATAATATGTTAGCGTGGTACACGGTCCTGTGATGAGAAAGGATAAATTTGACGTACGGTCAACTGCACTTCAGACTATCCAAAACTGTCAAATTTCCCCAATCGATTGTCAACCTTTACGTGTTGGTAGTAAAGCACAAAGTCCATTGAGAAACCCCGTCATCTTAGTTTATGATTTAATCATCTTTTCCATAATTTAGGCCAATTACTGTTATTCCTTTGGTTATAGATTAGATGATTCGTAAATTGATTCATCATAATTATGGCGTCGATCCGTCTACGACATTTTTTTTTCATGTAAGCATGCTGTAGAAATGGACTACCTACACCAGCGTTCGGTCCGGATTCCGATATCCAATTACATCGATAGTTGAAGTAATCGATTAGAAAATTATACCCCTCGATGAATTAAGATTAGATGAAATTGGTGGGTCCGAGATGCGTTTGAGAAATTCAAGCCTAGAATTATTTTCACCCATATTCGGTTGCCTATAACTTGTCACTATGGATTAGTTTTGTTTACATTTTTTGGATGCGTTTTGATGGCTTCCGAGCGGTATTTGGGTTGGAAATTCAATACTCGCTAAATTGCTCTGTTTAAGAACATAATTGACATTGATTGGTCCTCTAGCTGATTGGTACTAGGACAGAAGAATCTATAAAGTCATCGATACTGATTTTAGTCATCATGATCTGATCACAGGCTTTGTGGAGTCGCTGTATGTTTCCTCTTCCATTAACATCAGGCAGACGTCATTAAACCATCCACTCCCTTTTTCGATCGTATCATCTATCGCACCGGTGCTGTGATGAATTAACGGAGTCATTTCGAGAGACCGATGAATGGAAGCGTGGGTAGGATGACATTCCAATGCATACTGCTCAAAGTTTTAGGATAGGTTTTACAGCTGGCCGCCTGCCTGACACCAACCCTTTTTTGGTATGCTATTCTTAGTGGTTTGCCTTCCACATTTGGGTGCCCCAAGGTGCTTATTGGTGTACCTACCCGGCATCTCCCTCAGTCGACTTTTACGACACCCCTGTGGTGAGTCGGGGCTGGTGGCACATTTAAAGTTATTTTTTCGCTCCCAGACCGGTTCTTGGCGATATTAGCTTTTACTAAAGTAATTTTCTTTAAAGAAATGTTTAGTGGGTAGAGTTTAAGTAGACAAATGTAACCTCTTCCTACGTCCATTATTAGACACACCTACACACTGTCCGCGTGATAGATCGCTTTTGACTGCATGCTATAATGACGTCACTTGTTTCTTAGTTATAAGTCTCCTAAACTCATTACGAATGGCCGTAGTACTCTGTTTTTCTTTTGCCGCATGTATAACTAAAATCTTTCACACTTTGTCACTTGAAGATAAAATTTATTCAGGCATGCAGCATAGCTTCAATTGAAAGTAGGCAATAATAACACCATGAAATTTGATTTACCATGCTGGAAATAGCATGACGGCACAATCTCGTATACACATTAGTATTGCTTGCTAAGCAAATTATATTGCATTAGTTCCTTATACGCTGCCTGGTGTAAAGTTATTTCTTTGCACATTGCAAGAAGAACGGTTGAACATTCAACTGTCGTGTTGTGACGTGTGAAACGCGAAACAAAGGTTCGCCATCTAGGGGAAGTTAGCCTCAAACGGGCTTACTAGCGGCTAAAGCGAGCACTCTACTGTGTAAAATAAATTGCATATATGAGAACTTGACTTTGCACCGGGCCTGTCAAGAGGTAGTGAGGCTTATGGGAACATTCCCATGATGTGCTGTGGAAAAGCGCATAGAACAATCTAAAATAGTTGGGAAATGTTGATTTAAAAAAAACCTTTGCTTCTCCTTTCAGGATAAATAGGTGTCATTTATGTAGTATGCTATTACATATAAAGTACCTACTAACACTGGGAATATGATAAACGGGGCTTTGCACACTTTTATGAACAGCCAAAGCGTGTCCAGAAAGGCTCGTATGGCTGTTCATAATGGAGTGCTGGTCCCGACACTAATGTATGGAAGTGAAAGTTGGGTATGGGAGAAGAAGCATGAAAGTAGAATAAATGCAGTAGAAATGAGAGCGTTGAGGAGCATGGCTGGGGTAAGGCTGAGCGATCGATTGTATAACAGTGTGATAAGAGAAATGTGTGGTTTGAAAGAAGATGTAATGACAAGGATTGAGAAAGGGATGCTCGCATGGTTTGGTCACGTAGAAAGAATGGATGAAAGGAGACTGACAAAAAGGATATACATGGCGAAAGTGAATGGAGAAATGGGAAGGGGAAGGCCTAGGCGGATCTTTCATAATCAAATTGAAAGTCTATTAAATAAGGGCCAGGTCAAGAGTACCCGAAACCGACGGGCAAGCATGAAACGATTAATGAGATTGGATGAAGCGAAAGAAGTATGTAAGGATCGTAGCAAGTGGAAAGAAGTGATCTCTGCCTACCCCTGTGGGAGAAAGGCGTGATATATGTATGTATGTATGTATGTACTAACACTTGGTAAAAAAGAAAAAAGAGTCTCCCAAACCAGTCGTGCGTGCTAGACATCTTAGCGCGAGTAAATGTCGCCAACAATAAATCTAGTGTGCAATACAATACAATATTATCGACCCAACGTGCTCCCATTTCTCCGCTCGCTCATATATCAAATAATTACCAGCAGAGTTGGCTACAACTGCTACATAAATAGTACTGAATATTGAAATAGAAATTATTTATTAGTTTCCTTGCGAGTTCAACGGGGTTAACCTTGAGTTGAATATCTCAATATATCTATGCATAATAAATTGATGTAGGTATCTGATTGTTTACCTTTTTTAACCCAGTGTAGGTTGCCCTACTAAGTAGAATGGAATCTTACATTTAAAATTGTGTAATCTATAATATTAAAAAATCCCGTGTCACAGTGTTTGTTATCGAACTCTTGACCGATTTTCATGATTTTTTTGTGTATATTTGGTAGGTCTAAGAATTTCACGTAGGCTATTTTTATGCACCTAGGTGATTTTTTTACTGATTGGTGAACGTTTGCTGGATCAGCTAGTTTAATATTTACCACACGATTTTCACAGTTCAGAGGACAATTCTCCTATATTTCCTTTATCCTGCACATATCAACGGCAATTTCAGATGTTTCTATTAGTACCTATTGTATTGTATCTATATTGCCTATCTTATCCCTCTACTATAAGTCTTATTTTAGAACCGTGTAGTATAATTATTGTGACTATTTTCAGAAATAAAAGCGACTTTTGATCTACTATCCTACTAACAATTGATAGCTCATTGTATAGGTGTGTACGTGTATCGTGACGCGTGCCCACACGCGCAGAATGATTCATAATGTTATCGAACATCAGATTATTGGTGGTTGCAACAATATCCCCATTCACAAGACTCTACTTGCTAAGAATCTCCCTGTAGAATGCCCGTTCAATGTGCCTCTTTAGTTACTGCTATACTATTATTAATTACCATATATCTTATATCATCATCTTTACTTGCTGAATCATAAACTAGATGTACTCTTTAGGAATCCGTATTATGGAGATCTATAACATGGAATCCTAAAAAGTACAATCTAATGTTCTGATCGCAGTAACTAAAGAGATGTAAAATATAAATACTTAACCTCTCTTTAGTAACTGCGATACTATTATTTACCATAGATCTAATATCATCATCTTTTTTTGCTGATTCATCATCACTAGATTGTACTCTTTAGAAATCCATGTAATTACATAATGATAATTAACCTCTCTTTACGATATATTATACAAATACGTCGACTGTCCATTCTTCGTTATATATATTTGTTAGTCTTTGTGGTCTCGTAGGTACGACACTTGCCAAAGTGCTACAGTGACACAGTATTGTTAGTAAGAGCTTCTTTCCAAAAAATTGCTCCATACTTACCGGTTTTGATATAAATACTACAAGTTTATGTCATCATTTTCATTCCGCCATTGTTCCAAGAATTCCATTCTAAACTGATCATTGGGTGATAGGAAAAATTATACTCGATCATGTTATCCACATAGTATTAATGTTACAATACACATACATAAATCACGCCTATATCCCCGAAGGGGTAAGCAGAGGTGAACTAGCACCCACATTTCGCCAATTATGTTAGGTCCCATGTAATAGGTGGCGAGCCTATTGCCATATATCGGGCACAAAAGTGTCGCAGTACATTGCTAGGTGGTATAAGAGGAACGCTGCTGCCCATCCCTCATCACTGATTTATCCTTAGTCGCCTTGTACGACACCCACGGGAGAGATTTGGGGTGGTGACAATTGTATTCTACTCTGCCGTCACCACACGGCAGTATAATGTTACAATAGAATGCGATAAATAAAATACGTATCATTCGTTTCATTACCGAGTTATCTATCGCTCGCTAAACGGTCACGCTAATTTTCTTTATCGGTGCAGAACTGCCGTAGTCGTTGATGGGGGATTTATGGCTTGCGAGCACGCACTCTTTAATCAGAACTGCATAAATGCAATCAATAGGTCTACTTTTCACATAGTTTCCCTGTAAAGCACTGATTGCTCTCAATTGGTTATGACCGGCGTTTAGATGTCCCCGTAGCACGGGACTGGACAAAATCTCCTCGGGGGTAAAGAAAATAGTTTCATCTCGCTCTAACTCCCACTACATCCCGAGACAAAACACTGTCAAGTAGTGGAGAGAGATTTTGTCGTCCCATGCTAGGCCATCCTGGTCCGGAGATGTGGGTGGATTGTTATTTTGATTTAGTACAACGCGTAAAATGTCGCTTCTTTGTGTGAGCCTTTCACTTCTATCGAAATCCAAACAACTTTGAACCAAACGTGATCTCAATATTAAGATCACCGTTTATTTACTATATCGATATAAAAAAGTCTTTTCATAGGAATGGTTTCAACGCATCGGTATGATGTCAAAATAAGATACATATATACATACATAAATCACGCCTATATCCCCGAAGAGGTAGGCAGAGGTGAACTAGCACCCACGTTTCGCCAATCATTCACCCGGCTTCTCTCTCTGCCTAGCCATATTTGGTGAGATTTTTTTTTATTTTTTTCATTTATTTAAACTTTAATGTCCATAAATAAATGTACATTTGGCGGACTTAACAACTAACGTCGTTCTCTACCAGTCAACCATTGGGCTAAGCAGAGACAATTCAAGAGGCGGCACCACGTTCAATTAAATAAACAAATTATTGATAAGATACACCTATTATACAATAATACTTATAATAATATATGCTATACTTATATACCAAATATATACATAATATATAAACCTAGATTCTGTGTGGGCCGCTTTAGACACTATTATAATCCGTATAAATAGCCAGAAAATATTACCTATCTTTATAAAAAGATACACAAGAAACCATACCCTTATTGTTTTAGCTGTTAATCACAAAGGAATAAAAACTCAACATCTCTAATTTCATTATAACAATGGTAAAGGTCAAGGTCTGCTTCAGGGCTCGTCTTTCGCAGTGTTGCCGTTCTAAAAAGAGCACGAAAGAAAAAATTCAAACAAAAGCCGGTACTGCAAACAAGCTTTACGCCGAGTTGGAGTAATCCACCGTAAACGCGCTTACCGTGTTAAGCCTATTGTTTGAGCATTTTTCGCTACACTCCGTCCGCGATACGAAAGAGCCGCTAATATCGCATCTTAAAAATATACGAGCTCCCCCGCCGCATCGCAAGAACTTGCATTGCAAATTGATTCGCATCGCGCACTCCTTCGATTTCATTCTTCTTTGTTTCGCCACCTTGCCGCACCAAATCGAGTTGCGAATTCGCATTGTACCAATTCGCAGTTTTGTGTACAAGCTCTAATACCATCCTGTGGCATAGTTGCTAAGAGGAAACGGTGAAATTATTGCATCCGCATCTCTAAATGTATCTAATTGTGGACAATTGTTGCATCAACTGGCAGGACGAGAGGAGATGGAAATGATTGCTTTCGGCCCACAGCTTGTTCGTCAGAAATAACAGGGAAATTGCAATCAACTGATATACTATCTAGTTAAGTGGGTTTCCCATGTTCGCGATATGCAAAACAGTATAATGTAACCAGTGAGTAGTAATAGGTAATAGGTATGAATACATTCCAATTATTTTAATGGCAAATAAACTACAACGCAATTTAGCTGGTTTTTCTGATTGTAATTGTTTAGTGGATCAAGTATCAATTTCGTCTAGTGTTAATTTAAAAGCCATCAACAAACTTGCAGTAAGCAAATGGACGACTGTAGAGGCATTTCAATTGTTTTAATGACCCTCGAGGGCGTTAATCAAGATCCATAAATCAACATCATACGCTATCTTGCCTCTAATGAAATAAAACACTCGTACAATCGCCTGTCCCATCACAGATCAGAAATAATTGATGCCCATATAAGATTTATGATTTCTTAATACTACACCCACGCTTTGAAACGCGATTTTATCTGATCATCAGGTACTTTAAATCTTTACAAAAGGCGGCCTTAATGCTATCGGAGAAAGAGTTACGATTGCACAATTAATGTACGTCAGCCCTTAAATTTGCGATGCCGCCTCACGTCTGAGATATGGTTTTTAATCTGCGAATAAATGAATGAGCATTAATACACCTTTATGCAATTATTTATGCCTGCAAGGCGTGTGTAATAATTAATTCGTGTTTACAATGACAAAGAGTGCACAACGAATGCATTAAAGTATTTCAAATTACTTAACATTTTATTTGAATTATTTTGAAAGAGTTGTAACTTTTTTATCTTTATTGCATCGTTAATTTTTATATCAGCAATGTTATCTAATTTAACGTGTCAGTATCACTAACTGCATTCGTTTCTGTGATGTATGATATCTGACCAAGAAATTCAATTGCCATTGCTACAATACTATTACAATATCGTTGTAATTAATGTTTCAACTGATAAAGGCTGCCTGACTCCTACGCTGTCTCTGCAGGCACAAGAATAGGGCAAAAGAAACGAGACTTTGTGTACACATAATGAACAATGGTTTAGACGATCAATCTGATTTTGTGATAAAGAACCATAATGGTATGGAGTCAGATAATATAAGCAATGTTGGATTTTATTTATTTTAAAAGTTATTTTATATGAATAAAGATTTTAGTGGTTAGAAAAAGAATTTCGAAAAATTATGGTCTTGATGCGGGAATCGAACCCGCGTCCGCCGCTATCCGGGCAGGTGCCTGACCGCTCGGCCTACCAAGACACTAATTAACTTGCCGAAATTCTTCTAACCTTTACACTTCACGTTGTAAGCCAACGGCTTATTGCTTTATTTTTATTATGTAGCAACACTATATATTAGATAGCTACTTTAAGGAAGTTAAAGACATACCGTTATTAGAATAGAGTTCGACACTATTAAAAAATAATGTTGCTTATTCTTTATGAAAAATCATCGAAAAGAATTCATATACCTAGTACAACTCCGCATGTCTAAGACGTTATGGGTAAAACCGAGATCTAACAAATTCATTAGAAATATTGCGAGGAATAAGGTTGCAGCATTCCTTGTACAGCACCTAACAATACCACGATGAACAAATCCGGTAGTGTGAGAGCAGGCTTGCCCCAATAAAGTTTGCTAAATGCTTTCCATGGAGATACTTCAAAAATAGATTGTGTTTGGTTAATTGTAGTGTAAAAATTGGTAACTGAACAAAGCTTTGATATATTTTATTTTGTTTTGTTTTATTTTGTTAGACCTATGTAACCGACTAAGGCGATTTCCAACATAATTTGAAACTTAAACAGCATTTTAATTGGTTACCTAATCGTGTCAGCGGGGGGTGCGGCAGCATTTAAATAATGAGTCATTAATCCCGTACTGACAAAAGTCAATGCCAATGTCGTTAAAACTTGTTTATTTTTAGTGCTGTGATATTCGATTTTACTCGATAGGTACTCTATTTGAAACGGGTCATGTATTGAATCCTTAACTTGTTATGAAAATACACCATGAACTTATACTGTAGAATAAGTTCATGGTGTATTGGTAAGTATGTAGTGGAATTAGAGCAAGAAAAGTAAAGGAAGGCTATGAATATATGTTTTCTAAAATTACTCCAAAAGGAGACGACGATAAATATAGTAAAATAGAAGAGGAAATCGTTACGCTCCGTACAGTATCACACGGAAAATTTTGATGAACAATTGCCGTTTACATGGATCATTACAGGATCTGTAAAGGTTGTTGGATTTGCTAGAAATAGAAGCTTATTCTTGCGTGCGTTTGATAATATGTTTTTGGAAGGCCACTAATTAGGTCGACCGCCTGCTCTTAGTGGCGATTACGGTATAAAACGAACTACGGGCATAAAGGACTCCAGAATTAGTTACATTGCAGCAGTTTTGTTTCTTCCGCATCTAAAATAAGAGAGTTTAAAATCATATTTGCTTTGGATCTCCTGCCCTTTGTATTAATCCTGTAGAATCTTTCGCTTTCTCAGCTTGGCTTCTAATTTTTCCATTAGTACACCCTGTTATGCCTGCTCTTTTAATAGCGTCTTTTAACAACTAACCATAATCGGAATATAAAGCAGGGGAAGATTTACGATTCTTTTATACTGGTGTGAATGGAAATGTTGAATTGGAACTCGTAATGGTCTGGTGTATTTATGGTTGGCGTAGTCTTTTACTTCTTGGTTTAAATTCATTTTCATGCGGCAAACTTCTTGAATATTAATGCCTTCTGTATTGTGTGTGTGGTGGTTACCATTAATACTTTGTTAAGTGCAGCATTGTTTTCGTCTGGATCTTTTACTTTTGTTATTTGTTCAAGTATCTGTTGTAATGAGATCAGAATAGTAAATAAGACATTACTCTTTTTATTTAACGCTATACCAGGCTGCGATGTCACAAAATCCTACTGTGTCCAGTGCTCAAGTTTTTATGTTATTTTTTCTAAATGATGCTACGAAATTACTGTCATAGCCGTACTTACGGCGGCGGTCTGTTTTAATTTTTCTAAAATCTATATAAAGGTAAAATTAAAAATCAAAATAATATGTTATTAGTATATCCACTTATGTTTTATATATACTTATGATGCTTTTTTGCGAATTTGATGGTGACGAAGCACATATAGTTTACTGATTACTTATCAGTTATGATTTGGCCATATTCGGAGTAATTGCAAATAATTCTAGTGACTCTTATCATCATTTCTTGATGTTAACCTTGAGACTTTTGACACTTTATAATGAATAAGTTTCTTACAATCTTCATTTTTATGAGTTTTCGTTATCATTGGAAGTAGCCTAATATTAATAATAATGTTCAGTAGGTAATCAAAATCTTAAATTAGCCATGGAAAAATTACACAATTATCCAAGAAGAGCCATTATTTATAAATAAGGCCAACGAAGATTAAAGTAATCTTGAGACAGTTTGAATAAATATATATTCTTCAAGAAACGTGAAAGCGGTAATGGATCTACTTTAATATCAAAGAAAATTGAAACACGTTGAATCAATCATATCTCGTCTCCCAATTTGGGTCAAATGGTGATGTTAGAATTATACTGCATACACACATGCCCAAATCCCACCTATTTCTCCGATCCCCGAAGGAGTACGCAGAGGTAAATTAACACCCGCGTTACATTAATTATGTCCCATGTAATTTGTGGTGAGCCTATTGCCATCTATCGGGCACGTCAGTCACTGTATATTGCTAGGTGGTATAAGAGGAACGCTGTCGTCCCTCGTCGCTGTTTTAACCGCTTGTCGCCACAAAACCCGCGAGAGACAATGGGGGTGGTGACAAAGTGGCAATACTATAGGAAAAGGTAACTCAGAAAAACTACTTTTCAATTCACAATTAATTTATTCGGGGACACAAGTTTATCCAGCAAGCGCCAATGTGAGAGAGCCGGCCAAACATCCTCCCGTCAAAATGTTAGCGCGTATTAGTAATATAGCTGCGTCAGGAACGAACACCTCACAATACTAGTTCGTAACTATGCTATATAAAGGTCGACTTCTATTTTGTTCGTATTTAAGTGCCAGATAGGTAATGTAATGTAAGGTCTTTGCACCGGTTGCATCTGCCAGTCTTCAAATTCGGCCAAGTTCGGCCAGTCTGGTGGGTTAGGGGCACTCTTGCCCAGCAGTGGGGACATTGAATCGCTGGCGATGATGATGATACTACTGATCCCGCTCAAACTTATCCCGCGGGATCAGTTGATCTAATGAATGTTTTGAATTGGGCTACACATTCGTACATTTTATGATTTGTATAGATAGACAGACTTCGATATTAGAATAACAAAACAACAACGCAACTACAAACGCTAGAGCTATTTGGATTATGCTGAGTTTTAAAGAATGGGAGAAATATTCACTGAGACGTGAATATTGAAATAATATCAGGAATTACTAAGTATTTTGAAAAGGTTGCTTCTTAAAGAGACTTCCTAAATGGTTTATCTTCGCTATCAGGTTTATTAACATTTCTGTCATCTTTGTTATCTTGCGTCACGTTTGTTTGATGCGTAAGTATGTTTTCATTATCTTTAGACTAGAAGCAGTTTAGGTTGACGTTATCATGGAATAATTTGCAAAATTGCTTTGTAAATAAAATCCTAAAGTATCCCGCAAAAGGGTTTCATTATAAATTGCGCAAAGATAATTTCTTGTCACTTAATACTACCCTTGCACACTTCTTTCTTTTAATCAATCTCATAGATTTTTCACACAATCTAGACCATAGACCCAGCAAAAATAGCTACTGGTTTTGAATTGTCATTTTTTGACGTTAAGTACTCATTAACGTTATTTGACGTCTCTGAGTGCGGCAGTTAGTGTATAAATGTCATAATGCACCACGCTGGCCCAATGCCGATTGGTGGGGTGGGTATTACGACTGCAAATGCAACCGGGAGCAACGGCTTAACATGCATCCTGAACTATTCGATTTTTAATTTTAACATACATATACATAAATCACGCCTATATCCCCGAAGGGGTAGGCAGAGGTGAACTAGCACCCACATTTCGCCAATTATGTTAGGTCCCATGTAATAAGTGGCGAGCCTATTGCCATTTATCGGGCACAAAAGTCGCAATACTATTGCTAGGTGATATAAGAGGAACGCTGCTGCCCATTCCTCATCGCTGATTTATCCTTAGTCGCCTTGTACGACACCCACGGGAGAGACTTGGGGTGGTGACAATTGTATTCTACTCTGCCGTCACCAAACGGCCAATAAATTTTAACATTATATAAATGTTAGAAATGCATCCTGAAGCCCGAGATAATATATTTTTGTTCACCATTTAATGACCGGCCTTAACGAATATAGCTTAGTTTACGCAAATCGCTTCTTAAATACAAGAGAGATACAACTCAAAGTTGCACGACTGCACACATTAAGTCTAACTGCCGCATTCAGAGACGTCAAATAACTTTAATGAGTACCTAATGTCGAAAAATTTCAATTAAATCTAGACCATAGATCCGGCAAGAATAGCGACTAGTTTTGAATTGTCATTTTTTGACATTAAGTACTCATTATCGTTATTTGAAGTCTCTGAGTGCGGCAGTTGTACACTGTCATAAATTATGAATACTCAATGTTTCTAAGTATTTTTCTATTACATTATTTTTGTATCAAATAAATTGGTGATTTGCGCCAACTCCAAATAATACTGGGTGCAAAATAATGATGCTTTTTAGTTATCCATTAACTCGTTATTTGTGGTCAACTAGTGTGGTGTAATACTTGAGTAATAAGATAACGCGGTGAAAATACTCTTAAAAGACTAATGTCTATAGTCGAAAGTAACCTGCCTGTTGTCTCGAACAGCACATTACCATGCTAATTTATGGTAAGCAACGCACGCACGTTAAGTAAGTTGCACCCAACTTTACAAGGGTTACCTACTTACTGTATGCTTTATGGTTCGATAATTAAATAATTATCATTATGATTTAGATTTCTAATAAATAGGTTGCTACCGAATATTCAATCATAATAATCAGTAGTGTTAATTCGATGGTGGTACTACTAAATTTGGTAATTTATTTTCAATTTTTCGGTACTTTATTTGTTGCACTAGCGACAGATTATAATTTCCAGGACCTCTAGTTTAAAGGTTAAGGGTACCTACAACACAAATGTAACGCTCTTCGAAGCTTTGTGCTTAGTAGATTTACTTAATGTAAACATGAAAAAGTTCTGTACGAAGTCTCTAACGTCTATCGAATCTTTGCTTTGACTTCCAACGCTCTTTACTTTCACATAATTAAATCCTTGTTTTGAAATTTTGATGTTCAACATTAACATTTTTGTTTTTATATTTGTCTCCAGCTGGTTGGTTACCGTTGCATCATCCAAGCATTTGAGTGCGTTAGACAAACAGTTATAAATATCGAATTTTTAATTTTATAGGCGACTATGGTTAATTACTTTTCGTGTGCGGTGTCACGGGTGCATTAAAACCGACACAGACACACGAAATAAGGTATGTATTTTATTTATCACATTTGAAATACAAACCACTTTGTTATTGTATAAACCAAGGGTTAATTTACGATCAATTTGTACTGAAAACAAACGCTCTGTCGTCAGACGTCCCCCATGCTGAGGTCAATGCGCGTTCGAATGCAGTAAGGACCAGCACCATGGTTGTTACGTATCACTATAGTAATGCATCGAGCATTGTTGTCAATTAAAATCGTTGAATCCTCTCAACCGGCATTATTGGTACTTGCGACATCAATAATGTAGTAGGTGACTTTTTGAAGAACATTAAATAAGTTGAAGAAGCGCTTAATACTACAATGTCATCCACATACACACGGTCGACATGAAAGACGACTTGTTTAACTTATTTTATTGTTATTTTGAAATTTGAAAACGCTTGACCAGGGATTTTATAGACACCAACCAAATTGAAACCACAACTGAAAATAATATCATGTTTGACAGTTTTTTACGACATACCCAATTTTTTTTTAAACCGCCTTTATTTTATAATGATAAAATATACTTTTTTTGTGTTCAATCTGACGAGTCACTGTGTGTTCATTGACGCTTATAAATAGAACTTCCTACACTTTTTGTCGCTCTTACGTCATGGTCAAGATGGTAGGTATAACGACATTGAGGATATTCCTGTATTTTATAGGTGGCACCTACATAGTTCGATACGTTCATTCATCTCTAGCACCTTTCCGGTGTTATGGATGACTATGATGATGATATGATGACTATGACTCGAAAGGGACTGGATGGTTTGATGACGTCTGACTGATATAAATGGAAATGGAGGAGAAAACATACTGTGTCGACCCCAGATGAACTGGGAACAGGGCAGGAAGACGATGTTATAAAGTGCGAAAGTGTTTGTTGTATTTTGACCAGTAATAGTTGTGTAAAATTAAACATTCCATTAAAAACTACAGTACCTATGCTTCTTTCATTATAACGTTCATGGAAAGTTAATATTTTAACAGTTGGCGGTTATAATGTCAATTATTGTTTTAAAGAGTCGTAAATATTAATTCTAACCACAATCACGATAGCTAATACCGCTGCCGAAGTTGGTAACAACGCGCCCATTCATGCACTAATGGTTGTTTTTATTTGAGCGCCGGCGCACCACAACATGTATTCTGTAGTTACGTTAACCCCAGTGTGTGGTGATCGTGGGCTTACAAAGTTGACTTAACAGGTAATTCCGTGAAATTAGCTCTGTGTATAATGAATGTATTATAAATATTTGTTTTTTATTTGAATATTATGTAAATGTTGCAAAAAAACCCGCGTGGCATTAGGCACTGCAATCTGCCAGGATTGCAGAGGACTCGGGTTGGATTTTGACGACAAAAATTTTTGATTTATTTTTTACTTTACTTCTTTGTTACTGACTGTATTTAAAATTTCTAATAGTTCTATTTCTGTATAAATTCGTTATTCCTTTTTAAATTTTAGTTCATTACTTATTCATTACGCTAGAACGCAGCTGTCTTTGAATTATTTGGCGTATACTTCCCTTAAAGTATACCTATAAGTGTATGAATGTACACAGTGTTCATATTTATCTGATGTTTCCAATTTGATTAATCCTTTTTCAATTTATTTTATATATTATTTCTCCTCCTTAAACATTATCTATATAATAAAAAGCTTCAATAATGTCGCTGTAGTTGCTGTTTTTACATCAATATTGTAATCTTCTCTTAAGGATTCATATTATTCACGGTTCGTTTAATGTACGACCGCCGTTTCAAACAAAGGGTTTAAATTAACATAACACATTCGTATCAAAGTATGGCCCAAGCCACAATTGATGCAAAGCACTTAGATGTGACAACAAACAAGAGTTGAATCGCGTCATGATAAGAAACAGAAACTTTCGCACAGACGACGAAAGGAAACAGATGTTTGTATGTCATATTGGATTCATATCAGCACTTATACTGGGAGACAAATTTAACGGCCATATCCTGTTAAATGAGTTCTTGTATTATTTAAATTAAATTATTTTAAAACTGAATCCTGGAATTTTATGTAATTTATTTGTGGTGAAACATTCGTGTAAAAATTAGGCGAATAGTAAGTCCAAAGTATAAAGTAAATGTGAGAGTTTCGTTTCAGATGGGAATCGATTTCACGACGAATGATAATGGTGATGATGATGCAAATCTGTGTGATAATGATGATGAGAATCTTGTATGACCAATGATAATGATGATGATTTCTACACGACAAACTTGAACGGATTAGATTCGACGTTCAATGTAAATACTGGGAATAAATTTAACAGATCGTATCGGTATAAATGCTAAAATTATGTCAAACAATGCAAACAAGTTCAAACATTGTAAAGAGATTAATGTACTGATTACAAAATAAGATGTGGTTAGTAAACTAAGTAGGTAACCGCAAACAAGGTTTGAATTTGAACCGAGTTGAATGCAAATAGGATTTTCTCACTTACACAAAGTATACCACGTTGGCAAGTGGATTTTGCTGTGAGACGATATTTGTTTGCTTGTAGGAATTTAGCCCATAATTACTATAGGTACTTACTTATTGTTTTATTAGCAAAATAGAATACGCATATACCAGAGTTTTCTGAACACGCCAGAAGACATTCATTCGCGCTGGTGCTTTCTTTGGATAATTTTCTTGTAACAAATTCGTAATTTTTTTCGTTACAAATACGGTATTTTATTTTTTTCTGGGTTCAGTATATTATCATTTCATATCCCCACTGCGAGGCACAGGCCTTGCCTATGAATGGAAAAAACATAGGGAGAATTTCCGCGGGACCAAAAATGCTTGACGTGTCTTCCGAAGTAACTCGTGATGATATACTTTTGGTCATGACAAATTAGCGAACATTGCTTAGTTTACGTACATTTACTGCGGCACCGAGGTCCTTGACGATTCAATGTATAGCATATTTTCTGTTCTGGTTGTTCTGTACATTCATGTGTATGTTTTTTGTTTCAGGATTTTTTACAAGTAATAAACAAATATACTCGAACTCGGTTTGTTGTACGCACTATTTAACTTTGGAGTGAGGCCACTCGGACGGCAGATATTTGAACAAGTGACATTTGGTGTTCTCGTGAGAACGGCCCGGTAGCAGTCATTTGTAAATAGTCATTCCGATGCATAATAGTTCATTACTGTTCGGCGCGATTACGATCGTTCTTTAAGAATTTTCGTAAAGAAATTTGGAAGGAAAAGTATTTAGCGCGGAGGTTATTTCAAAGGAGATAGCTATCTTTGAAATCCAATACACATTGTATTATTAACTAAATTTATAAGGTTTATAAGATTGGTTAAAACAAAAACATAGGTTTTTTGTTTATTGGATTTTTGTTCGAAAGCAACTTTTTTCAAAAACTATTTGCGAGATTGTTGACTGAGATTGAGCGTTGAGCGTTTTTAAAAAAAGATGTACATTTACGAATTTGGGGTGTCCTAGACTTAAGTTTATTTTTTATATTTTTTGTATGCACCGTACCCAAATAAACTGCATGTATATATAATAATTATACATTTAAGTTACAAAATTGACTATTATGTGCAACCCATTTATCACTATTATTGAAATGTCATAAAACTATTATCAAAAAAAAAAATTGAAATATCCATGTCCCTACATTGTAGAAACTGTTAAGTCTCAAGTAAGATTATATTAACTAAACAGTGTCACTGTTTTATGCTCTACAGGCGTATTTTGAACTCATAAATATAATTAAAAACATTTCTTTTCGAATTCAGGCTAAATAATATATATTACATGTTTAGTTTGTGACGAACCGGAGCATTTTCCTATGGACTTTTTCATAAAATTTAGGATTATCACGTTGTTTTTCATAATTCCGAAGTATTTTTTTTATCTTTAATTAGTTTTGAGAGTATTTTATCAAAAGAGATAAGAAATCACAATAAAATTTTTAAAATACAAAAGTCAGTCGTAGATGAGTTTTTTCGCGTTTAGACCAACCTGTAATAGCTTTTTTAATATCCAGTCAAACATCTCTTGAACTGTTAGTAAAGCAAAACAAATGACGACATGGACGTTAATAATCTCTGCTTTGAAAGGAACACAGCGTGGGTGCGTTTAAAGAATTTAAATAAAATATTCTTTTCGAGGCTGCTTATTCAATTATTCATTTGCCTATTGATGTAATATTTGACGGCTTGAAAATGTATCTTGTTTTAAATGTCCATTTACACGATAGTGCTTCGCAAGTTTCTTTCAACTTCTTCCATACTGTAGGCCTATTCGCTAACTTTTTTTGACAGTTGAAAGTGATGATCACCGAACTATTTACTTATCCATTACTGTTTTCACAGGACAAGTGTCACAATAGCGTTATAGTAAAGTAGTAATATCAGTAAATAGTTCAGTGATTATCACTCTCAAGTGTCAAAAAAAGTTAGCGAAAAGGCCTACTGGTCTGGGAGCGAAAAAATACGTAAAATGTGCCACTCGGCTTCACCCTAGGGGTGTTGTAAAAGTGTCGACTAAGAGAGATTATCAGATTAGTAAAGATCATCTTGAAACACCCGAATGGTGGAGGGCAGACCTCCAACAACAGCATACGTCCAGACGATTGGTGTCAGGCGGGCGGCCAGTTAAGCAAAACCCTTATGCAGTATAGTTTAGAATTATGTTATCCCAGTCACTCTCTCAATTCACCGGTCTCTTGGCGAAGCCCTTTCTGCTACTTTTCTGTACGTTCATTGTGTTTGTAATACGTTCACAAACGCAGTGTATTCTGCAAACCAACTAAGATAAAAAAAAATATCGCGAATGCTGTGTAGGTACCTACTTACATTAAATTTTACTAGTGTGCTTTTAAAAATGCTATCAAAAACATCACAAAAGAAGAAGAAGAATCAAGGTTCAAATGAAGTTAAAGTTCAAATAAAAAAGAAACAATTTTCAAATTACTCATTTCCATTTTCGATAGAAGCTTACCTCAATGCCACATTATTTTCGACTTTTAAAGTGCGTACAGCTTCAAAATTGCTGCTGTGCCGTTACAGTCCAGAGACATCCTTTGAACCGGTCCGGTCTGCTGGCGTGGACCGGATCCGAATAGGCTGCTTAACTTTTTCGTCCCATATTATTATTCCGAGTTTAACGACCTTAGTTCGGCAAAAACTACAAAAGTATAGTGGGCGTTTAATCTAATGTCTGTTTTCAATGTTCACCAACGACTATTAAGCTTAAAGGTATATCTTCATATTCCATGTCCTTCAGTTCATAGTCCGGCGTCCTGGTTGGCTGAGTGGTAGGTATATAGGCATCTGCCCAGATTGCAGAGTAACTTTTTGAAATATTTCGGACTTATTGTCTTTGTAATAACATCATAGTTTTTGATGAAACGTAAATAAAATAATTATTGTTTGCTTAAAATAAGCGACCACTGATAACATTTTGTTTATAATAGAGTCCTAAGTTAATTTTAATAAAGTTTTATAGGAAATAAATAATCTTAGATCACATTTTATATTGAAGGGTGGAGAGAAAGATAAAGTCGGCCTGGAGAGATGGGTGGATGGATTGCGTGACAAATAACCAATTCCAGTTGGGTGCATTTTGAATGTTGTGACAATTGTATTCTGCCCTGCCGTCACTACACGGCGGCCGTAATACAATAGTCACCACTTCCCACCTCTCCCACAGGTGTTACTACATTAAAAGTTAAATCAAACAGTGATGAGCAATGGGCAGTAGCCGTCTTGTTATATCAACTAGCAATTTACGTGCGAGTGCATAACCCTTATTTTAGACATGATGTCCCGTGTTTATATTGTGGGGGTAATTTGAAATGATGCCATTCTTTCTGTTCTCGATGCACAAATTTGCGAACGAACGGAATTAGGTAGTGGGTGTCCAAAAAGGGTATCATTACATATCAAGATTAAAGTTGAGTCACTTGAGTCATTCTTATTTCTGTATCCACCCATTGCTATTTATATATTCAATGATTGTGTCGATGAGTGTCTGCAATATGAGACACAAAACCTTCGAATAAATTGAAGTCAATTTAGAAATTGGTATTCAGCAAATCTATACAAAACTCAGATTGAACATTAAACTATTCGACATAAAAGCCCAGAATCGAGTGAGCAAATATGACACTTTGTCTTAACCTTATGTGCTATTAACTGCCGCACTCAGACAGTTAATTAACTTTAATGAGTGTTTAATGTCAAAATTTTTCATTCAAATCTAGACCAAAGACCCAGCAAGAATAGCGACTAGTTTTGAATTGTCATTTTTTGACGTTAAGTACTCATTAACGTTATTTGACGTCTCTGAGGGCGGCAGTAAGTTTATTAAGTAGATACACTTATTTTTATTGAATAATAAACGGATATTAAAATACAAAACAGAATACGTTTTACATATTCTCTATCAACCCTTTATTGCCACTTCTTAGAATAAAGGTAGTACGGGCCATACCCCCCACAAAGCGTGTACGAGTTGGTGGGTGCTACCGAGTGAACATACAACTGTCTTCCGTAACACGAAAGGAACTTAAGATAGCATATTTCGATCACCCATCCAATGATAGGTCTTTTTTTATGCTAGACAGGTAAGCAGCCTTCATCTGGCCTGATGGTAAGTGACGATAAGGGCCATTGGGGAATCGAGCTTCACCTCGAACCCTCAACCACAGAGGGACTGGCTATCTTATCACACATTGTCGGAACACAATAATGCTGTAAACATTATTATTATGGCGACAGATTTTGATAAGATGGTGGTAGCTAGCCAGGCGGACTTGAAAGAAGTCCTACCACCAACCAAACCGAGTACAAATTTTGTAACCCCCTGGGGATCAAACCCGGGATCTTAATTCCGGCGGGCGAACCACTAGATCACGGAGGCGGTCTTTGAATACACTGCTTCACTAGATGCGGTGGATGCTTGATTTCGAGATTTTCATAAATAAAACAAAATTCTTAATATTTAAAAGTAAAACAATTTAAATAGACAATTACAACTTGAATTTTGAATACTAAAAGCAATCGCCTGTAACTGAATAATTCTCTCATAATGGATATAAAATCATTATTACACGATAGTTTCTCTTCAAAAGAACCGCTAAGTACGGATATCAATCAGGCAGCCCTAAACTGTTTGTACGTACACACGGCTCCCATATTCATATACTTCGAGTTAATTAGTTTGTTTGTTTTACTTTTGTATCTGAAGTGTTCTTTGATGTGTTTACTGTTAGTGATTTCCTGCCCAATTGGCCATTTTGGTTTCAGCTTAAAATGTTTTTTAATAATAATTAGTAAGTATAGAGAAGTTTATGCTTATTCTTCTTTTTACTCTGCTCGTAAATTATTTGGGGTGGTGCTCCCATTGAACTACTGTGCTCCATACCTACTGTTAACAGATTTGGCTAGGTTTTTATGGCCGGGCACCTGCCTGATCAATATTCTTAGGGAATACCATTACACTAGCTTACAGGATTCTTTGAAACCACATTGTTATAATGACAAGCTCACCAGCTTATTACATAGGACCTAACATAATTGGCAAAACGCTGGTGTTGAATATCAATATCTATATATTTATCTGTAACTACACCTTCGCTTCGCGTTATTTAAGAACCTGTAAAGATTGTGTATGATTGTGTTTAAATAAATATATTTTTAGTTTATTTCAATAAGTTAAATCACCTCATCCTACCCCTTCGAAGCTAAATGCGTGCTTCTTCGAACTTCGAACAAATATTTTTCTTGCGTCATCGACCTTCTGATAGGTTGTTTGGAATAAATAACTTTTATTTTTATATAATCGATGATTAATATGCTGTTGTCTGTAATGAAGGATGTTGATAGCTTCAGAAATTGTGACTCTAATTATTATTACTTGACGTTAAAGCTATTGACATCTTTCATTAAATTTTCATTGAATTTAGATTATATATTATATATGTAACTAAGGGAGGAAAATACCCGACTGAGTTTCTTGCCCGTTCTTCTCAGAACAGGGCCTCCCGGTAGCTTACGAACGGATGGCGTAGATTTTTCGCTAGATATTGAAAACTTGTGTGTCCGTATAGGTAGGGTGGGGGATGGGGGGTTGATTGGTAGTGCGCGGCATGTTTCGGTTTATGTGATTGGCGAGTTGTGGGATTGTATTTGGTGCATAATTTACAATGTACCTGCAATGTCATAACTCGTTGACAATGGTGGGTTTCTCCACAGCCTACTTGCGTGCCGTTCTGCTAGCGGAGCGTTGGGCCCTGATGCGTTTAGTACCATCTTGGTATTGAACGCGGCAGGGTCGGCGCTTCGTTGCGGACCGGGGCGTGGGCGGGTTTGGGAGACCTATCATTACAGACTGAGGCATGCTGCGCACTCCACTGTTTTTTTTCTTGGACACACGGGTTTTCGATATCTAGCGTCTTGACGATTCATAAGTGTATTGTAATCATACCAGATATGAATAAATGAATTTTGACTTTGACTTTGACTTTGTTCGAGGTCTATATAGAATCTGGAGTATTGCCGTTGCCTGCATTAAGATAAAGTTGTAACTACACCTCTCGTTATCTCGGATTACGGTTAATTATGCAATGGTCAGGTCACTGACTTAATTAGTAGGTGCACCGTGAAGAGTGATTCATCAGCTGGTACATTGATATCATTTGCTTCAATAGAGTAATTAAGAGGTTCTTAGTTAGTATGTGTGTGTGTTTGGGTCAAACTGATATGGATCTACTCATCACACGTCAGAATTTTTTTTTCGTATCGACTTTGGGAACTACTATTTACACTAAAGTGGATATTTTGTTTATACCCACCAAACCGTACTGCGCCAGCGTGGTGGGTTATGTCCCATTCTCCCAATATTCTTCCATCCATGGGACCTTTGTCCCAGCAGGACATTAAAGGGTTGGTGATGATGATAACGAATAAATGGATAGCTTTCCGAAATCGAATGTTATTGAAGGTACTGTGTAAAATTTAATTAATAAATTCCCTAATTGTTTGCGGCAAGTACGAACAGGAAAAACTGTATTTTGCTCTAGTGGCAGTCAAAAAAGTACCGAACGTGGCAAAATTATAAATAAACAATAGGAGTTATTTAAAAATATACGAGTTCTTATTCTTATTTGAACATTATGTTATTGTTATAAAAAATATTACAGAGAAAATTGTGACTTATAATATTATATAGTCTTGATGCGTGAATCGAACTCGCGTCCTGTGCGATTCGGGAAGTTACCTATACCACTCGGCCAACCAAGACATCAAAAATTCTATAATTTTTCGAACTTTTTCAAGCCACAATTTTCTTTGAAAGTTATTTGCAAACTGTTTGGGTGCAATCCATATTGTGATAGTCCGCCTCGATTCGTACAGTTCAGCGAGACTTCAACCTAATTATCACCATTGATGTTGCAATGTGTGCTCGCTTTATTAACTAATTGTGTTTGCTTTGCCTGCTTCGAGCTTGTTTGTTTATTGACACGGTGAAGGGGATCCAGCACTTTACAGTTAGATCGCGATACGCATGTTTGGTTAGGCAGATGGAACGACGGCTCGGGGCAGTCGTAAATATTTTTGGACTTTAGATACGGTTTGATTGTTTAGTCTTGACTGTTTACGGCTTTTATTTTAAACACTTTGTTTGTTTTGACATTTATGCTTTCAATATTTTAAGGATTGAGATTATTCTGCTGAGTCTTTGATTGTAAAAGTTATCTGCATTACTGGTGTACTAAACTAATCACACCATAGGCTAACAGATGCACAAATTGCGCTGGTGTTTTATATTATTGTCTCTGCAGTCTGTTGGTCTTGAATTTATGTATTCATATCGTATTTGTCACATTATATTAATCTTCGGAAACTTTTATGTGAATTGTTTTATTGACTTTAATATTTAAACTTTTATACCCCACATCGTATGTTCATGATTCTTTATTTTACTAGAATGTAAAAATTGTTCAAAAACGCCATTTGTACTGTATCATGTCCATTCTAAATTTGGTGTAGGAACTTGTTCCGTCTGCTTATCCTCGTCACTGTTAATGGCTTCTGCTGTGGACATTGGACAAATTGGACACGTTAAAATGTTTGTGTTGTAATGCATACATTCCTCTTATCCCTAACAGGTGGGTCTCAAATAGTCTCAATTACCGTATTCCGGAACGAATCTATGGGTCGTTCCACGCGATTACCTCTATTATTGCGTTTGCTTTGGTTTTCGTTGATATACCTGACTATATTACTGGGAAAGTGCTTAATGAGGTTTCTTTTTAGAGAAGTAATTGAATTTGTTTTTATGTTTTTAGTTCCTAGAATATTAACATAACACTATTTATGAGCTGCATTTCCTATTATTCCACTAGCAAGTTCCGTTCCACTTTCGCAATTCATGTTCCGGTGATATAAATAATGTAATTTGACCTGAATTGTATTATGATGTGTCCTAAAAAGGTTACGTAATTTATTTTGAGCACTAATAGCTTTTGTATTTATCTCTAGTGTGTAGGTAGTATTTGAAAGCATTGAGGTAAAGGAAGTGTTGCTTACTAATTTCGGAAGGAATTACAAAGAACTTTTTTATTATTATTTTTTATTTAATAATCTTTTTTTTAGTAATTTTTTTTATATTATTTGTTACAATTTGCCTTTTAATTTTACCAATCAATGCAATAGTGACAAATAGTGTCTCAATGACCCCATACCGTCACAACTATTTATACCTAAACACAGAGGATATCAAAGAAAATCCAAATTAGTTTCATACATAGTGACAGTTCTATATGAGTTCAAAATTACAAGTTATATAGAACCCATCGTACGCAGAGCGTTGCCTATAGCGGTTCGCTTTATCGAAATCTTTTTATCGCTAACAATTTCGAATATGAATTGATACAGCGTAGGATGCACCTGCCCGATCGTAAATACCGATCCACGTAAGAGCACATCTCAATTACAATTGGGCTATTGCTCTGAAAGCTTCGCTGGGGTGGGATTGGAGGATCCGACCACTCAAGCGGACTCTCGTAACTCGATAATGCGATCCGTAAGCCGGTGTTTATTATTCTTACAGAGATCCCTAACAAAAGCGCATCGTCCCTTTTCGTTGTTACATGTTGCATAATTATGATGACCTAGATTTTGAGTTTGTTATTCGGTTGATTCTATGGATTCATTACTTGCATCGTTTTTGGTGCTGGATTTGTAACGTTTATTTATAGCAATAAGTTTTTTTAGTTCAGTCGCAGTTGAATGCTCTATGACTTTTAAATATGTTACAACTGGAATATTATAGAAAATAATTGTGTATACATTAAAATAAATTAAATTTTACTTTATTAAAAGAAATTAAAATTTCTGATTGTTTCTTGTGATATTATTTACCTACTGTGCTGTTGTTGAAAACAGGTCGATTGGAGATATCTGACAGTTGTGTATAGTCTGACGTTCTCTTGACTATACCAAAGTGGATGATCTACACCCCAAGTAATATTTATTTGTGTTAAATCTTCGCCAGTTCTGTACCTGCCATTTTTTGTCTCACCCCAAGATGTGTTTGAACGAGAAACAATGGTAGAAACAATAGTTAAATTTATCCGTCCACTCAATGGGGTTGGTTTGGGCCCCATCTTAATTTAAATTTCTTGGCGAGTTACTTTCGTTTTTTTTACGGCCACGAGTTAATTGGCGTCTTGATTTATTAAGTGGAAGTGTTCTTGTAATTTGTCTTGTGTCGAGCTATATGTTTTTTTTACTATAATTAACTACGTGTGTGAGATGTTTGTTTTGTAACCACCAATACAGATGTATATTCTTCTTTATTGTTATTGTATAAATAACATTTTGTTGTGGTAATCATTTTTATTTATTTCCCAGCTGGTTTGGTTGAATGGTCAGATCGCAGGCTATTGCCTCAGAGGCCCCTGGTTCGAATCCTGGCAGATGCAAATGTCTGTGACGATCACATACATTTGTTGTCTAGTCGTGGTTGTTTATTATATATGTCTATGTTGTGAATTATATTTCTTTATTTATTGTGGATAATAAAATTTGTCCGTCATCTAGTAGGTATCACATCATACAAGCCCATATTCTACTTACTTTAGGCTGGAAGATAGTTGAGATTGTGACAAATACAAAAATATAAAAATACTGTTTATTTTAGAAATAATATGGTCGTTTTCAAAAATTAGCAATCAGTAGAAACCTTTGTCTTAATTTAGTAGTCAATCAATTAGTCGTCAATATTTTTTACAATAACTGATAATTAAAACTGGCAGGCAGGCACCTCATTTATAAAGGAATAAGATACAGGTTGTGATTGTGAAATGATATCACCACCACTAACAGTAATTTTTTTTGTTTAATGACAGTCACTATTTCATTGTATTCCTTTTATTGATGACGACTGACCTTGAAGGTCTAATAATCGATAGCTCAATCAATGTTCTTTTGTGCTACGGTCAGAATTTTTTTCGTTTTATGCATTGTTCAATTGCACTGTTTGTTGTCATTTTGCAATTTTCTTGATGATTACTGTTCTAACTTAAGTTATTATAATTAAAAGTTCTGAAATTGTAATTCCTAATTTTTCGCAACAGTTCTGTCTATTCTTTGTACTTACTACCTAATGGCTCCCTATCGGTTAGAGGTTATGGGAAACAATTAAATACTCCTTTTATTATCCTCCTTTCTACAAAATAAACACAATACATATGAACACACATTTTCAATATTATGTTATAATTTAAATCAGTTACATATTTATCATAATGGATTCCTGTCTCTTTTCACAGTTGGCTTTCTGATCCTCGCGTATTACCTCTGGGGGCAGCCCTACAAGCGGGGCTTCTTCTGCGACGATGAGTCCCTCAAGCACCCCTACAAAGAATCCACGGTCACCAACGTCATGCTGTACCTCATCGGGCTTGGGTTGCCGATGGTCACGGTAAGCTAAACCACCTATTCAACATTTGAAGTTACATTTCAAGTATTATTTTGTTGTATTTGAACATTAATGAATTTTAGATGACAAAGAAAAATAGGCGTGAAACATGGCGCCCATTCTTCCTATGTTCGTCTGTTCATTTATATGGCAGACCTGTCACCCAGTAGCGGAGGCGTTAAAGATATTTTTATTTAAAAATATGGTTTAATCATATAAGGTACAATTACCCGAAAATCGCCAAAAAAGAAATACGTTAAACATTGAAAACGCGTGTGTCAAACATAGTAAAGGTTTTGGATATTTAACGCAAAAGCTAACGAAACATACCAAGAGGACTGATAAACATACATACATAAATCACGCCTATATCCCCGAAGGGGTAGGCAGAGGTGAACTAGCACCCACGTTTCGCCAATTATGTTAGGTCCCATGTAATAGGCGAGCCTATTTATCGGGCACAAAAGTCGCAGTACATTGCTATTGCTAGCTGGTATAAGAGGAACGCTGCTGCCCATTCTTCATCATTGATTTATCTTTAGTCGCCTTGTAAGACACCCACGGGAGAGATTTGGGGTGGTGACAATTGTATTCTACTCTGCCGTCACCACACGGCACAGGACTGATAAAGACATGATATGATGATGATGATGATATTAGTACTTAAATAACGAATCTCAAAATAAATTGAAAATCAGATTAATTAAATCCAAGCTTACATATTTTATGTATGTTATCACAAACTGTATCAATTTCAAAAGCAACCGACAGAATGCTACAAACTGTATCCTGGGTCGTTATCTGATGAAGTGTAAATTTTTTTTTCGATCCTTCACAAACTCTCTATCAATAACTTAGACCCTTCATTCAGGATCTGTAGGTTGAAACTCTTCTATTGCGTCTGTCTCAGTCGCTCTTGCAGTTATAGAGCAAGATAGCGTGCGTTCTGTCGTAAAATTTTGAAGATGCGATCTACCATATTGGGGTGGTTGTGTGTAAATTAAAATAAAACGGTGTCATTATCAGTGAAGTTGATCATCTTTTAAATTAATAATAGGGTTCGACACTTTACGTGTGGATCTTGTGTTATGTTCTCACGGACTCGTATCTCTTTAATTGTTTTAAGATTCCAGTAAACTTAGAAGGGCACTCTCTGTTCCTTTAATAACACCCTTAAAAAAGTTGATCCTCTCTTTCGGACTTGGCCACAATCGTTTCACCAAGATCAACACCATGACACATGATGCTTTTAAAATAATTGCCGTTGGTATATCCTGTTCAATGTAATCTTTTCAATCCAGATAATGGCGCTCTAATCTGTGATTGCGTAGATTAAGACCGGTCATGGTAGACTGAAGAGGAGCTCGATGGCGCAGTGGCTTAGCGCGCTCGGCATGCCATTGCGTAAGCTAAGCAATGTTCGCTATGGCTGTTAATTGAATGTTCTGACCAAAATATATTGTCAAAAATAATTCCTCTGAGCTTCGGAAGGCAGTCGTTAATTACCTTTGCCCCAGCAGTGGGGACATTAAAGGGCTGGAAATTGATGTTGCCAGTTAAACGCTTATGTATCAGGGACATCAGATCACCGCAGACATCATCCATCTTTTCATAGATCATCCTCTTCACTATATTCCATTTAAATTTATTTGATCCCCCATACTTAGGCCTTAGCGAATGTTGCTTAGTTTACACAATCGCTCGCCTATTGCGCTAAGCCACTGCGCTATCGAGCTCCTCCTGGATTTTGAGAGTTCTCATGGCATAGCGAACCCTATAACAATTTCGTAGGACGTTATTACGATTTACATCTTGACTTGACGTCAATATGTGGAAGTGCGCGCTATCCGCATAGAATAACAACAGGCGGTTCCGATCTTTGGGTTTTATTTTTGGCTAAGTTCGTAGACTTTTATTTATATAGTTCACCGTAAAGTTTCTCTGTACATTTCATCAATTTTTATTATTAGTAGGTGCTTTTGTAGCTAGTGGCCAAGTATCGTAAATTCAGTAAAAAAAAATATACTATTCTAGTATAAATTTTGTGTTTTTGTAGGTATTACCTTTTCGTTTTCTCTTTCCTAGTCTCTACCCTATTCTGAAATTACAATGTAATACTGAAGTTTGAAGTTGAATATTATTACCGAAGTGCGTCACTTCGACATAAGTACTCGAAGATGACCTTTTTATGATTAAAATCGGGTTGCAGTGAAAGTTAAGATCCAACGCCATTGTCTAGTAAGTTATCTTTATGCCATAGCATAGGTAAGAAGTTACCATTAGTCACACTCTCTTAGGCTGAAAAGTACTGAGTGTCGCCGTGTGTAATTAATTTTCCATTCGCTATGAACTGTTTGCTCTAATATCAATTAAGTCTTGGTATATCTGTCGTGGCCAAATCGTAGAATTGATCACTTCATGATGTGGCTGACCATTTCATGAAATGGTTGCGTTTCATGAAATGGTCAGCTAAAACTGACCATGTCGTTGAAACGTCCACGTTTGATGATATGTCCATCCACGTTTGGCCATATCATTAATGTAGTCAATGTTTGGTATTTTTACGTTGCGCTCGTTTTTTGAGTGACTTAAAACGTTTCACTTCCCATTTAACTTCCATTACAACATTACTAACAGTTTGTTTGTTATGTTATTATTGTCCAACGGTGGTTAATGTAACTATTTTACGATATGATTGTTAATGTTTGGCCATATCCTGAAATAACCGTGCGTTTAGCTGTTTATATTGTTAAACTTTGTTTATTTATTGATCTGGCCAGACCATTATCATGATATGGTCTGTCTTAGCTGGTCATTTCATGAAATGCAACCATTTCATGAAATGGTCGGCCACATCATGAAGTGATTAATTCTACGATTTGGCCACGTCATATCTACTACGTTTTCTAAGACCAAAATGGCAGTAGGCCCTTTTTTGCCAGTCTGCAGTCTGAAGGACCAACCCTAAGCTTCCGTGTGCTCTATTCATACATCACCAGAGCTCCTCAGTCAGTGCCCACCTACTTAGTCTATTGTTATTAATCCCGGAATTCGCGAAATAGTTCCATATAAAAGTAATTTCCAGACTATTCTGGAAATCATCACATCTGTACTTTTGCACTAATAACTGTTTTTTCTATAGCTATCGTTCATACTTTGGCGTTCTTGTCTTATATTAAGGGTCTTCCCCCCAATACGTCACGACAATTTATTGGTCTCAAATTTGTTGTTGATAGCGCAGTTTTACTGATTACCTATACTAATTTCCCTTCCTTTGTAATACCATCTTCTTTGCAGCTATGTTCAATTCCGACAGAAGTGTCTTTAATTCTGTTGTATCGTGTAGATTTATAGTTGACCTTCATCGCCAAATTCTGTTGATGATAATAAATTATGGAGCATGTTTTATGGAAACAAATTGTTATTTTTATCTTCATTTAATATATTTAGCTGTTTCATCTCTCTTTTTTCTCAACAGACAACAGTCTCTTCCCGTTTTATGTTTCGACAGAAAAAAATATTGCCAATTAATTTTATTTATGCTTTGTTGCTACAGTACTTTTTATAGAATAACAGCGTTACGCGAAATGTATTATAAAAAAGCAATATTATTTTTACTGCTCCGTCGAGCCTGTTGCCAACTCTAGCCAGATGTAATCTGAAGTGATAAATCTCGAATTAGATTCGCTAAGGTTTTCCTTAAAGACGGCGTCGGCCTTGGTGAGGCTTTTTACCTTTGCGTTGGAACAGTCAAATGTTGTAACACCTATTTAAGGACTTGAAACTTTTTGAGGGGAACCGCTTCTAGAAATTGAAGAACATCGAGAATTCCTAGCGTAGCCTCTAATTTCAACCATGCGCTCAAAGCCCGTCATCGACTCAACATCATCATCATAATCAACTCTTCATGAGCTCGATGGCACAATGGCTAACACCCGTATTCACAAACAATACTTGTATAAGTAAAGAAGCAACACTGTGCGAAGTAAGACATTTCTCAATGCGTTTTGTCACTCGAGTATTGTCTATGAATAAGTTTTACGGACCCTGTGCGTTAACGCACCTCATA
Organism: Cataclysta lemnata; assembly: GCA_963931975.1. Classification (NCBI taxonomy): domain Eukaryota; kingdom Metazoa; phylum Arthropoda; class Insecta; order Lepidoptera; family Crambidae; genus Cataclysta; species Cataclysta lemnata. Next base: position 11,330,510 of record OZ008356.1, on the reverse strand, counting down.
GTAATGTTTATGAATACGGGTGTTAGAGCGCTCGGTCTGAGATTGCGTAAACTTAGCAAAGTTAGTTAATGCTGGATGGATGACCGAAAATATATTATCTCGAGTTCCTCCTTCACGGTTAAGCCATTGATCCCGGCTGCATCTGCAGTCGTTAATAAACTCACTAAACGGCCAGCGTATTCTAGCATCCATAGGAAAGTGGACAAAATCTTTCCGACAGTGTTTTGTCTCGAGATTTAGTAGGAGTTAGAGGAAAATGTATTATTTTTTCCCCGAGGAGATTTTGTCCACGTCTCGTGCTACGGGGGCTGTAGGGACATTAAAGGGCATAAAATGGTGATTCAACCCCTTGGGTGAGATAGGGAATGGAAATGATTGGATTCAGCTCTGCCGAAGGTATCAAGTGCGCCACAATGTACGACAGTCAGTTGTTTAATAACAATTTGTAAATCACGACATGTGGCATATCTTATCATTTACTTAAAACGATCGTATTTAACTGGAAAGATTAATGTTAGCTATCAAACGATGTACAGACCACCGTGGGCGTCCACTATGATATTTGTATGCACCCTATAATACATTGCAATATGGATGTTATTTGAAGTGACATGTGGCAACGCAAATGACGTAGTAGTACGCCAGTGACATGTGAAATCGAAACCCTTGGTTCCATATCAATAAGCATCAAATTGGCTTGCCCGATTCGTCGGTATGTTTATGCGCTTGGTAATGATATTGACTTGATGAGCGTGACAAATCATAATAATAATGTATCTGCTGCTACTATTGGACTTGAAATAGTATCAGTAGTAAATTATTTATATAACAAAGTAAGGGTCGCCAGTGTGCCGCCTAAGTTTTGTGGAAGCAGTATCTAATCTAAAAGTATCCAGTAGATTTGATAGTATAGCTTAAAGAAAAGTAGCCAGCAAGCAATATCGACAAAAGAAGTTAGTCTTTGCAGAAAAATAATGGATAAGTAATTTTCGAAAAGTTTTTTATGGCAACTCAAGTCTTAAAAATTTGGTTCCGAATCATAGGATACCCCTTAACAGATTATTCCATCTGAATTATCAAAACCTTATCGATGAATTAACATGACAACTCGGATTTGTTTATCGTTTATATAGGAAGGAAGTCTTATGAATCACAATTAAGTTACTAATGACATGTTTTCCTGCAAGAAACTGGTCTGACTATATTGGTCAGTCTAGAACTGAGCACCCACTCCCGGCTGCTATCCTATAGCTACTCCCCGATACAGGGACTTTTGATTACCGGGTTTCCCCCTGGCCCGGTTCGCCCCTCCTTGGTTAACCTGTACCTTTCAGACCCCTCCAGGACGACCATATTAATACCAGGCTTAGTGAGGCCTTTCAGTCCAGCACCAGGACTCCTAACCTCAAATCATCCTCCGGTTCCGACCTCCGAGTAGCCAGATTACAGGAGACGCCACGCTCCTGGGACGTTTTCCTGCCACAGTATTTTTTAACGTACATAACAATACGCTACGCCTATTAGGTTAGGTCCATCGCAATAGGTGGCGAGCCTATTGCCATTTATCGGGCACAAAAGTCGCAGTAGGTACATTGCTAGGTGGTATAAGAGGAACGCTGCTGCCCATTCCTCATCACTGACTTATCCTTAGTCGCCTTGTACGACACCCACTGGAGAGATTTGGGGTGATGACAATTGTATTCTGCTCTGCCGACATCACACGGCAGACATTTTTAACATGTTGATAAATGAAAAAGCCTTAGATAGGCAAGCCGTTCTATCGTTTAGGTGTGCTATTTACATAAATAGAACCTAACCCTGGCGGACCCATTAATTGTGCGGAAGCGATGTTAGCGTGTCATTGCCGTTTCTAAAAATAAACCCAGTGTAATTATATGCGGGTATGTCGGTAAACGTGTAACCATTTTTGATCTCTTTTGTTCTTTCAGTTTCATAAGTTGCTTTGCAATTACTTCTGTCTCATTAATGTAATCACTGTCAGGTTCATTCTGTTTTAATAAATTGCTTTCGTCATTGATCTGGCCTGTCAAAATTAATCATGCATAATATAAATATCTAACTGCCGCACTCAGAGACGTCAAATAACGTTAATGAGTACTTAACGTCAAAAAATGACAATTCAAAACTAGTCTCTTCTTGCCGGGTCTATGGTCTAGATTTGAATGAAAATTTTTGACATTAAATAATCATTAAAGTTAATTGGCGTCTCTAAGTGCGGCAGTAAGTGTGTTATACCTTTTTCTTTCTCTATGATATAGTGTAAAATCAACCCCACATATTTTTCTGAGACAGAATTTAATAATTTCTTCAATAAGGGATTTCCACCATGCTCACAATATGCATATTTTGAGTAGAATATTTTTTAAATATATATTTGACAAACCTTTTATAACGATGTATCCCGTCTCAGAACAAGAAGCATCTGATTTACGATTAACTGGTTATATAATAAGTTACAGTTACAAATGCAAGAGTAAAGAAGTAAAAAGAATCATAGCTTAACTAAATATTGTTAAAGTTACTACAACAATAGTGGTCACTTGCTTCATTGATCTCCCAAACAATGCTACACATTCTTCGGGCGAAAGCCCAGCTGTCAGATATCTCCAAAATAAATAGCTTAATACCTCAACTGCGTTTGAAGTAAATCTTGGGATCAGTAAAACCATTTAAATACTTTGTCTGTCGGTGTGCATTCATCAGTAGGTTAGACGAAAATAGCTCAATAATCCCGAGTTATGTCAATTGATATCTTTATTGTAATCCTTTGTAATTCTGGTTCCTTCTGGTAGTGGAATGCGGAGCAATATAAATTGTTCGGAAGATAAGCTATCTTTGGGCGAGGAAATGGCATATCATAATTTACATAGTTGTAAGTTCCTGGCCTTCTTGTTATTCAAACTACACGCTTTACGTTTGTTGGCCTAATAGATTATCGCGTCAATAGTCTGTTCGTGTCCAAAAATAACGTTCTGTTGTAGCTATTTAAAGCCTTCTTCATGACAATTTTATCACACATTACAGTTTTACTACCTCGATTAGAATATTCTTAAAGGTAATGAAAATGAAGATGAATGGCTAGATATAAATTAGGAAATATTCAAACAAAAGGTAACGAAATAATTGTTGTGCTGCTGTGAGCTATCGAGTTTTAATTTTTTGCACCAAACTTTTAAAAACACTGTTGTTAAAAAATGCTGTTAGTTTAATCCGCAAAAACTTCGCATGATTTATGTTTTCAGATACATTTTTAATTGAGATTTTGTTGCAAAGAAAGCTTACCTACATTATCCATCTTGTCATCTGTCAGTGGCTGGTCTGGTCTGCTGCACCACCGCTATTCGCACAAAAACCAGGGTCTTTAAATCAATACTTTATGCAATAAATTTGCATGCGAATTAGATTATGATTTATGAAACACGTGATCATAACTATGGTTGGGGCTCAACATTTTGCACGATTTGTGCAGCGTTAATTATACAGAAATTGATTGTGTGTTATTATGTAAACGACTAAAAAGTTTACAGTAATTGGTATTTGTTTAATTCAATTGTTTGCATTAAGGTTAAATACTAGAGCGTAAAACGTTAGCGTGTATTCTAATATCTAACTTTGTAGCGTTATTGAAAGTTCAAATGGACGATTGAGTTAATAAGACAATCATTAAAGTGGCGTGAGAGGTTCAGTTGTAAGTGATAATTTCACTTTCAGCGCTTTATTTAACAGTGAGAGCGATTGTTTCAAATAAAACGTAGCTGTACTCAGCTCGTGTTAGTGACTTATATATTTTATTTTATTGTTAAGATTCCATAAATCCTACATGATCATATTATCATGTCAGTTGAGCTGACGCTAAACAAGAACTGTGTACATCTGTCATCGTGAAAATTGTATCAAAAGAATAAACAAATGCCAAAAGCATTTTAAGAGTTTGGACTGACTCCAAAATTGAATCTAAAGCTGTCCTTTTGATAAATGTCACTTTATCCTTTGCCTTTCCTTTTTTTTCAAAAGAGCCTTGTCGCACAATCATTTGTGACACGTGACATTTTCGTCAACAAGTCACACAATGGGTTGCCTGGAGGATGTTTGACACATTAGTCGATTATAATCAGAGCGACGTGCTCGCTTCACGTTACAGCACACTTCGCAATGAGGGCATAACGCTGGTAAGCACACTAGATTCTATCGACGATGACTTCTGTTTCCTATGTCATGTCTACAGTATTTAGTAGATATTCGAATTCTGTTAGGGTAAATCATTTTTATATAGATTTTTCTATACATCCATGAATGCTCCTTAAAAAGTTACTATTGAACTTTAATATCAATTGTACTCCCGTATTCGAAATGTTTTTAGTCTCTAAAATGAGATATCATTCAATGAGTGAAATGTTTGAAAACAAACAACTCCTTCGAATAGGGCAGGGCTTCCACTAATGCAGTCAGTTTCATTCAGAAAACCTGATTGTTCAACAAAACCATAAACGTCTGTTCGCCGTATTTAGTCGTGATCATCGCTGTGCACTTTCTTCATCGCGTTATTAACACTTCATTAGTCCTCATTTACATCGAACGTGGGACTCGCGTAAACTACACCTTTTTCTAGATAATCTGTATCTATTTATAGAAATGAGAGTTATCTGACTGCAATAGCATGTTTTTCTGAACATTTCGAACCGAAAAATTCACTGATTACTTATAAACGAAGTTGTAATGTTTCTGCTTATAAAATTGTTTTGACCTACTAACTTTTATTAGTCACTATTAATCTAACTAAACCATTATCACTCTACAATGTTCGGTCATGGTCACGTCCGGGATGTTTTGTCAATGTGCTTAAAGGGATAATAGGTTTAAATATTACATAAAAAATATAGGTTTTTTCAATATTCAAGATAAGCTAAATCGCTTGATTATGCTAATTTTGTATATTGAAAAACCAAAGCAAAATATAACGGTGTTGAGATATATCCATTACACTTTTATAGATTGTGAAAGAAAAACTGGCTTCAAAAGTTCCAATAACACGCTTATGGATTGTGTTTGCTTCTGCCTAAGGAGAAGACGTTCTCTAACATGGTCCTGTCATTCACATTTCGATGCCTATTTATAATTAACTCGATGCCCTTTCTTCATAGATATCACTCGGTCATCGAATATGGCTAATTGAACACTCGTAATTGAAACCAAGAAATAAAACGGAATATTCGGAATATGACTACCTACGCTAGCAAACCTAATGAAGTGTTAGAGAAATCTGAATAAATGAACGTATCACGAACCACACGGACAGTAATGGTATGCTTAGTTTTGCTTTATATAGTGAAACATTGTTTTAAAACATCGGGTCTATTGTTGAAATGGAACAAGTTTTATAGCTTGATACCGTATCGCTACCTTCAATGCTTTTCCCTTCGTGTGCTCATATAAGCATGCGTAAGCGAGCAACGAACTGCTGCATATAATCTTTGTTGTCGAACGTAGAATTGTAATATTCCGAGCGCGTGCGATCTGACCTTGTGCCATATCACTGCAAGGTCTTGAATTGCACATGATAATTGCGATGTTATGTCGTGTGGTGACGGCACAGCATAATACAGTTTCACCACCCCTTTTCCCATCATCCAATCCCCTCTTCTGGAACACTTTTGGGATATTAGAAAGAAAGAAAAAGAAACATTTATGGAGACAACACAACAAACAAACAAAAACATTAAAAGGGGTGACACGGATGATGATGTACCGATGCAGGATAGGTTATAATTTTTGGAATTACTTTTGACCAAGACTAGGGATTGATAATGCTGAAAGAAAATTAAAATAAGACAATAAAGAAAGTTACAGAGAAAACTAAATGCTGTTACAATGTATAGGAAAATCAAACGTTTCCTAGTTGTAAATATCATCTATTTATAGTCTGCCGCTAGCTTCACTATAACTTCTTTTGTTATAATTTCTTCATAGTTTCGAATTATTTATAAGTATTTGCGGTGGTAAAGGATTCATAATCAACTTTGTGTATCGACCATGACTTGACGTTTTTGGCGAAATCTGGTCTTTACAAGTCTATCTGTGAACTGTAATTATATGCAACCTTACCGATTTTTATGCGTTTAGCATTGACGTTTTCATTCGACCGAAATTTTGTAAGTAACAATTATCTTTATAGCGCAAAGCCAAAGGAGTGGCTTCAGAAATGGCCTTTCACGACAGTCAAGGTAATGGAATGGCCAATCCCCTGTCATGCTAATACATTAGTAAAAAGAACCCAATTCAGTGAAAGTTTATTTCTAGAATGGTTTATATGGGAATGTAGCTGTTTCAGACGGAGCAACTGGATTGATTACAAGTTTGTCTATATATTTATGTAAAAGCCTTCTCTGTTTAAGGATAAAACCGTTTAAAGAAACTGCTTGAAGTTTCACTACGCTCCTTTACGATAATTATAGAATGCGCCATCATCATGCGTCGCATGATGATGGCGCATTCTATAATTGACGACGGGACCAACTATTTAACAAGCTTTCCGAAGCACGGAGTAACTTGAGATTACATATTTTCGGTCACCCATCCAATGACTGGCATTAGCAAATATTGCTTAGTAATGCAATCGCAGGCCTGACGCGCTTACCCACTGCACCGCCGAGCTCCTCTTATCCTTAAGGTAATTTATCCAGGCCAAATTATTCATAATATCTTGATCTGAAAACAATGGTCTTTGTTCACAGATGTGCCTAACGGAATGGATCCGGCTTCGGGACCACAAAGGTCGGCCACGGGCTATCCTAGGGAAAGACATTCCGCCCTGGGTGTGGGAGGCGTACGGCGTTATTGGCGTGTTTCTTTTCGGCTGTGCATGTCAACAGCTCACTACAGATGTCGCAAAGTACACAATAGGAAGACTGAGGCCCCATTTCTTCTATGTGAGTATCTTGCTTGCTACTTTGTCGCTCAAATAAAATTTATCATCCTAGACATGTTTTCTGGAGGTGTTTTCATCAAAGTTGTCGTTTGAAAATATACCTACTTATAAACTGTCATAAGATGTATTGTAGAAATCGATTATGAAAGTGTATATTTCTTGGTCTCTTTAAACTAGTAACACAGTAGCTGCCACTGATTATTTGCTAAGCAATTAAGTTTAACTAAGGTGAGACTGTCACGCTAGTAATTTGCGTATAGAGTCCGTGGGAAATAGAATCGTGTGTAACAACAGTAATTCGCATATGCACATTAATAATTTTCTCGAGTACACAATGCATATCTAAAATTAACGCGAGCAAGAAAGGCGGAAAAGTTAAATTGACTCTTTCTTATATAAGACATCTTCTTCTATTTTTGCATTAGCTTTCTTTAAAGGTGGTAATGTTAGTTTTATAATGTCGCTGCATGCTCATTAAGACAAATCTGAGAGCGATTATAAAATGTCAGGCATCTCATAAAAGTTACACCGCAATTTATCTTTCGCTGTTTACTTTTAGAAAGCGTGTAAATATTGACTTTCAACATTTTATCCCGGTGTAATAATTTCATGATTATCTGGTAATTGGTTAGTGAAATTATGCCTCTTATCTGAAATAAAATTTTCCTGGCGAACCTCGAAGCATTTAATTGGCGATATTAATCACTCAATCTTATTACCTGTCTTCATGTGAAATGCTTGAAGGCCTTTCGTCTCTCTTGAAAGATTTAAAATGATCTGATCCAAACTTAATTGTTAGAATAGTCTTTAAGAAATCATAATCATCATTCTTGCTTTACTATAATTAGTTTCTACTTAAATCACTTGCGGTGTACCTGTGTAATTGGATCGTAAAACCGACAGTAAATCATACTCAAGGATCTTAATGATCTTGGAAATATAAATTCTCCTATAATATCTAAGAAGAGCCAGACTTTTTAAGCGATTAATAGACTACTTAATTTTACAACACGAAAAACCCTGTAAAACACAACACAAATGTAAAATATGTCCGAATAGACACGATTATTTTGGTAAATGTATTCAATTTATTCAAGATTGTAAACCTTTGATGGTGCACTTTCGTCTTATCAAACGAATAAATTAAGATTTGACTGAGAAAGCGCCTGCGAACACGAGAAATTTAAAAGTAGACCACCAATGACGAATGTTGATCATCCACTCTTATCCGAAATTGATTCATAATGCGACATGTGCGACTTTTATTTTGAGTTTCACTTAGAGGTCGCAGTAGAATTAATTCAAAATACATTATCTCTTTAATTGGTAAATAATGCTACAATAATGCTTGAAAGACTGAAAGATACATTTTTTCTGCAGTTGTACGTAGGTGAATACGTACGCGTAATTCTATTAACCTCACTCCATATTCATCTAATTGGATCCATTTGAGATGTGCTATTAATGAGTCATCTATTTCTGAGACATCCTCATCTGGTGGCACTACACAGCAACACATAGCTTGTGTATATTTAATCTTCCCTTTAACTATAAAATAATTTTAATGCCCACATCAGAATATAGAACTTATATTGATTTTCTTTGAAACTTTTTAATATTTAACGTTGGTACTTCCCCAAGCCTTGTCTGAAATTAATTTGCTTAACAATGAATGATAGTCAATCACCCAGACAAGATTCAAACAAATTAATTCCCAGACTGCCCTTTCATTGGTCTTTACATACAAATGCTATATTTATCTTCTTCATCTAAGTCTTCTTAAGTGACTTTTTGCACTCTGGGTGGTTCGTTTCGGCTCGTAATTGGAAATTCAAGTCATGAGACATTTATGTCCTACCGTTTCGTGGCGGCTTAAACATTGTCACTATTTTCAGAAGCTTAATTTAAATGTTTAAGCTTTGACGCATGATCAGATTTATCTCCGAAGTAGTAGGTAGAGGTACATTGACATTCACTTTCACAAAAATACCTACATACATAAATCGCCATGATATTTATCCCCGAAGTGATAATCACTCACTTTTCGCCAACCTTCTCGGTCCCATGTAATAGGTGGCGAGCCTATTGCCATCTATGGGGCATTTAAATCACAGTATCTTGTTAGGTGATATAAGAGGAACACTGCTGCCCATCACTTATCGCTGCTTAAAGTTTAAGTCGCCTTATTTACACCTATAGGAAAGATTGGGGGTGGTGACAATTGTGTTCGGCTCTGCTGTCACCACACTTATATTATGACCTATGTAATAGGTGCAAGCCTACGGTTAACAAACGAACTTTTGCTAGAAGCTTCACTAGAAATGCCTTGTGCAACACCTGAGGGAAAGTGACAGTAAGTTTGGTGACAATTATATTCTGCTCTTCCGTGTATGTGATATTTATATCCGAAAAAAAAGAATCTAATACAGCAAATCAGAGTCTTAAAAATCCTCGATACAGCCATGTAACACAATCTGATTGATGCTATCAAAGGCCTACTACAAATCAATTCCCGTAAGTTTCATTTGAGTGGTTGCAACCGGTATGTGCAGGGGACACGGTCCGCCGCCCTGTGTCTTGTAATTTTGACTTATTGGATCAACTGCCACCGTGCTACGGCGACATATGGTTCTTGTTGCGACTTTTTTATTTATAAGCTGTTTCCTTTTCTGACCGTTAGTCAGTTGGCGTTTGACAAGTCTCAATTAATTATATTCAAAGGGCGATATGACGCTTGTTTCTATAAATAATACAAATATACGTTGCTCTTTCGCACCTTTTTGAAATTTTAAGATCGATAGCATTTTTAAATCAATTTTTGAAAAAGTTCGTTTGGTAAAGGTTTATAATTAAAGGTGCGATTTTATCAAATTCTTATCCCACGACTAATGAGTCCCCTGATACGATGTCCAACAATATTTCAGTTATTTTTGGTAAAGTTTTTTTTTTTAAACCGTGTGCTTACTCATTATATTTAAAAGTGTCATTTTCATATGTATTATACACAGGTGTAAATTTAAAATTTTATTAAAGCTATGACTTGATAGAGGTCAATTTGAATTGATCCATCAAACAATTAGTGTAATTTAGATTCAGTTTTTTAGGAATTTAATGAATAATCTTCGACTCAAACAATGAAACATGTTATTTTCAAAATTATTAGTTACACTTTCCAATATAAAAAAAACCACTTCCCACTGAACGATATAAAAGTCCACCTCAACAATTGGAGGGGAGGATAAACGATTCAAAAAGCTCAACGCCATTGTTCGGTTAATGGGCCAATTTTTAGCATATCCTGTCCACGTTATAGAAGTAATACAAATCGGAAATCGGCGCTGTTAGCATAAAGATCACAGTGAAGGGTGTGGGAGCTGTTCACGCTTGGTCGGCGACGCGCGACGGCACGCTGTCTGCGCAAAAAGACATTTCCAAAGGTTGTGTCGTCCATGTTGTTTCGTTTCATTTTCGCTGGCGATATGCTTACCCAATTTATAACTCTTTATTTGTTCGTGACCGTTAATAAAGTGCGAGTTAAATATACTACAGTTGGGCATTTCAAATAAAATCAATGCAAGTTGGAATTAACGCTTTGTATGTTGCTAATACTCAACAATGCAATAAGACCTATAAAGCGTGTAGACATTTTTGATGCTTCGCTTTTATTGTCTCGCCAAACCGTGCGTAAAAGAGTAACAGTCACGGGCTATTATGTTTTATTCATAGTTGCAATACTGACGAAAAGGAATTTAACACTTCACATCATATAATATGGATTCATGGTTAGGAATTCCTTTGTCATCGTCTTTGTCGATGACAACAACAATTGTTTAGCCCTCAATAAGATCCCTGGTAGTCTCAAAAGACTCTCTATGTGTATTTACGTGACAACATCTGCTTAAATTAAAACTCGCCATATCATTCTCAACTTATAAGTCATAGTTGGACGTCAATGATTTTGCAGATTTTAGTAGAGCTTGCTTGCTTTCTTGCCATAACTTTGTATACCTACCGTGAGTCTACAAACATTGTGGTGAGAATATGTAAGAATTTCTTTGTCACATTCTATTAATTTTGAGTTTATATTCAGAACATCGGCAACTAACAATACTTTACCTTCTTAATAACCGGCAAAATTAATGTTTTGTACGTATTTGGCAGGAACGGGCTCGCTAATAATATCTCGTTTCAGGACGATGTTTATTGCATTTTGAATAACAATAAATTTTTCTTTTGGTGGGTCAATATTTGTTTTTTTTTCATCTATTTTATAACATTTTTTTTTATCAGATATTGGAAATTTTCTCTGATTGTTTTAAAATCTTGCTTAGTTTTTAGGGATCAAGCGTAAACTTGTAAAGGTTTTGTTAGTACTGCGATCTGTATTATAGAGTCATACCACATACCAGAGTCATACAATCTGTCTCGCGGGTACAAGACGACTAAAGGTAAGTTGTCAAAAGGTTTGTGTTAGTTAATACACCTCTGCCATTCCCTATGACGATAATTACCCGTGTTTTTTGTACTAGTGTCTGAAGTGTAAAGGGATTATATTCGTTATAAATATACATTATTTGTTGACATAAATTCTCTGTCCGTGTTGACTAAAATATAGTACTTACCGCATGACAAACAATGTTATAAGTATTTTTAATGCTCTAGACTAGACTTTAAATCACCCAGTGAAATTTGGCTCGTTCTTTTTCCACACTCATAAAGAGTGAATCCTGAAACAAACTAATTGTACAAAGTTTCAAACTTCTATTATGAGTATGCGCAAACTGTAGGTAACTTAAGTCGTGTATCTTTTCATTATCAATGTTCTCAATATCTACATGTTTGTAGACTTTATCATGGTAGTCTTGAACTCGGGTTGGGGCCACAATTTGTGTATCTGTCGGAGGCAGATCGTACAATTTTGTAAGTATAGGTAATTATTTCAGTAGTTGCAGTTTATTTGCGTATTAAGTAGGCTGGAGTTATTAAAAATGCTTGACAAAAATCCTCGACTTGTTGAAAAAAATATGATTTTGTTATATTTCCAATTTTTTGAGAAATATTCAAAAAATGTATTACTTTGATTTGGCCCAGTGTGTGTGATCTTAAGATCGTCTCATATCACCGCCTCTGAAACATACAGAATTAAAAAAAAAGTTGTTATTGTATGTATTCATATAATATATGTATAAACATAACCTAACATTTATATAATGTTCAAATAAGAAAAAAAAATACGAAACATTAATTATTCTAATTCTTACCATTACTACCGCGATTTGTTATTATAAGAGAACACTCAATTCCCGCTACGTTGCATCTATTTAAAATTGGCCGTTACTGCTGTAAACTTATAGTCGTATTTTGCTCTGATAACAGCACTTTGCTCGTCTGGCTGGCAATCATTCAGCGGATGAATCAATTAAAGGTAATCTTCTCTACATGTTGGATGCGCTATAAATTTTCCAACCTCGGCCGTGATTCTATAACTCTATTCAAAGCCTTTACCAAAACGATGATTTTCAATTTCCATGGGTTTAATCTGTCCTGAATTATGCTGCCACTATGATGTTGGTCTTTAGGCGTTCTTTTTTATTTTATTGTAATTAAACATTTGGTCCTTTGCATCGCTTTTATATTATCTACATTTATTCATCACGAGCAACTTTCCGGTGACATCACTCCTTTTTCATTCATTCCGGGGATATGAATGAAAAAGGAGTGGATAGCTTAGTTATAATAACTCCAATATCGCCAACGAGCTCATTGTTGAAGTGATTGTTGTTGAAAAATAAGGATCCTGGGTATGGACATTGTAATGGATCCGCCACCCGGTTAATCCACAAAATGAGAGTCCTCTTCTCTCTCGTAATATATATTTAACAGTTGACCTCGTTTCCACTCTATTGAACAGACAGTCCGTATGTCTAATACACACTGATCTTCAACACGAATCTCAGGGTCATCGATCTTGTATCGGATTAATAGCGCTGGCGCATTAGCGGCGCGTCTGATTCAACCATTAACGCTATCTAGCGGGTGACAATTGAAACTGCCTGTTTGGTTCAAGCCACAAGCGTCAGCGGGACCTACCTATTTGCATATCCAAACACTGGGGGCCTAGTACAAGTGGCCAATCTATTCGAACATGTCAACATTTCACATGTCATGCTCCAGTGTAGAAACTACGGAAGTTCTAGACTTCTACTCTACACATATAGGGATTTAGCTGGTATACCACTTGCTCCCACCTCTATAGCATACAAACTATATCTACATACAACATAAAAAATGAACATAATTAATAGACGATATTTGTAAAAGGCAGCCTAAAATTATTACAGCCTTGAAATTATTAAAAATTTAATATATTTTCAGACATGAAAAGATCATGCGCTTTCGCGTTTAAATTGTACCAATTTTGATATAGCTAGATTTGTTGTATAACATAAGTAATTAGGTTAGGAAGTAATTTATGACGACATACTTTCAATAGACCACATGACAGTTTTATTACGAACAAGTTTTTTTTGTTTACTTGCTTGGTTCTAATTACGATTCGTTTGTAGGCTAATCCATAGGGAACATTAAAAGGGCTGGTGATGATGATGATATAGGCAAGTGATCGTTGAATGGTAATGATTAGAGATTCGCCACGTTTGTTTTTTCTAAAACAATACTGGGTATTTTCTAGTTAGTTGAATTAATAAATTTACGGAAATGGTCATTCTGTATTTTTCTGGAAATTAAAGGACGACGACTTTTTATTAATTATTATGACCTCACCTTGGGTGCTTTAAGTAAGTTAGTATGTAGACGACTATATACAATCTTAACTATATACAATCATTTAAACGGCGTTTATTAGGTATATCAAACATTACATAACAATTAAAATCTATTTCATAACATATCATTAGTTAATATGAAGACCCTTCGTTTTGTCTCGTGTCATCTAGTTGAGGAGCAATTTAATCGGTGTCAACGAACCTATTTGATGCAACCATCGTAAAGAAGTTTATGTCGTTGAGTTTGGACAATTTCCCTTTATTGGTGTTTACAAAACGGTACGGTGGTTTTACGACGCGAGGCACGTTACCGTTTTAATATGTTGCGGTGAAATTGTCATTTTTCACAATTTCTAAACATGCGGCGTTAAGATTTTGTTTACGTCCGGGTGCGTCGTTGGTTTTATTGTCCCCCTCTTTATTGCACCGTAAATTAACATCATGCTTCTGGTCTCATTTATTTAGATCTAAAATAGATATTGCTGAACAGTAAAACGTAATCACATAGTGTTCTGTACTATTTATAGAGTTATATGCGATAACATGTGTACTATTGCTAACTTAGAATTTGACATTGCCCAAATAACAAATCTCTCAGAATCGGACTACCAGAGATTCTGCTACATAGTACAGTTTTTTTTCGAGATTTCTATGTCCTCTTTTTCGTTGTTTGTTATTCTTATAAATGTTATAATTAAAAAGGTACAAAGGAAAGCTTAGTAGCAGTTGTCGCTTTCTAAGTGTCAAGTAACATATCACTGTCTCAGCAGATACTGAATTACTTATTTGTAACCCAATCCACGACGTATTTATTAGATTTAAGTCACGGTCAGTTTCAAGAAAGTTCCTGTCGTTTGCTGTTGTATTAAATACTAAAGCTATTGTATTGTAAAATTGTATTGTAAAAGCGACCTCCCTCATTCACGTCCAAATTTATGTGCGTAACAACATTTTCATTATCATCGAATATAATTTATTGAGGTACACCATTCTCTGTGTGGGGACACGGAGCAATCATCGCAATCAATTACACACCAATGACCATTGAACGAAAAGCGCTCTCCCTTTTCTATTTCAACAGTTGCCCTAACTTAATGCTCCGTTTTAATTAAAACTTATGACGCATCACCCGACAAAAGTGATTCTATGGGACGAAATAATTCCTTGATTTGTTTGGAGCTCACCCCTAGTCCGATCTTCGTTGGCATCCAGTTTACAAAGATCCCAACCAACATTATCTACGAGTTGGAAGTGGTCTTCTTTTATTTGGTTTATAGCGGCATTAACAATATATCTGTCCAGAATTCTACATGAATGAACGCCAAGCCTGCCCCTGTCTCTTTCCCTCCCTTTATGCATTGGTGTCACGGTAGGTACCGGATTAGCAGTTTCGAGGTGAAATCGTCATGTTTTGTTACTTTTTTTCCTAAGCGCACAAAGGTTGTCGCATTGTTTACTTATTGTACGAGATACCTGGATGTTTTTAAGCCCTCTTATTGTGTAATTTATAGAGATGAAGACGCAACGTTTGTAGTTTGGGATTCGGTTTGTTAAAAAACGCACATCCTTCTTATCGGGTTTTATTGTCAGAAGGCTTAGAGTTTGTCAAATAAGGGGGGGGAACTGTTATGGAAGTCTCGAAACGCGATACGGGTCCTTGATTTAAAACAAAAGGCGTAAAACATCTGCATCCCTCGTCGCGATTCAGTGATCTTTGTTGTTGAATCTAGAATGGTAACAATTGGTTGAGATTACAAAGCCGGGCAGCAGATTGTCAATCTTAATTTGATGTCATTAAGACGTTGCAGTCCTGGAGGCTTACCACCATCTTTTTAAAAGCGATTGTTATTCCTGTCCTTTGAGTGTAGGTTCCTAAACTGCATCGTTTTAATTCGTACCATCATCTTCTTAAAACGTGTCGCTTAAAAAATCGCTTGAATGAACGAAAGATGCCGCTGGTCTGCATTTGGTCTGTTACAGAGTGAAAGAAACAGCGCTATATAAAAATGACATATAGCTGTCTCAGTTTACTGATGCCGAAGTGCGTTCAAAAACTTTTGCGTATTTTCTTACCGGTAAAAACCGTATTTCTTGAAGAGTCATTTAAATATTCGAAAAAATATACTTTATTGTGTGGAAATTAAGTAATATATATGTATATTATGTATCATGTATTAACAAAAATATATAAAAAGATATTATTATTTCAATATATATTCTTTTTGATAAAATAAATTGAATACGAAATAGTGACTTTGTAAGATGTTCACACCAAATGTTTATCTTGTTTGACGTTGTCATTTTTATGTGTTGACACCGTTGGCACATGAAATTGAGTCGAGTGAGACCCGCGGTGTTTAAAATTAGATTTTTAAGTTTTTCAACTAAATCAAAATAAACCTGACAAAATGTCGTAAGTTATAAGATATTTAACATATTATTCTTAGGCTTAAATCTAATAATTGCTTAAATTATGCTATAAAATATTTATGTAAGCCATGACAAATAAGTTTTCTTTCAAGTGGTCTTTCTATCTATACCATTTTTAGTTTGGGGCCTCGTCGCAGAGTCAGTTATACCCAGTAAGAAGCACTTTGGAAGCACTTAGATCAAAATATGTAGATTATTTCCGACGGGTATAACAAAACCTCGCAAGCGATAGAGTTTTCGAAAAGGATGTGGAGTAACATTAGAGAGAAATTAAATGCATACGATGGGGCTTCCAAAGACTCGAAAGGTTAGTGCAAGGCAAGTAAAGTACTAACTGCCGCACTCAGAGACGGCAATTGACGATGAGGAGTACCTACTTAATGTCAAAAAATGACAATTCAAAACTAGTCGCTATTCTTGCCGGGTTTAGGGTCTAGATTTCTTTGAAATTTTTTGACATTAGGTATTCATTAAAGTTATTTGACGTCTCTGAGTGCGGCAGTAAGTGTTACATTGAGTTTCGCCAGAGTTCGCTAGCGAGCTCTGTATAACCGTAATAAAATAGTATTGTATTACTATTTTATAACGGTTGCGAGAGCACAAAGGAAACTTACAACCAACAAAAGCTTCGTAAATTTCACCAACCAAGGATCAACATTAGGGAGCTCGCTAGCGCAGTGGCATCGCGCGCTTGGCCTGCGATTGCGTAAAAGCAATGTCGCTAAGACCAGTCATTGGATGGGTGACCAAAAATTTATTATCTCGAGTTCTTCCGGGCTTCGAAAGACACGTTAAGCCGTTGGCCCCGGTTAATACCCACCAACCCGCACTTGGCCAGCGTGGTGGGTTATGGCCCAATCTCACTATATTTTTCCATCCATAGGCAAGGCCCGTGCCCCAGTAGTGGGGACATTAAGGCTGTTTATGATGATGATGGCTCAACATCGAAATCGAATCACAAACCGTACTCAATTTCAGGTTCGGCTCCGGACTGGACTCTTCTGATGGACTCGTATGAAAAACACTACAAAATACCAAATGACGTAGTAGCGGTTTCAAGATCTAGACCGGATATATTAGGTACTTTACTCGAGACTACTCAAGCGTGTACTTCCAGTCGAACTGACCGTATCATGGGAAACGAACATCCCCAAAGGCCACGATATCAAACCAATAAGTACTTTGATTTAACAACTTGTGTTGGTTGGAAGTGACGTAGATGAAAACTTTTGGCTGCGAAATGTCCATAGGTGAAAAAGACTGTTGGTCAAACGTAAAAAGGTAAATCGTCCTGTCGGCGAACAGTCCAATGATGAACCGGCCGTCGGAAAACCGGAGCGGAATCTGTTAAATATGTTAAGTGAATTTATAATTAAAATTAAAAATATCAATGGCAAGCCATTACTATAACAAAACTATTTTATAGAAATTTAGCATTAAGTTATATTTTTAGGGTAACTGGCCCTTTTAGTATAGACAAACATTAAGGGTGTCCCATATGGTGATAAAAAAAATATAACCCTGCCTTTTATTTATATAAACAATGTAACTGTGATTATTAAATGACTGATCTATAAGAACAATGATGGAGAGAAAAGACTAACACCCATATGTATAGTCGGTTCTTCGAGATTTCCTCCACTCGGCCTTAGGAGAGAACACCTCAAGTAAGTTTTGACATAACAACTTCTTCCTTGAGGTTGAGTCGAGCGGAGGAAATCTTGAGGAACCAACTGTACCTAAGAGTGTTACAAGTATCATCACTTTTTATTTGATTGATTATTAAAAGTTAATTACTTTGAAGAAAACAATTTTTATTCCTGTAAAATTTTTGAAATAAAAACTCGATTCTACCTAAAAGGCTTTTTATTATATGTATTTTCATACATACATACATAAATCACGCCTATATCCCCGGGGTAGGCAGAGGTGAATTACCACACACTTTTCGCCAAATAAGTTAGGTCCCATGTAATAGGTGGCTAGCCTATTGCCATGTATCGGGCACATAAATCGCAGTATATTGCTAGATGGTAAAAGAGGAATGCTGCTGCCCATTACTCATAGCTGTCTTTACCTACCCTTAGTCGCTGTACAGGAATTGAGATTGTAAAGATGCAAATAAAAAGCTAGTAATTTAATGACTATCGTGCGTGTAATATGGTATTATAGGTACAAAGAAAAGGGCGGACATAATATGTGAGGTCACCCCCACACATGTGAACAATTACTAATTCAATTAGTTTAATCTTAAGCTAATCCCCTACCTAAACTCAACAGCAATTATGCAAAAGCAACTATTTAAAACCAATAATATTCTTTTGGAGAAAAATGTAAATTATCATAATATTATGTATTTTAATGGTTCTGAACGACTGTTCAGAACCATTAAAATTGTACGACACCCACGGGAGAGATGGGGGTGGTGACAATTGTGTGCTGCTCTGCCGTCACCACACGGCTATATGTATCTGAGAATACCTAAATGTACCTAATTAAGGAATTTATTCTTGTAGTAGGAAATCTTATCAACAATTTAATTATTTAATAAAATAGATGAAAAAATTGTACTGCGATTTATGTGCCCGATATATGGCAATAGGCTCGCCACCTGTTACATGGGACCGAACATAATTGGCGAAAAGTGGGTGTTAATTCACCTCTGCCTACCCCTTCGGGGATATAGGCGTGATTTATGTATGTCTGTATGAAATGAAACACATTCTGACAAAAAGCCGCGTGGTGATGGCAGAGTAGAATACAATAGCCACCACCCCAAATCTGTCCCGCGGGTGTCGTACAAGGCGACTAAGTATAAATCAGTGATGAGGAATAGCCATCCTATATATCTCTTATACCATCAAGCAATGTACTGCGACTTTTGTGCCCGATAAATAGCAATACGCTCGCGGACCTATTACATGGGACCTAAAACATAATTAGCGAAACGTGGGTGCTAGTTCACCTCTGCCTACCCCTTCGGGGATATAGGCGTGATTTGTGTATGTATGTATGTATGTTAACACAATCTGTAGAAATAAATTTTTCAGTGTAGTGCTCCAGGCAATTCGGAAATTCAGAACACGAGGCTTTGTTCTCAATAAAATAATATATTTACGAAACGAACTAATAAATAAATCACTCACAATAATATCTATTATTCACTAACTCACTATCTACACTGTATTTGAGACCTAATCCTAAGCCACTTATCACAGTGACTTAAAGCGTGGTTAAAACGCTGCACCACTACCTGCACTTGTGCGGTTTGCCTTTTGGCAACTTCCGGGGCATCCTAACGATGACCTTTCGCCATTATTCGCGACCATTTCGTCTCACCGCATTAGAGAACTTCGATGGGTATGTTTTGGAAAGGCAAACATCATCATCATTATATTTCTTTGGGCTTTGGATCTGTCTGCGATCATGAAAATTATAACGACTAGGTAGCAGGCATTCAGCGCCATGAAACTCTTCACCATTATCTGCTTCTTCTAGATCATCATGATCGTAATTTAGTATTACATTCCTCCCTCGAAAGTACGTTCATTACGATCCGGGTACGACTGCCCGGACTATTGACAGTGTCTCCCTCGGGTTTCAATTTATCTGACATTTTTCCATGTCTAGGTGAAACTGATTCATTCAGCAGTGACTAAACGAGCCTTATACGTCGCATAGACTTCTGGGAGTTTCTCAGGCAGTATGTTTTCGACTTGGAGGCTGAATAAACCGCCGTGCTTATGTCGTTTTCCTTTCAAACAGTCTTCTCCATTACCAAAAACTGTGCATTGTTTGAATGTGGAAGAGAAAACGCTACTACGAGCTTTATCGTGGAGTGCGAGAACCGAAAAGAGATTCTTGGTTTATAGCTGGAACATACCAAACATCTTGTAGGGTTACATACTGGTGATACTGGATTGTTTCCCTTCGAAAACTCTTCACATTATTTTTTCACTTCTCAAACACTGATAATTGTTAATATAAAGATGTTTAATTAATACTTAATGAGCCTCAACATAATTAATTCAATAAAAACAACAAAATTCACTTCAAATTGCACGTTTAACCTACACATTCCTTGTAGAAGACATTTTTAGGTTCCAGAAATGTCACTTTTATTCGATTGCTTAGAATGACAGATCAGCGTGTCAGGTTATGCTATTTACGAAGGTCATGGTATGAATTCTCCATATAAATTGAACGAATGATATAGAGTTTACGATTCAACTCTAAGCTCAATCGCTGTCAAAAGCGGACGTCAAAACAATGTCACGTAGATAGCGTCGTAGTACGAATTAGCGATTCTACTGAGTTTAGGTCCTAAACTTGATCGCGTTAAGAGATGGTGGTAAGCCTCCTGATGACAATTGACGATTTGTGCATTTATTTAGCGAGCTTGTTGCTTAATTGTGATGTATATTTTGTTAGTGACTTATCTATTTAAAATAGGATGTGAGAAAAGTCTTTACGAATATAGTATGTATAAACTTGTAATAATATCTCTTTGGCTGTACTATTTGCATTTGGCTGGTTTTCATGACATTAAAAAGGTTACATTTCAAAAAAAGAAAATTTTGTATCCAGCTATTTTTCATTTGTTTTTCTTTCTGTCAAATTAATCGAATCTTAAGAAGAAATTAGGGACATATTAAAATTTTATTACAAAATTATATAGAGGTATATTTAATTACTTGTTCCTTAATTATGTTTTTCTTCGGGTCCGTTATGATTGTGCATGGTAATTGTTCCGCTCAGCGCTTAACAGGCAACTTTTTTGCCAGTTAATGTATGCAGAATACATACATTCTACATTGTCGTTTCATTGGTGGCCGCCATGACGATTAGCGTAAAATCGGCCTCTTTCTGATATTTCATACTCTCTATGTCGTGTAGTGACAGCTGAGAAGAATACAATTGTCGCTGTCTCATGGGTGTCGTACAATGATAACGAGGAATGGACAGTAGCGTTCCAAGCAAATTACAGCGATTGAAGTTCCCGGTGATTGGCAATACGCTCGCCCCCTGTTACACGGGACCTGGAATAACTTGGTGAAACGCGGGTGTTTAAACAGCTCTGGGGGCCTACCGCCTAACTCGATTGCTGATGATAGCTTTAAAGCAATGCATTGCTTATGGCTATAAATTTAGCTAGCAACCATCTGGAATTTTTAGACGGTAGGGATTTTTTTCCAAATTCATACAAAATCATTCGGTCATTATTCGTTCAAAGCTATCGCTGATAGTTTAGCTGATAGAAAATTAATTGGTCGATTTTTACACCACCCACATGTGGATTATTCCCAAAAAAATCTTTCTATTTTTTTTCAAACAAACAAACAAAAACAAAAAACAAATTGCAAACAAATTTTTAATCTGGAATTTGTTTGCAATTTGTTTGGTTTAGAAATTCAGGTCTCTTTCTGCGTAACCTGCTGTACACATAGCCGAGGTACAAGGTATCGTGTAACACCTCTTAAGCTGGTTCTGCTGGCCGGTAAGTAACAGTCGTGAATTTACACTTGACAAACCGCGCTAAGAGCCATTGGTTGGCACCGCGCCTCTAATTGACTGTGACCGTTCCCAAGCACGCTGTTGACTTAGTCCAGGGGTGCTCAAACTTCAACAGCTGGCGATCTACCTCAATATTGTTACAAACAATAGAGATTACAGAAGGTTTTTATTGATATTTTAGAGCAGAGCTACAAATATTTTGGGGTTAGAAAAAGAATTTCGAAAAATTATGATCTTGAGGCGGGAATCGAACCCGCGTCCGCTGCTATCCGGGCAGGTGCCTGACCGCTCGGCCACCCAAGACACCAATTAACTTGCCGAAATTCTTCTAACCTTTACACTTCACGTTGTAAGCCAACGGGTACCCTCGCAATGTAGAAATAAATTTCAAACATTCCAAAGCAGATATTTTTACAAATACCGTGCGTTCGGTTAAGCTTGGGTTTGCTTTATAAACTATTCGATCGCAGCGGACGCGGGTTCGATTCCCGCCTCAAGATCATAATTTTTCGAAATTCTTTTTCTAACCCCAAAATCTTTGTACTAATTTTTCTAACATTTATATAATGTTAAAATTAAAATCGAATAGCAGAGCTACACTTCCTGAACACACTTAATTGAAAAATGCCTATTGCGCGGTGAAACCATATCTATACCATGCATGCACCAGTCCTGCATCACACATAGGTACTTGCGGCCTCTCAGAGTCGATCGTAGTCTAGCTGCTGCACTCAGAGCCGTCTATTAACGTTAGTAAATACAGAGATTATCAATTTACTTTAATGAGTACTTAATACAAAAAAATGTAAATTCCTAACTATTAGTCGCTATTTTGCCTGTTCTATTGTCTAGTTTTGAATGTTTTTTTTTGTACTAAGTACCTACTAATTTTTTCTTTCGAAATCGACTCAAAAAGCACTCGCGACCGTTTGAGCACTTCTGACTTAGCCCATGCACCGCAAACAGATTGTGTTGTACTACATGAATTACGAGTGACTTACACACGTTATTAGATATGTTGCAACCGCCAGACTGTGGTGGTCCTATTTGGATAGCGCGATAAGAGATGCACACCTGTAAAGGATTTGTGTATCAGGTTATAACTCTTGGGAGTCCTCGACGGTCTCTTCATCTTGATAGTTCCTGTAGTATTTAATCTTCAGAGGTTTGTGCTGTTTTCGTTTGCTTGTTTGATTATTATACTTTTAAATCATCTTATTTATTTTATCAGTAATGTTGATGCACCCAATAAATACTTAGAAATATTGTCTGTTCTAAATGTATGACAGTAAAACTTATGGTTGCTGAAATGCAATTTTCAGTAGTATTGAAGAAGCATTGTCTTCATTGGTTCTGTTCTGTAGTAAAATTTTTCTTTTAATCTCTTGCTTCCAAATTATTTGGAATCGGAATCGTGTAAAACATAAATATTATGGTTATAAATTATAATATAAATAATCGTTAGCCGCCTTATACCACACCTGCGGTCTAGATATGTGGTAGTGTGGTGACAATATATTGTATTTTTCTCAGTCACTTTTCTTGATGGTGTTTTTTTAACGAGGCCCTTTACAGCATCTTCCAGGTTTTTGGGGAAGGCGATAACCTTGAGCTTCGAGCCTAGCATTCGAAACTATGAAAGGGTGATTCTGCTTCAGGCATCTTCCGAAGGGGTCTGGCTATCGTAGAGGCCTTCCATAGGAACTAGGAATCGAACGGTACTCCCGTCACTACATTATGTAGAAAGTATATGTTTAAGGCTATCTACAGATTTGTAGTATCTATAGGACATTACCCGAGAGCTATAACAGGTATCCCTTTAACCTTTTCCTAACCTTTAAGCATTATTAAAGTTCTAAGATGACCGCGCGGCGACAACAAAACTACTTAGCAACATTGCAAATGTTTAGCTGAACATTTTATGTTGTTGTCGCCTATGCAATCGCTGTGGTATCTGTCCATTTAAATTCCAACACCTGCGGTTGCAGTTTAGGGTTTGTTTTTATGTTGTACCTTTGAAAGCGATGTGTTATGAAATTCTCGGTTTGATGGTTTTAGATTTTTTTTAATCCGTTAGGTTCAGAATCAATAAGACCAACACGTAGGTTATCAAATAGTCCTAGCTGTAGTGAATTGTCTAGCTAGACGCGATTATTATTGATCGAAAGATGAATTGATTGTCAACTTTTTTTATCACTCTAAACTGGCGTATTACAGAGAAAACAATATGCCAGTTTCATACTTTTGTTTTCTATGCGTTCGAATAGATACGCCAAGTGCGTGATACGCTAGGCTCTCAGGTTAGAAAAAACGGACTGTATGCATTGAACTACTATTACTAGCGTATAGAAGCGACACCGCAAACAAGAAATGTAGTCCGTGCGTTGATGCTCCGGAGCAACAACTCATTTAGTCATTTGCCAACGCTCGAAGCGACTGCTTGCCAAATTGTGGCTACAGATCGATCTAAAAATGCCTTCTTGCGTGTTAAAAACATGCAACAATGAATCAAAAACAAAACAAAAAGATAGTGGTGTGACTTATCATCGTTAATTGTAACAAAATATTAATAAATTTAATAGAACATATCAAAGACATATCAAATATTAATTTAATAGCATAATTCCACATTTGCGATGCATAATCTAATCTATAAGGATATTTTTATTAGACTGCGTTGAAAGAAACGCGTAAGCACCATGAAATCGGCGGCGCTTACGATGTTTTGGTCGCGAGAAAACTGTATTCTATCAGCGATCAGCGCTGCATGTTTTAATACTTTGGTTAGACGATAATCAACTGCTAATTGTGTTAGCGCTTATGTTGTTTGTTTAGCGCTGCAGCATATAACTGATTCCACGCCACGCTCGCCCGCTCGCCCCGCACACCCCGCCACCGTAGGTAGATTCGAGTTGGGAGAATATTTTTGTTTGGCATAGCGTCTCTAGTTTACCTTATAACTCAATTACTGTATGTCACATTATCATAGAGACGACTTTACTATACATTTTGGACTGCAAAAACTTCTAAGAACTGTTTTTAATTTCACCGCCCGTAGAATGAAATGTTTTCAGCTTAGACACGTCCCGTGGCCGTGTTTAGGTTTGGTGCAAATAGTATTTTCAAAATATGGACGTAATCTGGCGAATCAGAGAGAGAGGTCTTTGTTAGAGTACGCTTTTGCACGGCTAACAGGAATCCGGGGAGTTACGTCTGTGTCGCAGGCAAATCGTCGAAGTCATCGTTATAATAAATAATAGTAATACCTACTGCCTTTGGCATATCATAAAATGTCGGGATTGCGATCAAAATTAAAGCCATTTTTAGGGTTCCGTACCTAAAGTGTAAAACGGGACCCTGTTACGGAGCCTCCGCTGTCCCTCCGTCCGTCTGTTACCAGGCTTGTATCTCATAAACTATGATAGCTGAAATTTTTACAGCTGATGATGTATTTTTGTTGCCGCTATAAAAACTAATAGTAATAAATAGAATAAAATAAATATTTAAGGGGGCTCCCATACCCAGAGGTTGAAGTTTGAAGCGTCGATTGATTCCTAATCGGCTCGTCACGATAAACGTGATTTGACAACAAATTACGTCAAACGAAACGCCATTCTCGTAAATTGCTAATCTGAAATCAATTTTACCCGCCATTGGAACAATGGAATATATCATACACGGAATATTAATTGAATAACTCCCTGGAATCGACAAAGCGTTATGATTTTTCAATGAATACCCCCTAAAGATTGCTACGGCGTCACTTAAAATGTAAGGTCATGATCACATGAGTACAATTTCAACGACTAATCATGCCGTCGTTCAGCCCCTCTAGACAATTATTCGATCTATTCGGACGAAGTAGAATACAAATGTATGAAACTGATGTATTACAAAGAAAACAACATGGCAACCGTTCGTGTCAAATGTAAGTGTCAAATATTGACACCATTCGATCGAATAGATCGACCACTTTTCTAGAGGTTGTTCATAAATAACGCAGTATTCGAATTCGTTGTTGAATTTTTTGACGGCCGCCTTGGTCGAATGCTCAGATTGCTGGGTATTGGCCAAGAGGTCCCGGGTTCGAATCTTGGTAGGGGCAAACTTTGTGGTAACCACAAATGTTTGTTTCCGAGTCATGGTTGTGTATATGTTTATGTAGTATATTTTCAACATTTATATACATAATTATATTAAAAATATGTCCATCATCTAGAATCCATAACTCAAGGCCTACTTACTTTAGGCTAGATGATAGGTGTGAGTGTAAAAAAAAATTATTAAAAAAATATTTATTTAAATATTTATTCAATAATATAGTATATACTATACGTGTATACATCAAATAATTCAATAAAATATCTCCAACGCTATTAGTATAAAGTACATCCGCTTTTCAGTGACTAAATAGAATCGATTAGCCATTGAAGTGCCAATCAACTCGGTGGGAGCCTTGTTTTGTTTACGTCAGAACTACTTACAAGGATCATATTATTACTCTTAATTGCATTCGATTCTAGTCCGAGTTGGGTTGGAAATGGCGTAATAATGTCAGTAGTTAATCCATGCTACCCCGGGAGCGAAAAAATATTATAGCATGTTCCAGGAGTGTTATAAAAATCGCCTAAAGGAGGTTGCCCGGAACCCCCGGTGTAAAGTAATAAGAACCTTAAAGCATCTGAATGGTGGAGGGCAAACCACCAACAACCAGTTGGTTCCAGACAGGCAGCCGGCTTTAAAACCTAAAACGAAACCTTTAGCAGCTTATATTTGAAGAGTAACTGCGTGACACCAACGTTTCCTAAGGAACGCATATATCTCTTCGGCACTAGAAAAACCCCTGCACGTTGAGGCATGAGGTCCAGATAACTCGCTCAGTGCTACGTCACTCCGGAATGTGATAGGGGATCATTGAACTACTATTACTACGTTATAACTCAATGTAGGGGATGGTGAAAAGAGCATTATGCTCTGCCGTTAGCACATTGAGTTTAGAGTGACTGTAGAAATGGTATTGATCATGCGGTGTGGTTACGGCAGAGTAGAATACAATGGTCACCATCCCCCATGCCTCCGAAGTTTCTTTTACCACCTAGTAATAGGTATACTATAATTATTACTGGCGTGCCAGATAAAAGGTAATACGCTTTCGCCCTATTAAACGGAGCCTAACCTAGTTGCTGAAACTTGGGTGTTAATTCACCTTTGTCTACCATTTTATGGATAAATATGCGTGATTATTATGTATGTACCCCTACCGATGTGAACTTGGCTTTCCTAGTTTTTCCCTTCTTCTACTTCGGTCGTTAGGCACACATGTTAAAAGCTCGGTAGTAACCAATATAAATTGATGTTATTTTTAGCAGCGCTGCTTTACATAAAACTTGGTATTTATAAAATTAATTTTATGACATCATAAAATCTAATCTTGGCACATTCCGTTCATAACGAGGACATAATTAATGCTTGGATTATTGTCAGAGAGTAATTAACTATCTAACGTTACCTTCGTACTATTTTGTAGATTCGGTAGATGGACATAGTTAAAGATGTTTTCGTAACTGAAATCCGACTACGTTTTAGTAGGTGCTTGCTGACCTTAGGACATTTTGTATTACAAATGATTATGGCCGCTGTGCTATGAAAGCTGTGTCTGTTCATTAAACATATTTGAATAATTTCTGGCAACTGTGATTGATTGGATTCCGCGATTCTTATTGAGATTGTACCTAGAACATTTTATTTTATAACATTTTATTTTAGCCGTGTGGTGACGGCGGAGTAGAATACAACTGTCACCACCCCAAATCTCTCCCGTGGGTGTCGTACAAGGCGACTAAGGATAAATTAGCGATGAGGAACGGGCAGCAGCGTTCCTATATCACCTAGCAATAGTACCGCGACTTTTGTGCCCAATAAATGGCAATAGGCTCGCCACCTATTCCATGGGACCTAACATAATTGGCGAAACGTGGATGCTAGTTCACCTCTACCTACCCCTTTGGGGATATAGGCGTGATTTATGTATGTATGTATGTATGTTTATTTTATGCAATGAATGTGGATGTTGATGACAGTTTAATTTATTTGATAACTTATAATGTGCCTTGCTCGATGCCGCAGTTCGGTTTAGCTCGCTCAGCGGACGATTGCGTAAAGTAAGTAAAATTGAATCGGTCATTGGATTGGTGACCATACATACATACATAAATCACGCCTATATCCCCGAAGGGGTAGGCAGGGGTGAACTAGCACCCGCGTTTCGCCAATTATGTTAAGTCCCATGTAATAGGTGGCGAGCCTATTGCCATTTATCGGGCACAAAAGTCGCAGTAGGTACATTGCTAGATGGTATAAGAGAAACGCTGCTGCCCATTCCTTATCACTGATTTATTCTTAGTCGCCTTGTACGACACCCACGGGAGAGATTTGGGGTGGTGACAATTGTATTCTACTCTGCCGTCACCACACGACACAGTAGATTGGTGACCAAAAATATATTATTTCGAGTTCCTGTGTGCAGTTGTTAATATCCACCAATCACTTCCAGCTATTGAATTAATCGATTTAGCATTCAATACTTGTTAATTAACACCCAAGATATTATCTTCTTTCTTAACTCCACCGCCTGATCGCTCACACATTTCTTTAATTGCATTTTATCTGACGATCAACAACAGGTTATTTGCGCTATACACAGGGGCAGTTCTTTTATATGTTATTTACACAAGGACTGGAAATCGATCTAAACTCGCCCCAGTATACAATAATAGTATTTTATGCCGCTGCACTAAAATGATGGTCTATTTCTACCGCAGTGGCATACATTACTATTTCTACGACCATAAATAGGTTAATAAAACAAAAGCGGAACCAAAGGAAACTACAATGTTCTAACCCCATTTTGAAATGTTCCAATTTCAATTGTTTTTAATTAATATACAAAAGCTTCAGCAAAAGCTTCAGTTTGGCGCCAAAAGCTTTCAATTTGCAAAATTTTTCATAAGACACATTTAGCTTCAAAATTCA
The DNA here is from genome assembly GCA_963931975.1 of Cataclysta lemnata. Taxonomy (NCBI): domain Eukaryota; kingdom Metazoa; phylum Arthropoda; class Insecta; order Lepidoptera; family Crambidae; genus Cataclysta; species Cataclysta lemnata. Next base: position 11,301,803 of record OZ008356.1, on the reverse strand, counting down.
AATTTTATGAAAATTCACTTTACAAAACTTACCAATAGTTTTATGATTTTATGCATTTTCATTACGCCACTGCTGTTTTCTGGAATGAATTTCCATTGTGGTACTGATTGCAGTTTTAAAATTGGAAAAATCGGAATAGGAGTAGAAAAAATATATACATGTAGTATGAGTAGTATTCGTTGCTATAACATATATTTTTTAATGTACATTTTATATTAAATTGCGCCATTTTCCTGGGTAAGCAGAGGTATATCAATGCCAACTTATGTATGTATGTTAAGTCCTATGAAATAGGAGTGAGCCTATATTTTATTGCCTTATATCGGAAACGGCAACTTATCGCAATAATTTGAAAGACATTAGACAGTGCACCAGGAACGCTGATTCCAATTCCTCGTTATGTTATAAGTTAGAAGTAACGCTACTCAAAATTTGAGTACTGCATATAAAGTTAAGTGTAAAATACCTGTCAGAATATACGTCAGTCATTTAATCGTCAATTTTGACAATATGTACCTACTTAAATGTTTAAAGCCGAACTCAAACATTGAGTAGCGCATAGACTATACAGTATATTGAGTAGCGTTTCAGTATTCGGGGGTAAGTCGCCTTGTACGATACAGGTGGTGACAATCTGCCTTCACCACAATATTACTACTACATTAAATATTCGCTTGCAATAGCTAGAGGAGTTGCATCTTTCACATCAGATACAGTTTAGTTTCATTGCAAATGTAATATTGTTGACACTAAGTATGCTACAAGGGTTCTGCATTAACTTGTCTTGTCTAATCATAATATGCGATCAACTGAGTGCGCATGAAAATTGCATCTATTTCGTATTTTATCTCCTGCTCCGCAGATTTGCGCCGGTATGCTCAGGGTTGCTAACAGTGTGAAAATGTGAATTAATATTTCCAGGGCATTCTGGCAGAACCGAATAAGTGCCAAATATTATCATTACTTTAACTTAAATTAATTTTATATTTTGAGTCATAGGGAATAGTCAAATTGCTATGTTTTGCACAGAATAAAATCGTAGATAAAGTCCTGCACTTAAACAGGTGCCAGATAAAAAGAGCAGAATAAACAAAGTATGCCATGCCACCCATAACACCGGAAAGGTGCTAGTGTTGAATGAATGTATAGAGAAGTACACAAATAATGATAAAAATGCTTTTAAGAGTTTACGGTCTCGTTCTAGTCTCTTAGTTTCTAGTTTGCATTTAGTTTATTTTGAAATGTTTCAATACGTTATCATACCACAAGAGCGTAAAAAAATATACTTTTAGAACTGAAAAAAAAGCTTCTATTCATACCTAATCATTGCATTATAACAGCCAACCCTGGTGTTAAGGACAAGGAATCGTGATATCTCACAAGATCTATGTCATTTTATCTCCATACCTATATCAATTTAGTACGCTGAATGCGTTTGAGTATTGATACAAATCTTAGAGCTTGAATTTATTTGTCATTATTAATTTGATATCAATGTTTATTGCATTAGTTCCTATGTTTTATTCTTCCTTAATTCGTTTAGTATTATTCTCTCAATGCCTAGAATTCGAACCTATCATAACATTACTCATTCATAAAACACTGTTTAACCCTTATGAGATTTACATACATTACATATGAGATTACATTTCATATTGCCTTTACTATAATTGCATTTCATATTGAAATATCATAATGCCATTTTGCGGACATTTCAATTGCTAGGGGTAACATAAATGCAGCCTATTTCTTATTCTTTATAACTTTAGTTCTTTAGTTCTTCCTGAGGCAGTGGCAGGAGTGATGATTGAATTATGCTCTGTCGTCGTGTCACACGGACTTTTATGTCACAACCTGACAACGTATAGGTACTGGTGAAATCCTTTAGAAAATCATAATCGGTAGTCATCTGTTGTTGGAATTGCCACGTAAATTCATTTTATGTCAATAACAAATTAACTCAATTCAATTAGCTCATGTAATAAGGCGTTACATGTTATACAATAAGATCTTATGTATAATATGTAACGCGTTAACTATTGTATAAGTAAGTAGAGGTACTAAAGTGTTTATTATCTCAAATACAAATTACGTTCTGGAGTTGTCGAATACATTATGCTACTGGTTAAATTACCAATTACATTATTGGTTAATAAAATAAATATATTTTTATAAGGAGACTGATGTTTCAGAATCAGAACCAAATCACACTGAACAATCAATCGAACAATGAAATTGAGACCCACGTCTGTGAGAATCGTGTCAGACAGAATCGATGCGACTTGAGTTTCTCAGGGATCATCCATAAAAAAGCTTTACGACTTCATAATCCAAATTACTACTATCGCGACGATCGGTGAATCGATTACGCGCGCATTCGAGACAATTGGACGATTACATTCAATGAACGTGCGCGGGCGCAGCGTTCGTGACCGATGGCCAATAGTGCGGCGCATGATTGCGCATGTCAAACATTTTTTCCGATTATTTCAGATAGTGCGGCGCTGGATCCGTTTGATGGTTCGAATGTGTGTAACCGTCTTTTATAAATTAAAGTAAAGCTTTCTAGTCATAACACATACGTAAAAATGCAATATTACTCCCAAGCGCTGTCCAAAAATTTATTATCTCGAGTTCTTGCGTACTTCGAGGTACGTTAAGTCGTTAGTCCAGACTGTATCTGCAGTCGAACTCACTAACTCGCACTGGGCCAGCGTGATGGGTTATGGTTCATTCTCCTTACATTCTTCCATAAATTGGGAAGGCCTATGCCCGAGCAGTGGGGACATTAGGTAAACGGCTGGTTAATGATTATGCAGTCACTAACTTCCCCCTCTGCCACACCATGGACCTGGGACCCGGACGGTTAATTCATGGAATGCTAAGAGTTTTCGACTCTTTTGTTTGTTATTTGGAAGTGATATAAACGTGAATAAAAATTATGACATCGAAAGGTAGGTGAAAATAAAATCGAAATGAAACCGGTCCAAACTTTTATTTGCCAATAACTTGCCAAATATCAATGTGGTATGCGTGTGGTGATAATATACTACTGCCTGGCAATATACTGACGTGTCTGTTAGATGGGCCTGCGATAGGCCTGCCCTTATAACTAGGGACCAAACACAGTTGGCGAACTGTGAGTGTCAGTACACCTCATGCAGTCTACCCCTTCGGTGGATATTTTTCGCGATTTTGTATGATGAAAACCATTACAATTTTCAAGCGAAGTGTCGAATCGCATTACCACTGCACTTGGCCAGGAAACGATAAATCAGACGGAACAATTGATTCGGCATTTTAAAATTAAATTCGCCTTCTTACGTCGCATCGACGGCGGAATATTAAAAGTGGGCGTGCGCATTGCAATGGGCATGGGTTATTCAATGAATTTAAAGTTGTTGAGAAAAAATGTATAACAATATCACTTATAACGATATAAATCATTGTTTCGTCCATAGGTAAAGTCTATAGTCCAATAGTCAGCCAATAGTCAGCCTACAGTTGGCTCGGTCGAATGGTCAGATCGCTGGCTATTGACGCAGAGGTCCAGTGTTCGCATCCTGGCAGGGGTTTGTTGGTAGGTTTGTTTTGTTGGTAGGTGTTTATATATATTAGTATATTATAAAATTGTTTTCAATGTATAATTATTAAGTATATTGAAATGTGTCCGTTATGTATCCGTAACACAAGTGCTTATTTTACTTTCTTTAGACTAGAACTAGATGATCGGTGTGAGTGTAAGAAATATTTATTATTTATTTAATATGGAGACATTAAAATTTACAGGGCAACCATGTTACAAAGATATGTCACGAGTGCCCTATTAAGAAATTTTGCTCAACCCGCCATAATATTGAAAATATCCAGTTACTTATGCAAAGTTTACGGGGTGTTAAGATAATTATATATCACGGGTACGCAAGCTCTAATTTGCGATGAATAAATTTATGCGGCGACAAACGTCAGAGCCGTAATGATGAGATTCCCGTTTACACGTCTGTAGGATGACCAAGTGATACACAATATTGATATTCACTTGTGTCTAGAAAAAAATGCTTTAGACACGTGTAGTGTCTAAAATAAAAGTCCGTATTTCTGTGGCACAGGCCTTCCCTAAGGAAGATTATAGGGAGAATGAGCCACAACCCACTATGCTGGCCCATTGTCGATTGATGGGTATAAACGGCTACAGATGCAGCCGGGACCAACGGCTTAACGTGCCTTCAGGAGCATGAAGGAACTGGAGATAATATATATTTGGTCACCCAACTAATGACCAGTCTGAGAGCTCATTGTTTAGTTGGCAGAATCGCAGTCAGAGCGCGCTACCATCGAGCTCCTCAATAAATACGATTCTCACTGTAGTAACTAAATGCTATGGTGTAGTAAAGATCAGCTTAGCTTACTTATCAGACTGCAAAATGACTACTTTTGTTGGGAATATTGCAAAAAGTCTTCTTCTCCCTACCTTGTTCCCAGTCTATCAAGGGGCGGCGCAGTTTCCTCTTCCATTCATATCAAGAGCATGTCAAGAGACCGACGAACGGAGACAGTGATTGGGACGGCAACATACCAATCCATACTGCTCAATGTTTTGGCTTAGGTTTTGCAGCTGACCGGTTGCCTGACACCAACACTTTAAGATAATATCGCAAAAAGTGAAATACTAAATACAGCGAAATGAAAAAAATGCTTACTCCGCTCGTCTAGATGATGGTCGCCCCATAAATTACTGCTTATGCCGAAAGCGAAAGTCTCGCATAACAAGGTGCTCCTGCGCATAAACTGTAGGTAATGCCGGAGATTAACATTTTCACGGCTCCATCGATCGATCAAGATTACCGGTTGGCAAATCGATAAGTGTAACTCGGGGCTATGTCGATTTGTAAATTATGATCTCCGATAGGGTGTAGCGTGGAGTGGCATGGTATGTAGCGGAAAAAGAGATGAAAATCGCTACAGATGAGATGGCTGCATATGACGAGGACAGGTTCCTATTCCTACCTTCAGAAGTATGGATTTGAATTATGTCATTGAAATCACTCTCTTCGATACATAGAAGCATAATCCTTTACAGCATTATATGGATGATATGATGATGGGTATTAAAAAGAGAGAGAGAGAGAGAGAGAGAGAGAGAGAGGAAAGTAAGATGACGTTTGATTGTTATAAATGGAAGAGGAAACATAATCCCAACCATAGCCCCAACTCCAAATAAGTCAAATAACCACAGATATGTTATATCTGTGCAAATAACCTAGAAACAGTGCATGAAGATATTGATCTGTAGAAAGTCAAAGGCTGGCGAAGGCATATTGACATTTCTCCCGACTTTCCATCTGAAATTGGCGTGTAATGCCTTTACCAGTCCATAAACCATTCAGCGGGCTGTCCGAACGGTATTTTACAAGTTTGCCTTTCGTATACTTGCTTGTGCATTGTCGAATAAAGTTGGGGTCACTGCATGATGCATCTCTTTTTAAGGTGGAGCAACATCGTTCGGGATATACCTAATGCTTTTTCTAAACGTTAATTTTCTATCATCATCATCGAACTCACAATATAGGTACTGCTATGTGGAAGCTGGCATTTCATTTTGAGAATTTCCATACATTACATACATAAATTACGCATATTGCTCCCCGAAGGGGTAAGCTGAATAATATAACACACACATATAAATTCCAATCTCAGTAACTTTCGAAATAGTGCTCTAGGAATGCTGCTGCACATTCTTCGTTAAATTATAACGCTTACTGCCGCACTCAGAGACGTCAAATAACGTTAATGAGTACTTAACGTCAAAAAATGACAATTCAAAACTAGTCGCTATTCTTGCCGGGTCTAAGCTCTAGATTTGAATGAAAAATTTTTGACATTAAATACTCATTAAAGTCAATTGACATCTCTAGAGTGCGGACATTTTGTCACCTTGTACGACTCATGAGAAAAGCAGGGGTGGTGACAATTGTACCTACTCTTCTCTGCCGTATCGAGTTATTCCGGTCTGGTCCCCAAAACGGATCCCCAAACAATTATTATGAATTTTAATTCCGGTCTGATCCCCAAATAAATCGACAGCAATTCACGTACAACCTCGTCAAGAACAATTAACCACCTCATTCGTTTCCAGAGCAACAGTCAGGTATCTGTTTAAGGCAAGTAATGAAAAATAATGGTCCGCATAAAAGTCCGTTTACGAATAAAAATTTCCGACACACAATGTAACACCGCAGGCATGCATGGCCAAAGAATACTTTCCCGCCTCCCGACAGCCCTCAACTCGTTGCCATAATCACTAAATTACCGTGCCGATTAAGTATGCAAAACGTGAAAAATAAATACCGCGGCCGGACATGTGGCCGACTTGCTAATGCGACTGTCGCCCGGACGGGGGTCCGCCGACTTTTAAGGGGGTAGATGGCAGTTCGAAGGCTTTTCAGTATGTGGGATAAGACGCGAGCTGCAGCGGTCCTATAATAAACTTGTCTTCTTCCACTACCTGCCCTTATCTTACTTTCGGGGTCGGCACAAAACGTCTTCTTTTTTCACTCTCCTTTGTTAGACGTGAGCTCAGTATAAACTCCCCTCTTCCTCATATCATCTTTACACAATGCGTCTATCTCTTCTTCGGTCTTCCTCTCATTCTAGGTCCATGCTCGTCCATACTTAACATACCTCTAGTTACGTAACATTTATTGCTCCTCAATACATGCCCGTACCACGCTAACCTGTTACACTTAAATTTTTCGAACTTTTTGGATACTTTCAGACTTCCTCTAACGTGGTCTAACTATTATGTAACTTATAACCTAGGAATACACTGCGATTTATGTATGCAGTACAATGATTCGATTTGAATAATTATGCACTTGTGGGAAACGACTGGTACAGATTATTAATCGTACCCTTAGCAAATTGGCGAACGAATGTAACTTTTAGCGGATGCGGATTTTGAGAAGTTTTCAATTGAGTAAAATGAATATCGATGCAGTTTTCATTTACTTATAATAGGTTGGGGAAAAAGTTTCTTCGCATTTTTTAAGAAAATTCTAAACATTTTTTAATATAGTTTATTTACATTTAACTAAAGTATGTAGGTACCATTTTGTTCGATAACTTTTTGCCATCTTGTAGGTAGGGACATGATAACTACTCCGTAACTACTGACATGCCGATCTTGCTCCACTTTTTCAAAAATGGCATCCATTATATCTGTAATAGGGCGACCAGAGCGACGTGCATCTTTGACATCAAAATTTCCAAATTTGTGCTACTCTCACAGACACTGCACTAGGTCCATAAACATCGCAAATTTTTTTCGCGGCTTGCGTTGCATTTTTATAGTAACCTTTTTTGTAGTAAAATTTTAAAATGTATCGAATTTCTTCATTAGATTCACTCATCTTGGCGGTACGAAAAACAAATGAAAATCACACATTTTCCTAATTTGAATTTGGAATTATGTTCTTTAAAATTTAAACTTTCAATGATACCAAAACCAGCCAGATACAAATAGTATAGCCAAAGAGATTTTATTACAAGTTTATACATACTATAATGCGAAAAGACTTTTTCCCCAACCTAATATATCACATATAATAATCCGTTTAATAATGAAGATAACATAGGAAAAGGATAAGAAGACAATGATGATGAAACAAGTTTAAATCCGCAGCCAACAAGGCTATGCCTTAAGCCAATTTTATTGGCAACGTTGCTGCGTCGGATCAGAGAGGGCGCCACCGCTTGATTGGATGATTGACGTCGTACATATAAGGAAAAAATATCCGCGCCCTGTGCAATTACATGCTATCGAGATTGTAAACAAAATTATAAACCGATGCCGGTTTGAGCCCGAACGGAGCTTCTATACCAGAGCTTCCCAAACTTTGTTTCTCATAGACCTCTTTCAAAATTATGCCTGTTCAGGTGGACCCCCTGGAGCTACATTTCGACTATATTCCCCTAAACACGACAAAAAATGTGTAGATTACATCTAACTATAGAAAATGCGTTGCGGCTGTGTCTTAGCCACGAATTAAAAGTTTTCGTTTATTTTTTTTTAATATCTGCCGTCATTGACAAATGAAGTTAAGTAAACATTCTAGTTCTTCACTGCCGAAACCAGATAAATTTTCATTGACCCTCAAATGCTGACGAATTGTACATACATACATAAATCACGCCTATATCCCCGAAGGGGTAGGCAGAGACGAATTAACACCCACTTTTCGCCAATCAAGTCAGGTCCCATGTATAGGTGGCCATGGCCATCACATATATAGCAGTATATTGCTAGGTGGTATAAGAGGAATGCTGGTACCCATTACTCATCGCTGTCTTTATCCTTAGTCGCATTGTACGACACTCTTGAATGGGGGAGCAGGTGATGACCATTATATTCTGCTCTGCCGTCATCACACAGCGAATCGTGAACCCCCTTTGTCACGCCAACATAGAGCTTCGTCTAGTCTCCCGTCTCCACTTTGGGAAGCAATGTTCTATACCGACACCGCTTGCAATATCTTCGATATTCCGTGTTGTATCGGCTTTTGCAATTGGTACAGCGTCGCTAGCTATTGGTTTCTTACGAAATTGGCAGTTAAGCTTTAGATAATCGTACATAGGCTTGCAATCACTATAAATACGTGATACTAATATCTTGTTTATGTGTTTATTAACTGCCTACTCTATTTGATAAAGCGGCGTTTACATTTGAATTATGTTCGATGTTATGAGGCTTTGAAATAGACATAAAAACTTCGTCAGTGTAATATTTGCTTTCTTTAAACTTTAAACTTTTCAAACTTAAAATCGTAAGTCATCTATTCAAGTTATCCCTACAGAAAGAGCGTCAATGACATCTGTCCCACGGGTGTCGTACAATACAAGGCGACTAAAGTTAAAGACAGCAATGAAGTGGATGAGTAGCAGCGTTCCTATACCACCTTACATTATACAGCGATTTGCGTGCCTAAAGGCTCGCCCTCTTTTCATGGGACCCTACATAATTGGCGAATATGAAAGGCTTGAGTGTTGATACAGACGTGATTTAAGTATGTATGTATGACTGTATCAAATTAGATTTCCAAGATAACTGGGTGATCAAGCTTATTTGCTGGCCAGTAACACGATAAGTTACAAAATGCCGTGTCTATATACCACATAGGTCTGCCTCCGAGCTCTTGTTAAAGAGTAAAACATAATTGAATATGCAAAAGAAATATTCCAAGATAATCTTAACCAGTCTTGAGTAAGGGATTGTTTTCAAGCGAAAAAATATTAATTGACTGACAATTTACGTCTCGGCCGTTTACAAGTAATTGGTTTACTTTGAGGGCGCCTCCGGCTACCGAAGAATTGTGTTCTGGATATTAACTTACGGAATGCTCTATTCATTACTGTCGAGTTTTCGTACCCAATTACATATGGGATTGTGCAATAAATATAATATACGTTACTCGGTAAAACGAATGGAGAATTGCTGGTATTTTCTTTTTCAGTGTATTATCACGGTTTAAATTTGTTATACTTGGTTGAAAATAGCTCTTATTGAAAATGTTCTTTGTATTTTCCTTAGTGGGAGCACATTTTATACTTATAATATGTGCTCCCACTAATAATAATTATAATTTGGATAGACCTGCGATTAAATCAAAGACAAAAACTCTTCGCTATATTATTGTACTCTGTATGAGTGCCGGCTCATGCAACTTACTGCGGTTCCCAATATTTTATCTTCAGTTAAAAGTAAGCTTACTAAAGTTTAGTTGCCTGGCTTTTATTGTTAAATTACTATAAATAACAGAAGTTGCTAAGCAACTAAGCAGTAGTACGCTATCTTCAACTATTAATACAATATTGGGACCTACCCTTCGCCGTTAAAGTAACTTGGGCGCCAGGTACGTCATCATTGATTCTTTTTGCTGTCGACTGTACACAATCGCATACCTCGATGATCTAATAATGTGATGCCTTGTTCCCAGGTCTGTAAGCCGAATATCGACTGCACGCTGCCAGAGAACAGGTGGCGGTACATCGAGGTGTTCGACTGCCTCGGAGTTGGAGACGAGCCGAAGCTGCTGAAGGAGATGCGCCTGTCGTTCCCCAGCGGGCACTCGTCGTTTTCGGCGTACACAATGATCTATTTTGCGGTTGGTACAACATGCATGCATACGTACGTCACGCCTTTCTTACACAGTCCCCGTAGCACGTGGAGAAAATCTCCTCATCGTCATCATCACCAGCCCTTTAATGTCCCCACTGCTGGGGCACGGGCCTTCCCTATGGATGGAAGAATATAGGGAGATTAAGCCATAACCCACCGCGCTGGCCCGGTGCAGGTTGGTGTATATATAACGAGTACACATGCAACCGGAACCAACGGCTTAACGTGCCTTCCGAAGCACGGAGGAGCCCGAGATAATAAATTTTTGGTCACCCATCCAATGACCGGCCTTAGAAAACACTGCTTAGTTTACGCGATCGCATGCCAAGCGCGTTATGCCACTGCGCTAGCGGGCTGTTCTACTTAATACATACTTAGTAAATATTACAAAGAAAATTGCGATAAGTTAATTGTCTTGATGCGGGAATCGACTATAGGAATTTTTCATACTGTCAAGGTTCAAAACTACTTGGCGTTTCCCCCCCCAGATGTACATCCAGAAGCGGTTCACGTGGAAGGGCTCGAAGCTGTTCAAGCACGGGCTGCAGCTGGTGCTGCTCCTGATGAGCTGGTACACGGTCATGACCCGGGTGTCCGATTACAAGCACCACTGGAGCGATGTGCTGGCCGGCTTCAGCATCGGCATGCTGTACGCTGTGGTTGTGGTAAGATTTGTCCTCTGACTCGTTCTCTCTCTCTCTCTCTCCGGCAGTAGGTCTATGGTAAGATTTATCCTCTGACTCGTAGCGGTCTGTGAGGCTCCCCGCGGCAATATATCTTCCCCCGGGAGATGGCGTCCACCCTTAGGGGATGCCGTACACGGTCATGACCAGGGTGTCGGACTACAAGCACCACTGGAGCGATGTGCTGGCGGGGTTCAGCATCGGCATGCTGTATGCTGTGGTTGTGGTTAGATTTATCCTGTGACTAGTTCTCTCTCTCTCTCTCTCCGGACGTAAATGGTAAGATTTATCCTCTGACTCAGCACCCTGTGAGGAGCTCCTCGGCTTATATATCCCCCAGGAGATGCTGTCCCTCTTTGCAGGACGCCTGCTGTGGAGAAATCCTCTCAGGTGCTCGACTGCAAGGCTTGAGGCCTTCTTCTCTTCTCTTCGCCTTCTCTCTCTCTCTTTCTCCAGCAGTATATCTCCTCTTGGGGGACGCTTGCTGTGGAAAAATCCTCTCAGCCCGGCTAGCATGACCAACTAAACACGATATAATATGGCAATTTATCGCTTTGAACTATCGAAACTCATTGGATTTTTGACAATTTAAAGCGATTAAAGGCAGCATTAACAGTTCAAAGCCATAAATGGCTATATCATAACGAGTCTCGGTGGTCATGCTAGCCGGGCAGGTGCTCGACTGCAAGGCTTGAGGACTTCGCCTTCTCTCTCTCTTTCTCCGGCAGTATATCTCCTCTTGGGGGATGCTTGAGGACAAGACACATTGATTGGAAATATTTGGCAGTGTTGTGTACATAGATATACTTATAGGGTTGGGACAGCGACGAGTAATGAGTAGCAGCGTTCCTCTTATACCAGCTAGCAATATACTGAGATTTACGTACCCGATGAACGGCAATAGGCTCGCCACCTATTAAATGTGCATGGGACCTAACATTATTGGCGAAACGTGGGTATTTAATAAACACTATTTATATAACTTTGCCTACCCCATCAGGGATACAGGCATGATTTACGTATGCTGTTGACTTACACAAACACTAAAATCAAACCTCCTCCGGTTTACAGTTCCTATTCGTGTCCAACCTCCGCAAGACGCCTCGTACGAGGCAAACCCTGAACCATCACGACGCAGAACTGCACGCCACCAATGGCAACGCCAGATCCGCCACCAGGGTGCAGGTTTGACAGCCAACACCCCCCAGCTCCCGGTCAGCCAGCGAGCAGGAGGAGCTATGACACGAGTCCCCCAACGTGACCATATCGTGGATATCGCACGAGTACATTGACTCGCAAGCAGTGGTGGTGAATAGCAGTTAACCGTCGAAACAACGCATTGGATGCTGCTTGTTTATAAAGATCGGAATAACCTACCAAGTGACGTCCGATCCTCGATTAAGTAAAGCTATCTCGTCCTTGTACTAAATATGGGGACGAGATTACTGAATATAATTGAGGAACGGACGTCACTTAGTAAGTTAGTCCGATCTATTTCATTATGTTCCGTAATCTCGTCCTCATGTTTAGTACAATATAGTTTGAGGACGAGATTCCAGGACATAATTGAGTGTCGAATGGATTTTTTAATACGCCAAATGCTGTATTCAGTGTAAAAAAACTTATCTAGTGACTTGACAATGGGTACATACATACATTAAAATTGTTAAAACGAAGTCAAAGTACAATTAGTACCACGTTTAGAAGGTAAAAAATTATTGTACGGTCTACGACATTTCAGACTACCTACACACTGTCAATTTTTTTCAATCTATTGTCGACCTTTATTTATTTGTAGTAAAGCACAAAGTAGATTGAGAACATTTGACATTTTTGGGAACTTAACATGGTGTTGACTGCGCCGGCGCAGTAGACCTCGCTAGCTTTAGCTTCTCTTTCGCATAGAGGAATTTGGCTGATGCTACTTATACGACATGTACCTAACAGAAATACGCTTACTTACTGCCGCACTCAGAGACGTTAATGTCAAAAAAAATTAAATATGGACCCGGCAAGAATGGCAACTAGTTTTGAATTGTCATTTTTTTATCTTAAGTATTCATCAACGTTAATGGACGTCTCTGAGTGCGGCCGTTGGTCATATAAAAACTATGTTGACATAAAATATTTAAACCCTATAGTGTTTATATGACTATGTTAGCACGAATAGTATAATAGGGTGTGCGTTATTTCTGTTACATGACGTAGAAGTGGCTAGGCTGTACTGTTGTGATTTCGGCAACTATTTTAGATTTAGCAGCTGTTAATAATTGATATTATGATTTGGTCTAAAATATTGGTAATTATTTTATTATTATTATAGATAACCTAATTATTTCGGGACGTGTTCACTAGTGCAATCTTTGTCATATCACCTTGGGACTACCCACCAACCGTTTACTAATAGGGAAATTAGTCGAGTATTAGTAGGATTATTGTTATTATTATAATTAGTGTTCCTAGTGGAAATTCATGATTGTAAAATAATGTTTATTGCAACAGTTGCGATCTTAGAAGATCTAGTATAAAACGCAATTAGACACGGAAATGTGAGTATTTTTTTTTATTTTAATAGCTTTTTACATTTTATATTCGGATCTGTTTTACACTTTGTCTGTCTACTTACTTATTATACGTATGTTATTTTAACGAGCTGAGTATCCTATTTTATGACGTATGTATGACGTGTGCAGAATGTATAGTACAATTTACTGGGGTAGTTTATTTTATTGTAAATTTATTTCTTTTTAAATTGATACGGAGGAGGGTACTCTGAGAATTTATATTTTTAAATGCATTTATGATTGGTTTCATCACAGTGTCGCGAGCTCATTTTATTTTTAAATTAACACTTTCGGAGTCTAGGAGACAACGGGATATGTATTTTATACTGTGATATAGTGTTGTAATAAAATTGAAACCATTTACCATTTTTCACACACTAACGTTTATGATTCAAGGTAATTAGCAATCTTGTTTATTACCTAAGATGTTGCATGAATTGCTCATTTACTGATTGCTGGACAGTTTAATTCTTAAATTACTCTAGTTTTTTTTATGGTTATTAAATACCTAACTTTAGTTAATTAATGGTGAGCCTTTTAATTATATTTCCATCTTCTTTATGTTCAACGACATCATAAAATTATGTTTTTTGCATTCAATTCCTCAGATTTGATAATGTTAGTGCAAAAGTTGTTTTAATAGTTACCCATTCATGTAGAGTAAAATATTCAATTCGCTTTAATAAACACTATTGTGGTTATTGGTGTAACTGTACAGCACGTCAGACTAGCACAAAATGGCAAAATGTCTCAATCGATTTTGTGCTCTAATATTACCAAGTTAAGGTTGACAATCGATTGAAGAAATTTGTCAGTTTTGGGTAGTCTGAAGTGCGGTTGACTGTACACCCAAAATAATATCAGGCTATACAGAAATTTAATTGTGGTCCAAAACTTGTCTAACTAAAGTATTTGGTATGGATGTCAACTCCTGCTAATAAAAATAGTAGTTATGTTTATTTTGAATTGTGAACTGTAGATACCATAGTTTTAAGACCAATTGTATAGGTGCTAGATAAGTGTAACTTAGCCTAGATTATATAGTAAAAGAATGGAGGAAACCTACCTGTTTTATCACTGTAATAAAATTATTAAATTGAATGATATTAATTATTTGTTTCTCTTTAAATTTTTAAATTGGAAATGTTGAAATTAGTACGGTTGTTTTAAAATGATTATTGTGTAAATAGAAATAAATATATGATTAAATAAAATATTAAAATGAAGTCGTGTTTTATGTAAATTTAGTTTGCAATGTGGAAATGATGTATTTTAATGTCGATGTGTCGTAGTCATAAAGCTTGTGGGTACGTACATAACTATGTTGTAAAATGATAGCAATATTTTATAAATAAACGAGATAAGAATACCTATTTAATGCAAATTTATAAGGATGTCGATATTATTGTCGCCGTTTAAGAGAAGGCAGTTTTATTAGCACTAGAAATAGGTAGGTAACCGATTATGAAGCTATTTTTTATACATAAATTTTAAAATGGAATGAAATGATTGACATGAATACTGCTATTTTTGCAATGTGAATTTCAGTGGGTTTTTTTTTTCTAAACTTATACATCATATTGCACTGCCTTCTCATATATAGCTAATAGAAGTCTTGTAGAAATATTTATTTACATTATTTATGTTGTTAAAATAGTTAAAAGTATTAAGAGCATAATAAATACTGCTGGTCTGAGTTGGTTGTGTTTTTGTTTTCATCTAGTCATTGGTGAACATATATTTATACAATTTTATGTAATAATTATAATTATACTCTTCTCTCCCACTAAACTTTCGTATGTGGAACCGTAAGCCTATTCCTTCCTATTCCATCTTTCTGCACTGTGTCCAACTGTCCAGGCTATCTAGGCTCTGCGTAGTGTTTCCTCTTCAAATAAATTAGGTCAGTCGTTTACTAGAGTGAGCGCCAGATAAGTCTGCGCGTGGTCAAAATTGGAACTAAAATTTCGTCTGATAATTTGTAATCTTGCGCGCACTCTGGCCATCAAATTCCCTTTAATTCATGACAGGTGCTATTGATGAATGAATGAATGTATATAAATGTGATGGAAAGGACCATGTCGCGTTTAACAGAGATACTGTTTGGGATAACATTAACAACATTTGGTATGCTGCGGGCCTAGCACGGGGACGTGGACAAGTCTCTCTCCACCACTTGACAGTGTTTTGTCTCGGGATTTAGTGGGAGTTGGAGCGAGAGAAAGAGATTTTCTTTCCCCCGAAAGAGATGTGTACACGTCCCGTGCTATGGGGGCTGTTGTGGCGGTTTGTCCTCCGACATTCAGGTGATTATCGGTATATTAGGTTGGGGAAAAAGTCTTTTCGCATTATAGTATGTATAAACTTGTAATAAAATCTCTTTGGCTATACTATTTGTATCTGGCTGGTTTTGGTATCATTGAAAGTTTAAATTTTAAAGAACATAATTCCAAATTCAAATTAGGAAAATGTGTGATTTTCATTTGTTTTTCGTACCGCCAAGATGAGTGAATCTAATGAAGAAATTCGATACATTTTAAAATTTTACTACAAAAAAGGTAAAAATGCAACGCAAGCCGCGAAAAAAATTTGCGATGTTTATGGACCTAGTGCAGTGTCTGTGAGAGTAGCACAAATTTGGTTTAAGCGTTTTCAATCCGGAAATTTTGATGTCAAAGATGCACGTCGCTCTGGTCGCCTTATTACAGATAAAATGGATGCCATTTTTGAAAAAGTGGAGCAAGATCGGCATGTCAGTAGTTACGACGTAGCTGAAGAACTGGGAATTGACCACAAAACAGTTTTGGCGCATTTGAAAAAAACTGGGTACACAAAAAAGCTCGACATTTGGGTACCTCACGAGCTCACTGAAAGAAACCTAATGAACCGTGTACTCATTTGTGATTCTTTATTACGACGTAATGAAACCGAACCATTTTTGAAGAAGCTGATAACTGGTGATGAAAAGTGGATCACGTACGACAAGAACGTGCGAAAAAGGTCGTGGTCAAAGGCCGGTCAGGCTTCACAGACTGTGGCGAAACCCGGGTTAACTCGCAACAAGGTGATGCTGTGTGTGTGGTGGGATTGGAAGGGCATTATTCATTATGAGCTGTTACCACCAGGCATGACCAACGATTCTGAACTATACTGCGAACAACTGATGAGATTAAAGCAAGAAGTTGAGAGAAAGTGGCCGGAATTAATCAACAGAAGGGGTGTGGTTTTTCATCATGATAACGCTAGACCTCACACATCTTTAGCCACTCAGAAAAAATTAAGAGAGTTTGGCTGGGAGGTGTTAATGCATCCGCCGTATAGTCCTGACCTTGCACCTTCAGATTTCCACCTGTTTCGGTCTCTTCAGAATTCTTTAGGCAGTGTCAGGTTAACATCACGAGAGGACTGCCAAAACCACTTGTCGCGGTATTTTGACCAGAAGTCCCAAAATTTCTTTAGCAATGGGATCATGTCCCTACCTACAAGATGGCAAAAAGTTATCGAACAAAATGGTACCTACATACTTTAGTTAAATGTTAATAAACTATATTAAAAAATGTTTTGAATTTTCTTAAAAAATGCGAAGAAACTTTTCCCCCAACCTATTATACTGGGCGATCTCCATAAGTTGACTTTTGCGACACCTTTTATGGGGTATGTTGGGCTGGTATGAATCAAAAGGTAGTGGATGGCTGGATGACGTCCGACCAATGTAATGGATGGGGTCCAATAGGCACCGAACCTCTGCGTCCACCCCAGATAAACTGGGAACGAGGCAAAAAATATGAGTGTTATCATCAATGGTAGTAATTAATTAATTATTAAAAAATGTATGAATGATACCTACCTACCTAATTTGTTTACGGAATCTACAGGATGTGTGTTTTATAAACCCACGTTTCGCCAATTATGTTAGGTCCAATGTAATAGGTGGCGAGCCTATTGCCATTTACCGGGCACAAAAGTCGCAGTACATTGCTATTAATAGGTGGTATAAGAGGAACGCTGCTGCCCATTCCTCATCACTGATTTATCCTTAGTCGCCTTGTACGACACCCACGGGAGAGATTTGGGTTTACTTTGAATACTTAAAAAAAAATTTTTTTTTATTTGTAGGTTGGATAACATATTGGTTCATTTAATGGGCAAGGCTGGGTAGGTACTTAGGTAAGTAGGTACCTACCTACCTACTTACCTTAATATCCTAATCATTTTTGATTAGCTTACTATACAACTAGCGACATCTAGTTTGCAAGTCACAAACTTCATCAGACATTCAACCGAGACAATGAATACCTATGAATGGATTGGTGCTTGGTGTTATTGCAATGACAATGTACAGACTCTCCATGGCTAGTTTATGCAAAAAGCAACCGCTAGATGGCGTTGTCACGGCAGCTTACTACTTTTTAGCTTTCAATTTTTTTTACCTGAACAAACAACAAGGAAAATGGAGCCTTTAAACTAAGAATTCTGTTATTATTAGTATTTAAGATACATTCAGCAAATAGCATTCGTGCGGGAGCCAGAAATCATTTCCCTTTTAATTTTGACACAATCTAACGGCTATGAATCAAAATTTCTTGTTAAAATTATAATACAATGTCGGCTCTCTTATCTTTTTCTGATTGTACTTTGTTGATACGGTGACTAATCTATCTACCCACTTGATAATAATTGCTTGTACGTTTCGCGTTGTAGTGCTGTGTTAGAAAAATTCGCAACGTTTTTTATTAGATTTTAAGACTGCAACTGTGTGAGCATGGCGTTAGACAGGATTGTTTCTAAAATTATTCTGGATTTGCTGATTCTAGCATGTGGTGAGTTATTTGTCTATTGCCACTTCTTTTTGAAAGCTAGTGTTGTTATACGAGTGTTTGTTTATCCACCATAATCGATTTATCTATCCTAAATTATAAAGCTTAAAAGTTTGTTTGTTTGGTTGGTTGGTTAATCGTGCTAATCTCAGAAACTACATGTTCAATTTGGAAAATTCTTTATGTGTTGGATAGTCCATTTATTGAGGAAGATAATAGGCTATTTATCAACAGACAGTAACGCAAGCGAAGCCGCGCGCGACCACTAGTTATGTTTAAAAAACTTCCAGAGTTATAATAATTAAACCTCATGATATTTTTTGTCAGGGGTCAAATCATAGGATATTAAGAAAAAGCATGCATCATGGAAATTGCGCTATCTAACATAGTTACTATGCATAAAATATACTGTATAAAAAGCAAATAAAAACAAAAGCAGTGCATATAAACTCAGGAAGGTGACGAGTGACAGAAGAAAACGTAGTGTATTATATACTCTTTGGAAAGTGAAGAAAGAAGACATATTGCACCAACACCAAATAAGATGGGATAAGGGCAGAGTGATAATGTTACATTGAACCCAGGAACTGAAAGTTAAGTCATTTAAAAACGCGCCTGATGAAACGTCACAAAAACCTTCAAGAACAAATTGCTATCACAAAAAGTGACCCTGTGTGATTCAGGAAATACCGATATTTACACCAAAATCTTATCTATTTAGCTGGAATCACTGAAAAACGTCACGATTCAAATCGATCAAAGTACACATAATATAGTAGATACATTTAAGGGCCCGTTTACACTGACCGGCTCGGAGCGGAGAACATATTTTGAACTATTATAAATTGAATTTTGTGTCACTCAGTGCAAAGCAAGCCAGCCAGTCTCTAGGCCTAGCATGGGACTAGACAAAATCTCTCTCCACCACTTGACAGTGTTTTGTCTCGGGATTTAGTAGGAGTTAGAGCGAGAGAAAAATATTTTCATTTTCCCGAGGAGATTTTATTCCATGTCCCGTGCTACGGATGCATGAACGTTAACAAAATAGAGGCCCTCGATGGCGCAGCGTTACTCAGCTAAGTGGGCCGCGTGGTGACGGAAGAGCAGAAAACAACAGTCACCAAACCCCATCTCTCCCGTGGGTGTCGTACAAGGCGACTAAGGATAAATCAGTGATGAGGAATGGGCAGCAGCGTTCCTGTTATACCACCTAGCAATGTACTGCGACTTTTGTGGCCGATAAATGGCAATAGGTTCGCCACCTATTACACGGGACCTAACATAATTGGCGAAACGTGGGTGCTAGTTCACTTCTGCCTACCCCTTCGGGGATATAGGCGTGAATTATGTATGTATACTTAGGGGCTAGTGATGATGATCTGATAGTGAAATGAAATATACTGGTTCCAGTTGGCATTCCTCTGTTGGTGCTGGTGGTGTGGGCAGAGCCGTACCACCGCGGCTACTTCGAGAGCGATGAGTCCATCAAGCTGCCGTTCAAAGAGCAGAGTGTGTCAGAAACTCTGCTGGGAGCTCTGGGGTTTGCTGTTGTCGTCATCACCGTGAGTCAAAAGATAATTATTATTGGTCTAGTAAGGTATAGATCCTGGCACGTAAGTTGAACCAATATGGCAGTGGTCTGCGCATCTATCTTCTTCTTCTTCTCCCTGCCCTGTTCCCAGTTTATCTGGGGTCGGCGCAGTATGTTGTTTCTTCTTCCATTCATATCGGTCAGACGTCATCAAGCCATCTACTCCCTTTTAGAACGGACCATGTCGAGAGACCGATGAACGGAGAGAGTGATTGGAATGACAACATTCCAATCCATACTGCTCATGGTTTTGGCTTAGGGTTTACAGCCGGTCTGCGCATCCATCTATCGAGCACATAAATCGCAGTATATGCTAGGTGGGTAGGTGGTATAAGAGGATTTTGATAGATTTTGACAAGAAGCTGGTAGCTAACCAGGCAGATTTGAAAAAAGTATACGGACGAATCAAACCCGACTAAAAATTTGTACTTGCCTGGTAAACAGAAAGGGAAAACTCGCTCTTCCCCGCATCAACCGCCCCCGCTAACATCTAGTCCCCGCCTCATACCGCAGAAAGGTCGCGCACGAACTTGCCCGATTGTAGTCTCCTATATACGTTGCAGGTGCTGGTAGTAGAAGTTTTCCGGGACAGGAACCAGCTGGGTGCCGGGGAGAAGTTCGTGTGCGGCAGGCTGTGCCCCGGCTGGGCGTGGGAGGCGTACAGCGTGTTGGGCGTGCTGCTCTTCGGCGCGGGCTGCCAGCAGCTCACGGTGAATCTCGGCAAATACGTCCTGGGGAGGCTGCGGCCGAATTTCTTCGACGTAAGTCACACAATTAATAACAATCGCTATTATCTATGCATCATCAACATCGTCCGGGTCATCCGTCTGGTGGCGGGCTGCGGGCATCGAGCTGTAGCTCATGGCCCGGGCATGAACTCAGGGGACGTCAGACCCCCGGTAGTCTGGACCGCCGTTTTAACGGCGGGGCTTCCCTTCGCCCTCCTGTACTCGACCCTGGTCTGGCGGCGGGGCCCTCGGCGCGCTCTAACCATGTGCAGGGTGATTATTGTCTATGAGGTCCCGGGTTCGGAGCCTGGTAGGGTAAATCTCGGCAAATACGTCTTGGCGAGGCTGAGGGCGAATTTCTTCCGGGTTAGAATGCTGGTAGGGGCAAATTTGTGATGAACACACACATTTGTTCCCGAGTCAGTCAGTCATGTTTATGTGGTATATTATAAATGTTTTAATACCCAAAGAAGGTTGGTGTTCGGCAGGCGACCGGCGGTAAAACCTAAGCCAAAATCTTGAACGGTATACTTTTTCTCTTCATCGGTCTCTCTACATGGTCCGTTCAGTCTCTTTCCTATACATTCATTCATCACGAGCACCTTTCCGGGGTGATAGATGATATGAATCAAAAAGGAGTGGGTGGCTTGATGGCGTCTGTCTCACCGATGTGAAGAGGAAACATACTGCGCCGACCCCAGATAGACTGGGAATAAGGCAGGGAGAAGAAAGATTATAAATGTTTCTATGTATAATTATTAAAATTTGTCAAACGTGAAGCGTAAAGGTTAGTGAAACACCAAGTTACTAACGTCTTGGTTGGCCGAGTGGTTGCAGATTCTAGAGAACCTGGGTTCGTCTCTCTCAACAAGGCTTAGAATATTTCCAACCAGACTTTTACACCAACCGTTTTTTTATACGGGGCTGGGGTCAAAAATGAGTGACAACCACAGTGACAACCCTGGGGTGAATCGGCGCTGGCACATTTTACGTTATTTTTACGCTCCCAGGCCAGCATGGTAGATTTTGAACTTAGAAAAAGTAAATGGTCGTTGTACTGAATAAATTGTTAATCCACCTACATCCCAAATTTCCAGGTGTGCCGTCCGATAATAAACTACGATCCAGTGTTAAACCAGTACGGGTACATCCAGAACTACACGTGCACTGGAACCGACACGAAGCGTATTCTGGATGCAAGACTCTCGTTCCCTAGCGCGCACTCCAGTTTCTCCATGTACATGGCTGTTTTCTTGATAGTAAGTCTCGATTCAAAGTATTTATTTAGTTATTTGGTAATATTAGGTACACTAACAGGACAGACATATTTATTTTACATCAACAATGTAAACACATAGCGTTATGCAAAAACAGTCACATAGATGTAAACCCTACATTTTCGTCTTATGTAAACCTATCATACACAACATTACAGAAGTTGTAATGTATATCTTATTGTAATTATATGTACCACACGGCGTACACAGCGTTCACATTGTTACAGTGAGAAAGAAATGAGTGTGTTAATCATCATCAGCGCTTTTATTGTCCCCACTGCTGGGGCACAGGGCACAGCCCTTTGGTTCGGTGAGGAACTCGAGATATAAAACTTTACTTCAAATATAGTGCAAAGAGTTTGATCCTCAACAGGTGTGAATAGTGTAAAAAACAATATGAAATCTCGTCGTAGACATGTTTGCGTTAAGCGGTGTTGTTAAGGTAATAGCCATACTTCTGTTGTTAAGACAAAATTAAAGGTTGATTACATTTTTAGAAAATTTTTGACGTTCCGTTGTACCCATAATTGCCATAAAATCACGGGGACAACGGGCATGCGCGTTATATGGCCGTTTCACGATGGTGATTGTTGATATAACGCGTAAGTTATTAAAAAACAAGTCTGCACGTAGCGTTTACATGGACGATTTTTCCTTTACAGTTCTACCTCCAGACTAGATCAAAATTGCGCTGGTCCAAGCTACTCCGCCATGGGGTACAGTTCGCAGCGCTGATGGGCGCCTGGTACGTCGGCCTATCCCGGGTTGTGGAACACAAGCATCACTGGAGCGATGTCGCAGCCGGTTTCGCTATTGGCGCCATGTATGCTGCCCTAGTCGTGAGTATCGTTGGGAAAGGGTTACCTACAGCGCATACGCACTACATCCGACCCGAATCCGAGAAAACATTATTGGTCTAGAAAACTCGGACAGAGATCGGATGTAGTGCGTAAGTTACCATAGAAATAGTTCTACGGCTACAACGGACCGTGAAAATCTTGGATTCGGATCGGATGTAGTGCCCTCGCCCCTTGGATTTTGCCCCTAATTACCTAACCACCGAATACAGAAACGCTACTCAAATTTTGAGCACTGCTTATACAGTTAAGAGGACAATACCTATCAGACTGTCTATGTAAAAACGACAATTTTGACAGTACTTAAATGTTAAGCAGGACTCAAACTTTGAGTAGCGTTTCTGTATTTGGGAGTAAGTTTATTAACTCGCCCCTGCAACAATTAGCAATGAGTGTGAAAAACATGGCTACTTCGGGGCGGCTCTTGTGAGAACTTTTGACAGTATCATTCCGGGCACTTTAGATACAATGTGTCGAAAAAATATAGGTTTATTTTTATGCTAGACAGCCTTTATCTTCATCTCACCTGATGGTAAGTGACTTAAGGGCCGAAGATGGAATCGAGCTTCACCTGCAAACTTGAGGGTCTGGCTGGCTATCTTTTTATTATTATTTATTATTAATGTCTTACCACAAATTGTCGGAACAATGTTGTTAACATGACTATTATGGCAGATTTTAATAAGATGATGCTAGCTATCCAGGTGGACTTAAAAAGGCCGCTTCCGTGGTCTAGTGGTTTGTCCACCGGAATTAAGGTCCCGGGTTAGATCCCCGGGGGAGTTCAAATTTACTCCCGGTTTTGTTGGTAGTAGGACTTCTTTCAAGTCCGTCTGGCTAGCACCACCATCTTATCAAAATCAGTCTCCATAATAATTATGTTAACAGCATTATTGTGTTTGCGACAATGTGTATGCCAGCCCTTAACGTGTATGCCAGCCATTAACGACTGTAGATGCAGCTAGGACCAACGGCTTAACGTGCTTTCCGAAGCACGGAGGAACTCGAGATACTAAATTTTTGGTTACCCATTCTATGACCGGCCTTAGCGAACATTGATTACGCAAAGATTTTGGTGGTTAGAAAAAGAATTTCGAAAAATTATGGTCTTGATGCGGGAATCGAACCCGCGTCCGCTGCTATGCGGGCAGGTGCCTGACCGCTCGGCCAACCAAGACACAAATTAACTTGCCTGACATTTATATAATGTTGAAATTTAAATCGAATAATTGATTACGCAATCGCAGACCAAACGCGCTATGCCACTGCGCTAGCGAGCTCCTCGTATAGTCCGACAAATTCGTGCGCGACCTTCCTGCGGTATGAAACGGTGAGGAGGAGCGAGTTTTCCCTCCTCGCTAGCATCTAGAGTGCCCCGTCCCCGCCACCGTCTCATACCGGAGACGTTGAGGAGGAGCGAGTTTTCCCTCCTCCCCTCTAGCATCTAGAGTGCCCCGTCCCCGCCACCGTCTCACACTGCAGGAGGGTCACGCACGAAGCTGGTCGGACTATAGTCGATTCTGTCTAATATAAGAAAAAAACTTTTCAGTTCGTGTTCGTATTGAGACCGAAGAGTGTGTTCGGACCCAGGGTTTGGCAGCAACCAGTCGCCTCATCAGACCAGCTACCGAGACCCATTTAACCAGGGTTCAAGATGTGGCCACCTTGCAAATTTAATCTTAGGAGATCGCTAGCGAATTCAGAATCATGGTGCTTTTATGATGTCTTCATTATCTGAATAGATAACAGTACATTTTGGCCTCAGAAGTTATAGAGTAGGTACTACACATTCAGAATAAAACAATTTTACGGATTTAATTTAAACCAAAGTAGAACCAAAATGTAGGAAAGCTAATTGTTAAAAGCTGTTTTATTACAAATCCTAAGCACCTTGTCATTAATCTACTTATGAGGCTAGCCGTACTTCAACCATGTGATAAAATGGATGTTGTTTTATGAATGGTAATCGAAATAAATTAATTGTGCGGATAATTAGAGAGAATTGAAAGAATGATAAAGACTTATTTATTTTTGCGACGCGAATGAGATTTTGGGTTGGTAAGGGTGTAGGTTACCAGGAGAGCTAAGTGAAAATGTATTCTGACCTGCTGTCGCCAGTAATGAGAAATAGGAATACCATTTTTGATGTAAATGGAAAATTTTATATTCCAAATACATTACCTGTAACATTATCTGTGATAATATAACCCATAAACGCATGATGAACATTTTTTTTAAAGTAATATATTACTGTATAGTGAGCTGAGTGTGAGTGAAAACAGGCATCTGGCCATCAAAACATAAGTAAACACATGCATTTAAGGGTTAAGAATGCTACATTACACTGTATGTAACTTCTGTGGGTCAAAACTGTTTTCGGTCAATTTCCAGTTTTACAGCTATGTCGTTATGTCGTAACTGGTGATATGCCGTGATATATGTTGCTCCTTTTTCCTTTTTTGTAATAAAATTTTAAAAGGAACAGAATTTCCTCATATCCGTACTATGCTGATTTTAATTTCAACATTCTAAAAATGTTAGAAAAATTTGTATTTACAAAGAAAATTGTGATTAAAAAGAGTTCGAAAAACTGACGGTATAGGCATCTGCCCGGAATGCAGAGGACGGGGTTTCGTTCCTCGCTTCAAGACTATAAATTGTCGAATTTTTTTTACCACAATTTTCTTTACACTAGTTTGTTTCTTTTTTTCGAAATGTAACCTTTTTAATGTCATGAAAACCAGATGCCAGATAGTACAGCCAAAGAGATTTTACTAAGTACAAATTTATGCATACTGCGAAAAGAGTTATTCCCCATCCTAATATTATAATACTTTCTCCACTGTGGAAGAACTATTGTACAGTGTACAACATAATTATGTTACCTTTTACTATGTAACTCGTACGTTAAGGCTTATGTGATAAGATAATGCAAGATGTTGCTTGCTTGTAAATTTACTGTGGATTTTCACACTTTAATATACTCATAATGACCTCTTTTCACTTAATTTCACCCTATGTTTCTTCTAAAAACCTAAACAAAAACAATTTTTATTACTAAAGATGTTTATTTCCCACATAAGGTCATACTTTTTCGAAATTGCTAACCTATTTTCCTTATAATCTTATAGTGCTATATTGATAATGTGTCGTGTACGATTGTGAGTAAATTTACGTATTTTAACAAACTTATTTATTTTATTGCAATGCAATATCGTCCCCAACTTTTTTTTAACAGAGGCCATAACAGATCACTATAGTACAACATCACCATCCCCTTATGGGTAATGCTGTGAGCCAAGCTTTTCCTATCGATGGAAGAATATAGGGACAATGGCCCACGACCCACTACGCTGCCCATTGCGTATTGATGGGTATGGTAAGATAATATGTTTTTGGTCACGCATCCCATGACCCAACGAACCACCAACCCGCACTGGGACAGCGTGATCCAATGACCGGTTTCAAAAAACATTGTTTATTTCACGCAACCAAACCAAGAAAATGTTACTCATGTCACACACGTCACAGCAGCGTGGATATTTTTAATAGAGTTCCATGTCCCATATATTTAGTTACTTACATAAATTATTATTTTATTATTAATGTCACTGACGCTTGACGCAACATAGAATAATCAAAAGTAAATATTATCGCGTGGTTCATGTTCCTTTGAGAATTATCGTCATAAGGAAGGCGGACCACGCCTCCGAGTTACATGAAGATAACTTTACGATAACCACAGTCTGACGCAAACGAGAGGTTCAATCAAAACTATTGATTGTTTACATTAAAGGAGCCTTTGCGAGGAAAACTGGACCCTGCGCCACTCGTAATTGATGTCAATTTGCATCGCAATTGAGCAGAAAATCTTCGTGGGCATATGAACGTACGGAATAGAGCGCCCTTACTATGCGCCATAAAATCATCTCCCTACTTGAATTAAAAACTTATCGAAAAACAGTTATACGTCAGGAGTTTCATAATTTTCTACACATCACGTCAATAAGTGTTTGTTTTACAATAATTAGTATTAATTAGCATAAAACAACTTCGCATTATTTTTGTACTACAGGCTGATTCTGATTGGTAAATAATAATATGTTTTTTTTACATTGAAATAAATGCCTGTTGTTGATAATTATTCCCATATTATACAAAGTCGCTTTCAAAAGACTAGCACGCGCACCATTATCTCAAGTCTATATGATTTGGTCTTTCGTTTACGATGCTCTTATTAATGCTACAGGAAATATTTATTATATGTATTTATTAGTATATATTTATGTGTATGTATTTATTAATATGTATTTATATGTGTATGTGTTTACGCTATGCCTCATTTATGTATTTTATAATATAAGTAGATAGTAGTAGTAGTATGTTGTAGTAGACAGTTATTTAGTAGTTCATTATTAATAATCCTTTGCCTCCTTATGGTCTCCAACACACCTTACTGGTTGACTGGTAGATAATGCCATATGGCATTAAGTCCGCCAATTGTACAGTTGTTTTATATTTGTGCAATTAAGTTTGTATAAATAAAATAAATAAATTATATTCATAATAATTATAAACATAATTTAGAATGGGGCCAAATCGTGTCTTCTGCGGAGGATCGGAGGTAAGGGGTAATTTTTGGCACACCCATCTAGTTCCAACATCTGCAAACATTGCTCAGTTTACAGAATCGCAGGCCGAGCTCATACACCACTGCCTTGTTGAGTTTATTCCAAAATAATAAAGTGTATTTTACGACTACGCTATCGATCGGTTTTCATGGTACAACTATGATTCTATCTTTAAATTTAATCAAAACGACTCCTGATATAATATCATGTTATTACAACTAGTCATGTTATTGTAACCAAGTGGCAGAAGACGTTAGAAAGAAGAAAAACCATTTAAATTAATGTAGATAGGTATTTATAATTAATGAAAAATGTCTCCCCTGGTCTCTTGGAGACACTGTTACCTATCTTCTTCTTCCTCCTGCCCTGTTCCCAGTTCATCTGGGGTCAGCGCAGTATGTTTCCTCTTCCATTCATATCGGTCAAACATCATTAAGCCATCCGCTTCCTTTTGATTCATATTATCCATCACACAGGAAAGGTACTAGTGTTAATGAATGGATAGAAAAGTGACTGAAAGGACCAGTCGATGAACAGAGAGAGTGATTGGGATGACAACATTCCAATCCACACTGCTCAAGGTTTTGGCCGAGGTTTTACAGCCGGCCGCCTGCCCGACACCAAACCTCCCTGGGTATTATGTTGTTGGTGGTTTGCCTTCCACAATTCGAGTGCTTATTGGTATACACACCGGTCAATCTCCTTGAGTTGACTTTTACGACACCCGTGGGATTAGTCGGCGCAGTCACATTCTACGTTATTTATTGCATGAAAGTCCGCTATCACCCCCTGTATAATTTCTATAATATAAAAAATATGAATAAGAACACATGTTCCCGCCATGTTTAAACAGAGTATATAAACATACTATGTAAATGTATAAATATCGAAAACAGCTCGAGTTAATTGGATGCCTTTTGTTCGTAAAAATATTTCAAGTGATATTTTACATACATACATAAATCACGCCTATATCCCCGAAGGGGTAGGCAGAGGTGAACCCCACCCACGTTTCGCCAATTATGTTAGGTCCCATGTAATAGGTGGCAAGCCTATTGCCATTAATCGGGCACAAAAGTCGCAGTACTATTGCTAGGTGGTATAAGAGGAACGCAGCTGCCCTTTCATCATCGCTGATTTATCCTTAGAAAATGAAAGGAAAAAGAAAATGGCATGTATATATAAAAAAATCATGTCGATAATCTTGGTCACCATGGTCTCTCTTGCACAAGAAGTGCAGGCCGATTTATGCTGAGAGATATACTAACTACTGGAATGCCCGCTGCTTTGGAGCCTAATGGCTTAGCACGGGATGATGGTAAGAGGCCTGACGGTATGACCCTCGTTCCCTGGAAGAAGGGAAAATGTCTGGTATGGGACGCCACTTGCGTGGACACCCTAGCAATGTCCCATATTCCAGCTACCTCAGCAATGTCCGGATCGGCTGCAGCTTCCGCCGAATCCCTCAAACGGCGCAAATACGCCGGTCTCTCAGGAGACTACCTATTTGAGCCGTTTGGGGTAGAGACTTTGGGACCATGGGGTCCAGGAGCTCACCGACTTTTTCGGGACATTACAAAGCGGCTACGCGAGACAGTAGGTGACAATAAGGCTGGTCTGTATTTCGCGCAAAAAATTAGTCTCGCCATTCAGCGAGGTAATGCAGCCAGCGTTATTGGTACACTTCCTGTCTCAGAAGACCTA
This sequence comes from Cataclysta lemnata, assembly GCA_963931975.1. Classification (NCBI taxonomy): domain Eukaryota; kingdom Metazoa; phylum Arthropoda; class Insecta; order Lepidoptera; family Crambidae; genus Cataclysta; species Cataclysta lemnata. The sequence goes on along the minus strand of OZ008356.1, from coordinate 11,272,777 downwards.
GACGAGGTTTTCTACTTTTAATATAGCTTTTAGTCCCTTAGTTTTAAAACATTTGAAATAATAATATTGTAATATGTTACGAGTATAAAAAATCATGCTACCGATATCTTTCCTAAAAAAAACACTTTTCTCCATCTTCTACTTGATTCTTTCTCCTTCTTGATTCGTGTCGTCTTACGTCGTACCATTATATTAACAGACTTCAAATAAAGAGATGGTTCTACGTTCCACTGTATGTATCTTTATATTAACTTTAAATATTTACTAGCATTAAAAATCAATCGGAACATGTTAAATACCCTGACTAATTGGCCTTTGATGAGCTTACAACTTACAATTGTAAGTGTGGCGACTCAGAACGGCGACGCGAAATAAGTATTAGCCATATAACAATAAAATCATAATTGGATAGCATTCACGTAAGTACTCGTAGAAAAACAGGTGATCTAAATTTCTTAGAGCGACCGCAGACATACGATTTTAATTTTAACTATTCGATTTTAATTTTAACATTATATAAATGTTAGAAAAATTAGAACAAAGATTTCGAAAAATTATGATATTGAGGCGGGAATTCCCGCCTCAAGATCATAATTTTTCGAAATTCTTTTTCTAACCACCAAAATCTTTATACGATTTCAAGTTGGCCGACTATGTCGAACAAATAAGTTACATAGTCTGCGGACTTGCATAGTAATGCCGGATCCAGAAGAGTGTACTTAACGTGTTATGTAATCTAACGTGTAATGTAACACGAATTCTACGTTAGGGCGGCACTACGAGCGTTACAGTAACCCGTCTGGACGTAGAATTCGTGTTACATTACACGTTAGATTACATTACACGTTACACTCGTCTGGATCAGGTATAAGCCTGTTCTAATAAGCAGTCGGCCGATAGTTGGCCAACTTTTTAGTTGGAAATATGTGCGTACTATCATTAGTTTCTATGACTATTGGTACAATCTGCAATATAGTCGGCCGACTTGAAATCGCATGTCTGCGGTCGCTCTTACACTTCTCACTACGTTCCGCCGTCGTTGCCGTCTTTTTATCGCTACCCACTATATAGTGCAACGAACTAGTGTACAAGTACGGTCAACGGCACTCCAGGCTAGCACAGTATGTCAAATTTTCTCAATCGACTTTACGCTTTACGTCAAACGTGTTATGGCGGACAATCGACTGGAGCTATTTGACTGTTTTGTATATTCTGAGGTGCTGTTGACTGTACTTAGGTTTATTATAGTCTCCGATGAAAATAGATAAAGGTAGGTATTATAATATAAAATGTGTCATGTCATGTACATATGTTAAATATGGCATTCATGGCCGGACAGTTTATCTTCTTTGATGATTGGGCGCCGCTCACACCCGATCCACGCAACATTTTCATGACGATCAAACAAACATGGGTATTTCATTATCTTTGGAACGGATTCAGTTCAACTTAAGTATTTCCTACTAACCGAGATTGGCCAAAGAGTGTCGAAACTGGAGTTGTTGGATGTGGTATTTTAATTACGATTAATTTAATAGTCTTTAATACACAATGAGTCAGATGTGACTCACGAAAGCGTATTAAAGTTCAGGAGTCACATCATGAAATTTGTATTCTATGTCAAACCCGATAAGGTTAGCGTTAAAGTTTCTGAATCAATCAGTGTACTTACTTAGTTCGATACTTAATAATTAAACGATTCATTAAATAAAGTATTGATTTGCCTCTTAATATTTCATTTTTATAATTGTTAAAGTACCCCAAATTACCTATTACCAAATATTACCTATTAATAAATTATTACCTAACCTAACCTAACCTATCTCATAGTAACGAAAAGACCACATACCACGATTGTCATGTCTATGTAGGTACCTGTCGCTGCTACTATACTACTAATAGTGCATCCAACTTGTTTAGATTGATGAGATTGCATGAAGCGAAAGAAATATGTAAGGATCGTAGCAAGTGGAAAGAAGTGATCTCTGCCTACCCCTGTGGGAGAAAGGCGTAACATATGTATGTATGTATATGTGCTACCAAATTATTAAGTCAGTAGCGTCACAATTGTTCAATAAGTAATAGTTTCATAAACTTATCAAAATCTTTGGGTAAATTTTTGCTGTCAATAATTTTAAAACTGCACCAACCACAAATTGTGAACTCAAAAGTGAAGACTTGTCGGCCAGATACAGTGTGTTATACAGGATATTTTACGGGCAAAATTTCTTCGGACTGGACAAACGTCCGTCTATCTTATGTTCCCTTAAAAACTGAAATAGTTTTTCTTATTGCTCAACGAAACAATACATCATAATTAGGCCACAGTTCATCTTAATTTGACGTCTCACAATTGCCACATCAATTCGATACCGCATCCACGACACTCGATAGTATACTATACTTAAGCCGGCAACTTGTCGATGGCTTACACATCACACTCATCGACGCACCGAGGCGGACTGATAAACTGAAATCATTGGATACAGAGCCATGGCGCGGGACAATACGTCTATTCATATTTTGCGGAAATTAGTGGTGGATGGATTGCTTATTGCAGGCCGTAAGTGATTTGTGATTTATTTTTAATCAGAACCTTCCTTTTTCAATTTACTACTATTATTATTTTTTGTATAAGTATAGACAATAATACTCGTTCTATTTCTGAAATAAACAATACCATAGAAGTGATTCGAATAATTTAATTGGTTTATGTGTAGACTAGAATAATTATAATCGTTTTATTTTTATGGATTAGAGTTATTCGCTAGAGTATAAATTCAGGCGACAAAAAATCATTTCATGTACAATTAAATATTATTAAAAAAACATTCGTTCTATCTTTGAAACTCAAGGTGTTTTAACATATAGTACAAATTCAGATAAGACAATTTAGAATTTAGATCGTCACTGTCTAAACAGATATTGATATCTATTTTTAATTATTTAATAGTGTGAACAAGTTTTTGATAGTGTTCGTATTACCTCTACAAACATACACTTTTATAACCCAACAAATCCTTTACGATCATTGCTACTACATTCCCCTTTTGTAGACATGGGTTTTCGATGTCAAGCGTCTTGACATTTCATTTAAGTGTATTATGTATATAACATACCAGACAAATGAAGAACAGAATTTCAAATTCATTTGTTGGAATGTCACCATTATTGGGACATATGCCTTCCCGATGAATGCAATTTATTTATAGCGGGTTTTGTGAACAGAACATGCAGTGGCCCAAACCACGCAGGAACGGGGGTGTAGAAGATAGTAATAATATGTATTTTGTTGTTGTATTTAGTTGGACTGTTCAATCGAAAGCGATTTAAAATAAATCAATAACCGATTTGTTAGAAAACGAGATATTAATGTTTATTAATTACACTGTCTTATTGTCTATACGGAATTTCACTTATAAATACATCAAGAAAACGTTACCGATAGCCTAATATGTGGTAATTTTTTGTATTGGGTTATTTTCAGTGCCCGTTTTCATTGCAACTCAGTGTAGAAAAGAGTTAGAAATTTAATTTTTGTTTACATCAATCATGTGCACCAACATTTTTAACTCAAGCACGTAGTGATGTTTTGTCTTGAGAAAATTTGTAGCAATAACACAATATTTTTATACAATGCGGATGCTATCATTGCAATATTTTGCATTCCAATAAATAACATACAAGCCACAGACATATTTTGCTAGCCATAGTGCTATTAGTACCGTCATATTTATTGTAATCTTGTGTTTGATATTGAGTTTGTAATTTTACAGTAACACGATACAATTAAAAATCTAAGTATTGACAGTTAATGGTACCTAAGCCTTTTTTTTCAAAGAAATGAATAAATACATAGCCAAATTATAAGTTTCATTGATAAAAATTAAATTATTAATAATAAACCTTTACAAAGTTTAAGCCCAATGAGGACCTTCGTAATATTGTAAATCTTGTTAAGCCTGATTTCCCAAACCCGCGTCTTCCTATCGGTCGGGGGACTTTCTTAGTAATATAATATTTGTTTTACATTAACATATATAATATTTAAAATTAAATGATTAATGTCTCAAAAAAAAAAACTATAGAAAATGTTCCTGCAGGTTGATAGCAATTCTCGATAAAATTAATACAATTGTTGCTTTTGAAATTATATAATTACCACTTGGAATAAAACAACTTTTACGGATAAGACTCGCGTATAATGTGGTGTTTGGCATATTAATTATTTAACCTGACGTTTCGATCCCTTTACAGTGGCTTAGACGGACCCAACCATTATTTAATATTTGACAAACCACAACTTCTAGCAAAAGAGAAACGATACATATCTAGAATGATACGTGAAGCTATTGAAATCAAAAAAACATCTAAACTTCAATAGGGATAATGGTTGGAACATACCCCCTTGCTTGGGACCCAATAATTAGAATAATTCACAGATATATTAATTTAATATATCTGTGGAATAATTAAATCCCAACACCGTCCTCATACTGCCAAAAACAATGATACTGTAAGCTCTGTTTGTGTACATCGGAATACCTAAAATATCAAATATTATGACGATAGTTAATTATTACTTTATTGTGAGGACACCTGTCATCTTTAGTCCCCCGTGACCGCAGCCGCTGTAAAGTGATCGAATAATAGTAATAAAGTATTAATAAATAAATAAATATATATAATTACCATTTTACAATGTATTTGATAACAGAGTGAGACGTCAGAGATGTGAGGAACTCAAACTGTAAATAGATAACCACAAAGGCAACAATTTCATTAATATCAAATGAGAATTTTTATAAATTTTAATAGCGTTACGTAATAATCAGCCTGCTGACCTATTTTTCTCTGCAATTGACATTTATTTAAAAAGTTATATGAGAAGACTTTCAGAATCGTGCAATATAAGAAATGGAAGTTAAATTGTGTTTTGATTTCTTAAAATAAAATCAAATTTTAGGTATTGATAATGTTTTCTCGTAACTATTACATTCATTTGTTTACTATGTAGCTATTAAAACCTTCATTAGACTTAGATTGTAACTGCAAAGAATTAAAATTTGTATTTGTTGAAGAAGCTATCGCGTATTTTTAATATTATAAGAGGTCTATTCTTTCATAATGACAAAAATAAGATGACCATTAGTTTTATACAAATAATATTGTAATAAAAAGTTCGAAAATAGATGGGGGAACCCGGCCAAGTATACCACTCGGCGAGTGGTATAGGCATCTGCCCGCATCGCAGAGGACACGGGTTCCATTCTCGCATCAACACTATGATTTCTCGAACTTTTTCTAACTGCAATATTCTTCGTACAAATTTTTCTAACATTTATAAAGGTAACGTTCAAATTAAAATCACAATGGTCATTAATTTCATCCCAAATCCAGGTCACTGTTTTGTCAACCATTTCACTCATTCCGGTAAAACGTTATACTATTACCGGTAAACGCGTACGTTTACGCATAAACTGCCGCACTCAGAGACGTCAAATAACGTTAATGAGTACGTCAAAAAATGACAATTCAAAACTAGTCGCTATTCTTGCCGGGTCTGTGGTGTAAATTTGAATGAAATTTTTGGACATTAAATACATACTCATGAAAGTTAATTGACGTCTCTGAGTGCGGCAGTAAATGTAAGTAAACCAAACATTACCGTGACCAAACTATTTTTAGTAATTAGCACGATCACTTGTCTCCAGTAATCGATGTTAATTACTAAGTTGTATTATAATTTATAATTAGACCCCGTTATCTCGGTGCACTGACGTCACGATGGAGTAAAATGGGGACAAAATGGCACACTGCAGTTATTGTTGTGCATGTCATTTTATTCCCTTAAAGGTCCCAGCTACATCTGCAGTCATGGGTATTAACCATCTATACACCCGAATACTGAAACGGTACTCAAATTTTGAGCATTGCTTATAAAGTAAAGTGTAATACCTGTCAGAGTTTGTATGGATAAACGTAAATTTTGACAATACTTAAATGTTAAGCTGTCTCAAACTTTGAGTAGCGTTTCAGTATTCGGGGGTATAATAGAATGGTGTTTTTAAGCTAAATTACAAATATAATTTTTTTATGACTTTTTGACTGGAATTCGTAAGGGGTTAAATCAACTTAACGGTGAATGCGGTTTTGCTTGATTTTGCTCTTTATCTAATAGTGTAATAATAAATAAAAAATATTTTAATTTTTATTCCTCATCGCTTTCTTTACGCTAAGTCGCCTTGTTACCTACGACACTCACAGGAGAAGTGGGGGTGGTGACAATTGTATTCTGCTATTCTGCTCATCCGTCACCACACGGCACTCATACCTTTTTTACATATTCGAAATTCCTCTTCTTCAATTTAACATAAAATTTTAAAAAGCGTTCTCGAATTCGTCATACAATCCTTCTATGGGCGCGAGATTTCAATTTAAACCCGGCTCATGCGCCCAATGAACAAAAAATGGTTGTCTAACCAAACCTTGGAACATGATTTTGTTTTTTATTTTTAGTGTTGCTATGTTACTACTCACTGCAATTCTACGTGGTCCCGTTCCAACGGGGCTTTTTCTGCGGTGACGAGAGCCTCATGTTTCCCTATAAAGACGACACAGTGACGGTCTTGACGCTGCGGCTTGTGGGACTGATACTGCCTGTTCTTGCGGTAAGTATCAACGTCTTCTACACCTTTAGATAAGTAGCCAATCTAATTGGAACGAAAAGAATACAAAATTGTATGAAACTGACGTATTACACAGAAAACAACATGCGACATAATAAATTTCTTGATTTGGGGTGGCTAATGAAAAGTGGTATAGGCCCTCAATGCAGAGGACGCGAGTTCGTTTCCGCCGATAATTTTTCTAACATTTGTGTAAAGAATATTATTATTTTTTGATACGGGAATCGAACCCGCGTCCTCTGCAATCCGGGCAGGAAACACGTCTTGGTTGGCATAATTTTTCGAACTATTTCTAACCACAATATTCATCATTTTTTTTTACATTTACATAATATCCAAATAAAAAAACTAAATAATAATGAGATTTTATTTCTCATCCAGTTCCTTGTCTGCGAATGGACCCTCTTGCGCAAAAACCAAGATGGCCGGCGTTGCCTAGGCGTCAGTGTTCCAGTATGGGTGCGCGGCTTCTACTGCGCGCTGGTTTCCTTCTGCGTAGGATACTGCTTTGTGGAGATTGTCACCACCATCACTAAAGTCACCATCGGAAGGCCCAGGCCGCATTTCTTTGATGTGAGCATTTATTTCTATTTATTTGTTACACACTAACATACATCAAATAGAAACACTAATAAACATTGAGAGTCTTTTATGCTGTGCTGGATTACGACATACATACATAAATCACGCCTTTTTATTTACTATCACATTTCGCTAATTGATTGATTGTATGAAAACACATTCAAGGAGTTTTTATATACAAAAGTAGCCGCTTTAGGCAGCACGAAGGCTTTGGGCCACTTTCCCCAATGGTAGGTCCCATATAATGAGATCGAGCCAAAAAATGAAATTAATAAATCAATATCTACCCTCAGTTGTGTCAGCCAACTGTGGACTGCAACTCACCTACATGGCAACACCGCTACATCCAGAGCCACGAGTACTCATGCACCGGGCCCCATACTCACATGTTCGATGACGTACTCAAGTCGTTCCTCAGTGGCCACTCGTCCATAGCCGCCTACACTATGATCTATTTTGCTGTGAGTTTAACTTAGACCAGTGTTTTTAATCTGTGGGTAGCCCTGAAGGTGGTCGCGAATGAAATAGTCTTATTTTTGTCTATTGCCTAAGGTGGGAGGGAGGGGGGGGGGTAAGGTTAGGTGGTTGTTAAAATCAAATCATAAGTTTATTTGCACCACATACAGACAAGTATAAAAAGATCTTAAAAATAGTTGTAGGTACCTGTGTTCAACCTGTGAAGTCAATACGTATAGGGGTCACGTATTCAAGAAGATTGAAAAACACCGTTAGCTACGTTTAAGGGCTAGTGATGATGATGACGATGATGACACTAAAGAGCAAGATGGTTCCGTGGGTAGCGCAATCTACGCAATATTCCTGCCTGCGATTGCGTAAATTAAGCAATGTTCGCTAGTGATGAATATAGTTCATATTTGTGTACCTACTCCACATTTTCCTATCTGCGATTGCGTAAATTAAGCAATGTTCGCTAGTGATGATACAGTTATATATTGTACTCCACAGCTATACCTCCAGTCGCGAATGTCTTGGCGTGGTACTCGACTCTTGCGCCACACTCTCCAGTTCCTCGCGCTGATGCTGAGCTGGTTCACAGCACTGTCCAGGGTATCTGACTTCAAGCATCACTGGAGTGACGTGCTAGCTGGATACGCTCTTGGGGCTAGCTCTGCTATCATAATGGTAAGTTGTAAAGGTCTTTTAAAGAAGGGCCAGGTCAGGAGTACCCGAAACGGACGGGCATGCATGAAGACATTAATGAGACTGGATCAAGCGAAAGAAGTAGGTATGTAAGGATCGTAGCAAGTATAGCGAATGAAGTATGACATTGTAAGGATCGTAGCAAGTGTAGCGAATCAAGTATGACATTGTAAGGATCGTAGCAAGTGTAGCGAATCAAGTATGACATTGTAAGGATAACTGACTAACTAAGACAAAGATATTCGCGAAAGTTAAAGTACTTAAAGCTTGACTATACGTAAGATCAATGGAACGCGCGTAAGAATCTTGGAGAAAAATAATCTAAAAATAAATGAGTAAACTATTAATTAATGAGGGCAGTCAACAACATTCCGTACAGCCATTTGGACGGTGAGCGGTCATGTACATTATGCTTGTAAACATAATACATAAGGGACTATTCACATTGACATACATACATAAGTCACGTCTGTATCCTCGAAAGGGTGGGCAGAGGTGAATTGAACACCTTCTTTTGGCCAATTAATATCAACATATAATACTAATACTAAATAACGTAAACTAAACAAAATAAATAACAAACAATCGGCTAAGTGCGAGTCTTATTAACGATTAACGAGTGTCGAGAATTAACTATGAAACAAGTATAAAAATCAATTTGTATATTTATTTTATTCTGTTGATTAGTATTTGCTATTAAAGCGGCCACATAAACACATCATCAGTGAAAATTTCAAATGTTTAACTATCATGAGATACAAACTGGTGACAGACGGGTACGAACCCTAAAAATAGGTGGTGGTGATCGTCGCTTCGACTCAGCGCCAATATGAATCGACCCTAAGCCGCTTTATCACGCAAATGAGTGAAGTGGGTTATCGGAAATTAAAACAGACAGTTAAGGTGCACCATTCATTACTGGTTGACCTATTATCACGTCCAAGCCGCGATGATTTATAGTAAAAATAGAAAACCTGATTATTTTATTCATGTTTACCAGCATGTTAATAATAATGAGCGTGCTATTGCCGTGATACTGGAAAAATATCCTGATTGAACTGGAGGCAGTAACGTGTTTGTGTTGGAAACCGATGATAGTGGTTCGCGTAATTAATAATGAACTAAAGTACGATTCACATAATATTCTCTTTAAATTGCACTACACATTTTAAATAAAACGACTTTTAACAACAACAAGGATTTATTGCTACCCCATACTTACTTACCCCGGCCGCTGTAAAATGTTAACTTACAAAAAATCCAAACATCTAATTTTATGCGAGTCTTTAATCACTGGGCTATAGAGCTCTTCACATTACAATAAGATATACCTTTAGATGCTATTTTAAACTTTATTGATAACAAATAATTTCACATTTCTGTACATATAAAATGATTGTATTTGTAACACATGTTTTTTTTCAGTGGTTGTGGTGCACAGACTTGGTACTCAAGAAAAGAAAACATGCTGTCCTGCCTCAACACGAAATTCATCTGGACAGCAGACAGGTGGCTCTGTCTACGTGATTTTTAGAACGATATTAAATTTTTAGATCTACACTTAAAAATTGTATTTAGAATAGTATTTACAAGGAGAATTCCGAGCACGCAACGTTAAAAACTAAAAGCGACTGTTTTTGCTTTTGGTTTTTGACGTTGCTCCAAAAATATGTAAATTATTTCCCTATGGATATGCTGATTAAACTACTCTTCTTCTTCTCCATGCCCTGTTCCCAGGCTATCTGGGGTCGGCGCAGTATGTTTCCTCTTCCATTCATGTCAGTCAGACGTCATCAAGCCATTATTTCATTGTATAGTAAGGAGTGCCTTACTATACATTCATCACTAGCACCTTTCCGGTATGATGGATGATATGAATCAGAAGGAGTGGGTGGTTTGATGACGTCTGACCGATATAAATAGAAGAGGAAACATGCTACGCCCACCCTAGACAAACTGGGAACAGATCAGGAAGAAGAAGTATGTACAATAAATCAAATTACCTAATTTTATAACTTTAAATTAAGTTAAGAACTAAATAGTTGTAAGAGACAATTAAGCTAGTCTATATTAACCGTTGTATCAACGTGTTGAATACTTAAGTTAATTAAAAATATCTCAATGTAATATTAGTGTACGATTAATTTATTAAAAAGAAAAGTCCAGAATATAAACGAATAAATTTTATTAAATGTGTTTTTTTTATTATAAATTCTTTTATTCAATTATTTGATGTGGCACGACCACTATCGATCCTGAAATTAATTAGATCAATCCATTCCATACCTACATATATTATGGAAAATGTAACTCATTAATTGACATGCAAGATTAGGGTCCAGTATTGGTCAAGTCATTTTGCGAAAGAAAGTTCACAAGTCAATGATGTCTTAGTAAAAAAATATATCCAATTACCTAACAATAAGATATACAGTCAAAGTAGTGTACGTTATAAACATAATATACAGCTAAAGCACTGTAGACATTTTAGCGCCTGTGAATAATTAACAAGCAATTTGGATTTTTTGCATATTTAAACATCAAAAAGCTATAAGTTGAAGTTGATAAAAATGTTTTAAAGGGTATGTCATATGTAAAACAGTAGAAATATAAATATATTTTAATATTTTGGTATTATGATATTTTCGCTGCCAAAAGGCCTCCAGTAAATTAAAATGTACATACTTACCACCACAAGACCACTGAAATCCCAAACCCTGTAGCACGGGACGTCGAGAAAATTTCCTCGGGGGAAAAGCAAACATTTTTCTCTCGCTCTAACTCCTACTAAGTCCCGAGACAAAAGGCAGTCAAGTGGTGGAGAGAGATATTGCCCATGTCCCGTGCTAAGCCTACTTATCAGCCATTGGGTATATACATCTGGATTGGCTGATCAGCCTTTCTATCGTTGGGTGGATATAGGAATGATTTCAATTCTATCGAACTATAACTCACTAATAATAGCTATAACATGTATAAACTTAAGGAGATTAGGTATATAAAATTAAGCAAATACATATCTTTGAAAAAGTTTTCTTAAACAAAATTTTTATTAAAATTATATTGAAACAAACTTTTAAAATGTAATTAGTTTAAAAAGGGCTCTTACAGGGTATATGTAGGATCTAGATAATTTAGGTCACATCACATCCTAAAACCACATAAAGCAATAATGTTATTGAGAATTGAGATGAGTCGTCTTTGTTTGAAGAAGAGATTTAATTTTAACTTCGTTGATGTCTTTTATTGGGAGCACGGCGATACGCAGGGAAAAGTAGGTTTCTGGTGGATCTACATCGGGTTAAGCGCTTATAAGTTACAACAGACTTTGTGGTCAACGTCCAATTAGCAAATTAAATGAAAAAGGAAATGGAATTAGGTCAAGGCGGGCCAAAACGGACATGCTGCTTCAAGCGGTAGTGTCGTGCATGAATTTCACTTCAAAACAGATATATTCCCGTTAGGATATTGGCAGCTTCCTAGAGGGGACACGTGTAAATTAGAGTCGCTATCTGTCTCCTTGGATCTATGGAAAATATAAATACATAAATCACGCCTTCGTCCCCGAAGAGGTAAGCAGAGGCGTATTTTTGGTCCCATGTAATTAGTGGCGAGCCTATAGCCATCTATCGGGCAAATAAATCGCAGTATATTGCTAGATGTAGGGTGGTGACAATTGTATTATATTTACATACTTTTTGTACATTTTTTTCTCTGAAATAAGAAATAATTTTTTTTTTGTTCTCAATTAATAATTCAGTTCCAAATTTAAAACCTCAAACACGATTTAATGCTATGCGGTAGTAAAAAATCACTCGTATTATTACTTTATGTTATACAATTTTGTGGCGTGTCATAATATTAATTGCGTATAAATTACACTGACAACATCCTTAAACAGGCGGAGTCCGCAAGGTTATTACAAAGGTCGCTTAATACAGAATTCTTCGTTCATTCCTTGATGCAAAAAGACCACCATAGAATAGAATGTCCGGTTGCCATGCTGTTTGCAGTCTTAGACGTGGGAGTTAGAGTCGGTTTTCCGTCGTCCGGCTTCAAGAGATGGTGTTGTAGTGGTAAAGTTTACTTTCTCCGGCGTATTTCGTCCGGAATGCCCCGATGTGCCGACTGGCCGGGCCTCGTCTACCGGTAGTGCGGGCAAAGAATATGTAGTGTTCAGATGGGAGTCACTAAAAAAAAAATTTTCACTAACTAGCTTTAAAATTAAAAGAGTTTGAGTCAATGTTTCTTTTTTATGATAAATATTGTTACTTTTTATGTTGAAAAATATTCATCAGATTGAATTATGCTGTTTGCCGTGGAGCAGAATGTCCATTGAGACAATTGACATACATGTATGTATACGTACATATATCACGCCTATATCCCCGAAGGGATAGGCAGAAGAGAATTAACACCCACTTTTCACCAATTAAGTTAGGTTCCATGTTCTGACTGTCGTGTGGTGACGGCATAGCAGACTATAATTGTCACCACCCTCAACGCGATGTTGAGCACATGGGATCTAAAACAATGTGCGAAATGTGGGTGTTAATTACACCTCTGCCTACCCTTTAGAGGGGATAAATAGGGGTGATTAGTGTATGTATGTTCAAAATAAATTGAATGTAGATAAATCAAATCATCACTTTCTTTTATGAATTTAAAATTTGATATAATTGAATCGAAGTAATATTAATAGGAATAAATTAAGAACTCTGTAAAAAAAATTGCAATTTTTTTATTTATTTTTAAATTATTTAATCCTAATTTTATCCTCAGATACTATATTAATCATTCATTACGAAAGATAATGCTGTAATAATAAAGTTTCTTCTGCCTTCCTACTTTCTCGCACAGGCAGAAACCGTCTCAGAAACAGAGATACGTCAACACTTCCATTCCATTCCGTTTCCAACAGCATGATCTTTGTTGAGCCGACGCGCGCCGACCGTAAACAATCGCGAGCAGTGCTCAGCCGGCCCCCGCGAGCGGCGCGCGTACCGCGAATGACCGCACCTGACGACCTTTTGCCTCACAACTAAATTAAAAAAGACAAACGACAAGGTTCGTCCGTGTTCCATTTATAAAATTTGAAAAGTGCAAACAACGGCTCGATATTGCCGTTAGCGTGTGTGTGTTGTGTGCCGCTGTGTTGTTGTGCGAGATAGGATGGACCGTGGAAATGCTAACAGTTGTGTTGCACAGATTATGTTAGAGAAAAAAGTATATTCGCACAGACGGAACGGAGGAGGTTTGATTGAACCTTCGTAGAGTTCACGAAAGGAGGTCTCATATAGCTATTAAAGAAAAAAAAATATTCAGACCATCTTAGGATGATATATTAAAATTAACCGAAAAAGTCAAGAATATTTTTTCGGCACAATTACATACAAAAATTTAATTTTATTCATGCGATACATTACGGTACATACCTGTTATTAAGATTTCGGTAAACTTGAAACTAAAAACCTGTGTGTAATTTAAAATAATATTACTATCACTCCGAATCCCGTGTAGGTAACATTCATTAGATCTGAAACAACGTCTTTCATTTATAAATAATAAATATATTATAATTATTGTAGTAGTATCGTATCGTGGTTATAGTACCAAATTAAAAAAAACTAGACAGCTCTTAGAAATAGATAAGCTTTTTCTTATATGCTATTTTTATGATTACTTGACATCGCCACTCAAATACCAATTACATATGAGTATCCATTATATTAAATACATAATTACACACATAATTATATTTTACATATTTATAATAATTTATTGAACGTCTACAAGAGGCACTTATTCATTTTAAAACCATTGGTGTTATAAAATAGGAAAATTAATAATGCTAATCACAAGTTAATTTTTTATAAATAAGATCACTTTTAGCATAATATCTCCATCTGTGTGGAAATAGAGTTAGATATTTCGCTCTACTGCGTATTGGGCTTCAACGACCCTAGAAACATACTATGTAGCAGACAATTGAACTAATTACGATTAGGGATCAATCACATTTAAGAATATTTTTTTATTCCTTGTTTAGGCAATATGTATTTTATGTAAGTAGGCGATCGCCTGTAAAACCACAGCCTATATCTTATTATTATTATTATCTAACAACAAAATTCAACAAAGTAGATATCGATAAGTATCAGAGGTATTATAATTATTTTAATAATAGGGGTTAAAGTATGAAATTGCCGAGGTTCCCTCATTATTTAGTAGCAGTGTGTAATTCCTTTAAAACAATGGTTATGTCCATTATGTTTTTTTTTTATTTTAAGCTACATTTCAAGTACTTTTCTTAGTAGTTTTTTTCTTTCACTACCAATAAATCTTCAAAAACAGCTCGTCCTAAGTACCACTTAGATCCACCACTTAGATACGGACACAAGTCCGTCTCCGTTATAAAAAAAATCTCTAGGTATCCTATAGCTTAATGTTGTCTAAATATACCCACTAAATTATATAAAATTCAGATCTGTGGTTCCTTAAAAAATCGCAAATATGTTTGTATGGAAAAATGAATTTTCGATAAAATCTCCATACAAAACGGCAATTTGATAATTAAACCCCTAATATTTAAAGATGAGCCCATGGAAAATATTTACGTGTTTTCGGCCTATGCAATCTAATGAAGCAACCGGAAAATGACATTGCAAATCATAACAATATGCACCCATCACGCATC
The DNA here is from genome assembly GCA_963931975.1 of Cataclysta lemnata. Lineage (NCBI taxonomy): Eukaryota > Metazoa > Arthropoda > Insecta > Lepidoptera > Crambidae > Cataclysta > Cataclysta lemnata. The sequence continues at coordinate 11,257,648 of OZ008356.1, read as the reverse complement.
TTTCCTGAAGTTTGAATACATACATAACTTATAATAACACCACTTTAACCCCGAAGGAGTAGGCAGAGGGTGTATTTACACCCACATTTCCAAAGATATTAAGTTGGGGGAGAGCCTATTGCCATCTATCGGGCACATCCATGATGCCCTAATAGGCATGTATAATACACTTAAATATCACCTCGGTACATACCTCGTCTCCCGTTTAATAATTAATCGAAATATTTTATGCTATGGTCAAGCCAAGTATATCTCTCATTTAAGAGATTCAAGTCTATTTTTTAAATCGACAGAATTCTGTTGTTATTGTCGTAAACCGTTTCTGTTTTGATTAAAAAATAAAAAATATAAAACAGAATTAGATCAAGTACTATATTAATGACATTGTAAGTAGTGTTTGTTTTGTGCAATCAATAATAAATAATAATAATAATAAATAAAGATACACACTTATTAGAACGTAAATATTTAATTTCTAAACCTCTTAAGTTCCTCTATTTATACATTATAAATTTAGGGTTAAATAACATTTTCTTAAATAAAAAAAATTGTGTTGACTACTTTTTGTGCACAAGTCGTATGAGCGTTGCATATTGAGAGCAATGCTGAGGAGACAGGTACCGTGGTACTGTTGTGTAACATTAAAGAATGCAACTGGTTTATTGACGCTACCGCGACATGATGGCTGGCTAAACTGAATTTACCGCGCGTTAAAAACTGAACTAAGGCTTTAATTGCGCAAAATAAAATGTTGTTTATGTCCTTAAACTGGCAACAAAAGGCTTCTTCTTCTTCATGCCCTGTTCCCAGTCTATCTGGAGTTGGTACACATGACATGTTTCCCTTTCCATTCATATAGAAAGAAAGAAAGGAAAGAAAGAAAGAAAAAAAATATTTATTTAGTGACACGAAATCTCGATATACACGAGATATCGATCAGACATCATCAAGCCATCCACTCTCTTTTGATTCATATCATCCATCACACCTGTGCTAGTGATTAATGAATGTATAGAACATGTCGAGAGACCGATGAACGGAAAGAGTGATTGGAATGACAATATGACAATCCATACTGCTCAAGGTTTTGGCTTAGGATAACAGCCTGCCTGACACCAACCCTCTTTGGGTTGTTGGTATGTTGTTGTTGGTGGTTTGCCCTCCACCATTCCTCTTAGGTGTTTATTGGTCTACGACGGGCAATTTCCCTTAGTCGACTTAAACGACACCCTTGGGGAGAGTTGGACTGGCGCATTCTACGCAATTTTTTCACTCCCAGGCCAGCATGGATGAGTACTACAAGCATACTACTTGAATTAAAAATTAAAACATTTTTTGTAATTTTGATATTCACTCTACCATTAACATTTATAGAACGTGTAAGATTGTGAATTGCAAGATGATAATTAATTTTGCACTCTACGTAACACATGTTACAGCCTAAAACCTAAGTGTGGACATTTGAGGACTTTGCACATTACATAAATCCACCTGTTGAACTTATCGTATATTAGCAGATTAAGAAATTGAGCAATAAGTAAAAGTAGTTTGGTATCCCGCTCCCACGCCAATCCCACACCCAAGAATAACTTATCCATAGACCATTGACCAATGCTGGCCAAAATCTTCACCTACATTCACTCTAAGTAGATTCAGTCAATTCAAACTCTAACATCGAAAAAATAGAGCTACATTTTCCGTGCCTCTCAAATCGGTGAGTCAAGCAATAAAATTCCTTTTGGACAATTGCGAAATTGCCTATCTGCCCATCCCTGGAGATTGTTTCTATGTAAATTGACTTCGTACACAATTTGGCGGAAGTTAAGAATAAAATATTCGTTCTCCATAAAATGCCTTATTGGTTCAGTATTAAGGTTTTATTTGTCATTAATAGACAGATGATGTCATGTCGTCTCAGACGCTACTGAACTAGAAGAAGTTTGGACCATCTTTGGAGGTTTTATATGGTATTCTTGGATTTTCTTTTAGTATATGACGTGTAATATTGACAATACGCATGCATCAGAACATAATTTTTTGAAAAGTTTAACATCCGAACTTAAATCTCGACAATTTATCCCCGAACGGGTAGGAAGAGACGAATTAACACCCACGTTTCGACAATTATATTAGATCTCATGTAATAACGAGCCTATTGCATCGGTCAGATAAATCGCATTATATTAATAATTAATGAGCACTCCTTATAAAGTTAGTGCCGTGTGGTGACGGCAGAGTAGAATACAATTGTCACCACCCCAAATCTTTCCCGTGGGTCTCGTACAAGGCGACTAAGGATAAATCAGTGATGAGGAATGGGCAGCAGCGTTCCTCTTAGCAAAGTACTGCGACTTTTGTGCCCGATAAATGGCAATAGGCTCGCCACCTATTACATGGGATCTAGCATAATTGGCGAAGCGTGGGTGCTAGTTCGCCTCTGTCTGCCCCTTCGGGGATGTGGGCGTGAGTTATGAATGTATGTATGTGTTATAAATTTAAGTGGACGATACCTGTCAGAATTTGTAAAAACGTCAGTTTTGACAATACTTAAATGTTAAGCAGGACTCAAACTTTGAGTAGCGTTTCTGTATTCCGGGGTCAGTCTTGAACGACACCCATGAGAGAGGTGGTGAAAATTGTATTCGTCTCTACCGTCAGAACACGCCTTTTAAAGGCATTTAAAGTAGCATGCAAAGGCATTTTAAGCATGTGAGCCTGACGCCTGATCTCAAATAACAGATTGCGTTACCAATCCATCGCATCGGCAAACTGCCGGTGAAACGTCGGCTGCCATTATGAAACCCTTGTTCTAGATGCAGCGGTTATAAACATCTCGGGCCGTCATTACATTGGCACGTTCCGATTGTTGCTGGTGTCTTTCGTGAGTGGCACAAGTCACAAGAGCTGTCCATATTCAGTGACGAGCCGATATGACATTCTGATTTTGCGTTTTTTTTACAATTAAATGGTTTTTGCCTTCGGGTGACGACAGAGCAAAATAAAATTCACCCGATCTCTCCCGCGGGTGTCGTACACTAATGGTTAAGAAAGAGACTTGTAATGGGCAGCAGCTTACTTGATCGATAGATGATGTCGACAGTGGCCAGTGCCTAAAATTTTCCAGATTTTGTTCCTTTTTAATCTGGAACCGGAACTGCATTCTTCGTTTGCATGCAGCCATCACCGTTTGTCCATTCTGTAAAGAGGATTTCTTCAGTTTTGTCCATTCTGTAAAGTGGATGTCTATTTCTTCAGTAGTGGTTCCAATCCGTACCTATACATTCGAGCCCCTTTTTGCCAGTTCATCTTTTACATCGTTACCCTGTCTTTTGATCGATTGAAGAGTTACTGTGTTTACTAGTGTGTTACTAAAATACACTACGCTAATTCATTCTAATATTTCGATTATAGTACGTTTGATAGTGTTGGGAGGATCCAGCTTTACGCCAGGATGGGGGGTCACATACTCATGGTCAAGTCACAAAGTCACAAAAAGTAGAAATTATCTTAAACTTATTCAATATTGAAAGTACTTCGTTAAATAAAATCTATATTGTGACAAAAAATATATAAAAACACTATGTTTAACAAATCTAATTAATGGTCCATCTAGGTGCAGCCCAAGGGGGTGGGAGGTCATGACCCCCATGACCCACCCCCTAGATCCGCCCTTGATAGTGTATTGTAGTAAGAGTCGTATCGCTTCCATCTTGGCCCACGGCCAAAGGCCCGGCAGCACGCATCCCTCGACGCAACGCATGCTTGAGATATAGACGGCGGTCATTGTATAGCAAAATTAACGGTGCGCGTATTCTTGGAATTCACAATTCATCGGCCATGTATACTGTGTTCACTAGAACTCTCCAGTGATTGTTGCTTGGGGATTTCTATTCGCGATTGTCGTATTTGGACGTGGTTAAGCGAAGAGGAGCCACTACGTTGGGAAACAATAATTGTTAATATTCAAAATTAACCTTTGTGGGGCAGTGGTTATATTATTTGTCGGCAAACCGAACCCCTGTCCCCGAAAATGAGTTTATATAGGGCAGTAATATTTACCAGCTAACCTTAGTAACATTACCTTACTACAAGAATTTAGGTAAAATAAGAAAGCAATGTCATAGGGAATTGGTATAGTCATCGGCCCGGATTGCAGAGGACGTGGGTTCGTTTCCCATATTAGGACAAAAGAAATCTATATTTATCTGACTTTCATTTTCTTTGTAATATTTTGTCTAACATTTATGATATTATAATGATCAAATAAAACAAATCGTATGTAATATAGTTACAATTTTATCATAAGCTCTCCGGCAGCGGTCAACCAACATACGCGAACGCCAAGAAAGACCCACGAATAAGGGTGAAAAAATCAATAGTGGCGTCTACGTTACACACCCGCATAACTCATTTGAATAAGCGACCACGAAAAATGTACTTATGTTGCTAATTAAGACAAAGATAACATCTAATTAGGTAATCATTTTTATTTGAACATTATATTAAATAGGTATCAATGTTACAAAAATTATTACATAAGAATTGCTAAGGAAATTTCGAAAAATTATTATCATACATTCGGACATCCGGACTATTCACTTTTGGAAATTTTGTGACCAATTTATTTTCTTTGTAACATCTAATTTCTTGGCAACATCCCGGTATATTGAACACCATTTAACATGGACATTTGTCACAGATACATAGGTTCTGTATATTTTTATGTAGTATATTTGTAATAATTACATACCTCCTACCTATCATATTTATGCGTAATTTAGTAAGTACATACCTCTCGAGAAAACCAGATCTTTAGCACGGGTACGAGTTAATACAAAATATTTCAAAAGAGCATTCATACGAACCTTGTCACGTATCACATTGTAACACTTAGGTACACCGTGCAGTGAAGTGTTCCCAGTGACTGCAAGTGAAGTGAAGTGAAGTGTTGTTGAACTATGACGTGAGAACCGGCAAGATGTACCGTCCGAACTTTTACGAGAGCACGTGCTTCAGGTGCAATGAGATCGTGTACCAAGTGGACCGGGTTGGACCCCTTAAGGACTTCACCTTCTTCCACAGTGGGTGCTTCAAATGTGCCGTGTGCGGCACTAAGCTGACTTTAAAGGTGGGTTGCTAACTCTGATTAGTTTATCTGTACCTGCTCCATCAATTATAACAAGAGGCAAAATGTAAACAATATTGGTGTGTCTAAAATAACATACATACATAAATCACGCCTATATCCCCGAAGGGGTAGGCAGAGGTGAACTAGCACCCACGTTTCGCCAGTCTAAAATAAAATACAATTAAATACAAAAATAAAAATGTGGAACACCAATATTTCAAAGCAGCTAATAGTTTTATTTGTCTATGTATTTAAGAATACATGTTTGTGCATTTCGTAGATAAAGAGACATATCAAGATTGTATACATTTAAGTTTTGTCTCTAGATTTAAATTTTAACCTAATCTAACCCAATTGGCGAAGCGTGGGTGTTAATTCGCCTCTGCCTACCCCTTCAGGGATGTAGGCCTGATTTATGTAAGTATGTATATTATAAATGTGTATGTAATAAAATATACCTAAGCGGTTAATGCAGACTAAATAGGCGGCATAAGCGTGAAGAGTGTTATATAAAATATGTATATTGTAAGATACTATGCCAGTAGGCGGTTGTTCACCTCGCGTTCTCGCAATTAGATCAACCATATTATGACAAAGAAAGTTATTTCGTAATGTAGCCTTCACATTTTCGTATATAGATACGGACCCAATTCAGTCATGTCATCGTAACTTTAGCATTTTACAACTGAGAGAATATTAAGTAAATAGGGCTCATTATGTATTATATATCTATGTTTAAGAGAAAATCGGCCGTTTCTATATTCGATTTATTTATGCAACTGTTTTATTAATCGTTAAAATTGTCACTTCCGCGCAATGACGGCTAATGACGTCATAACAATAATGCGTTGAGTCTGGTTCGCTGCCTGTGTGAAAGTGTTAAGGGGATTAAAAGTAAAAGTGAAATAGATACGGAATGTCGCACGAGGGGTGTGCAAGGAAGGCCTTATGTTTTATGCTTTATATTATATTTTGTTAAAGTTCATATTGCAATGAAAAATGTGACAGTTTTGTGTAGCTTCCTGTAAAATCACAACCACGTCAGATTCTAAAAAACTAGGAACCAATCGATTGTCAACCTTAATTTGATTAAAATAAAGCGCAAGGCGGATGTTTAAACTACCAACTTTTTTGATGGACCTATGATATTCGATTTAAATTTTTAACATTATATAAATGTTAGAAAAATTAGTACAAAGATTTTAGTGGTTAGAAAAAGAATTTCGAAAAATTATGATCTTGAGGCGGGAATCGAACCCGCGTCCGCTGCTATCCGGGCAGGTGCCTGACCGCTCGGCCACCCAAGACACTAATTAACTTGCCGAAATTTTTCTAACCTTCACACTTCACGTTGTAAGCCAACGTGTACCCTCGCAATGTAGAAATAAATTTCAAACATTCCAAAGCAGATATTTTTACAAATACCGTGCGTTCGGTTAAATTTGGGTTTGCTTTATAAACTATTCGATTTAAATTTTTAACATTATATAAATGTTAGAAAAATTAGTACAAAGATTTTAGTGGTTAGAAAAAGAATTTCGAAAAATTATGATCTTGAGGCGGGAATCGAACCCGCGTCCGCTGCTATCCGGGCAGGTGCCTGACCGCTCGGCCACCCAAGACACTAATTAACTTGCCGAAATTCTTCTAACCTTCACACTTCACGTTGTAAGCCAACGTGTACCCTCGCAATGTAGAAATAAATTTCAAACATTCCAAAGCAGATATTTTTACAAATACCGTGCGTTCGGTTAAATTTGGGTTTGCTTTATAAACTATTCGATTTAAATTTTTAACATTATATAAATGTTAGAAAAATTAGTACAAAGATTTTAGTGGTTAGAAAAAGAATTTCGAAAAATTATGATCTTGAGGCGGGAATCGAACCCGCGTCCGCTGCTATCCGGGCAGAATGCCTGTGCCACTCGGCCGCCCGCATCAAGACAATTTTTGGGGGTATTTTTGCAACACATTGTAACCTGCCCGCATGACCACTGAAACACGATATGATAAAGCGATTTATCGCTTTAAACTGTCAGAGCGCTTACGCGCTACATCCGATCCGAATTCATATCCATAATTTTATCTCTGATTCGGATCGGATTCGGATATGACGTAGTGAGCAAAGCGCTATCAAAAATCATTGATTTTTTCAGTGGTCATGCTATAGCCGAGCTGCAATATTGATTTGAAATAGAACTGACGCAAACCTCAGATCTATTTCAATCAATATTGACAACATTTTATATTTTGAACTTACATTTATTGACAAATTAGAGAATGAAAACACCCTCATTTTTCCTTTTTTTAATTAATTCGTTTTTATATAATAAAAAGTTGTGATTAAAATTCTGGCCATTCTAAACAGACGTAACCGCTGAATGACATCATAAGTACGGCTGAATGGCGAAATGACTC
>OZ008356.1:11050272-11249902 GCA_963931975.1 Cataclysta lemnata | reverse complement strand
CGAAATTCTTTTTCTAACCACTAAAATCTTTGTACTAATTTTTCTAACATTTATATAATGTTAAAAATTTAAATCGAATAGTTTATAAAGCAAACCCAAATTTAACCGAACGCACGGTATTTGTAAAAATATCTGCTTTGGAATGTTTGAAATTTATTTCTACATTGCGAGGGTACACGTTGGCTTACAACGTGAAGTGTGAAGGTTAGAAGAATTTCGGCAAGTTAATTAGTGTCTTGGGTGGCCGAGCGGTCAGGCACCTGCCCGGATAGCAGCGGACGCGGGTTCGATTCCCGCCTCAAGATCATAATTTTTCGAAATTCTTTTTCTAACCACTAAAATCTTTGGACCTATGATAGTTAGGTACCTCAACAGCACTTTCCCTGTCAACAGTCCTTGGGTGGTTCTAAGGGTCCCTGAAGGACTCCTTAACTGCGGGCAGCTCCAGCACCAAGGAAAACAGTCATAGTCAAAAATTCATTTATTCATATCTGCCCGGCTAGTATGACCGACCACCGAAACACGATAATTATTATGATATTTTTTAGCCATTAATCATATAATAAAATTCATTGGATATTTTTACAGTTCACTCATTTACCTATAATTTATCTAATAAATATATCTATTTATCGCTTTGAACTGTCTAAAATCCAATGATTTTTTACAGTTCAAAGCGATAAATGGCTATATCATAATTCGTGCTTCGGTGGTCATGCTAGCCGGGTGGGCATGATTACAATACACATAATATGAATCATACTCTTACTTATTACTGCCTAAGAGAGCCCTGCCCTGCGCGATGGCGCTTACCACCAACCCATGGCACAGATCTATGTAGTATTGCATTATTGTATGTATTATATCTATGTGTACAACGGTATTGTAGTATGTAAATCATGACATGAAACCTAACATAATTGGTGAAACGTGGGTGATAATGCACCTCTGCCTACCTCTTTAGAGGGCCTAGCCAAGTTGGCTTATCTATTCGAATGCAAAGAAAACAAAAGTATGAAACTTACGTATTGATTTCTCTGTAATACTTCAGTTTCATACATTTTGTATTCTATGCGTTCGATACACAGATTGGTCCGATAGATTGGTCACTTGGCTAACGGGACAGGTATAAATATGCGTCATATAAAGTTCAAACTGATCACCAGATCATAAGCGGGCAAGAAATTAGTTTGTTTTTGATTCTACGTTTTCCAGAATGTTTCATCTCCAAAAAGCTTAAAATACAACAGAAAACTGACTAAATTAACGAGAAATGAAATATATCATAGTTTTTTTTGTAGCGGCCAGTGCACCGGCCTATATTTCAATCAGAGTAAAAACAATGCTTATACAAAGAGTACTGTTACATTGTCCCACACCGCTGTGTACAGTTAAACGCATGATTCTGTTATGCTGATGATTAATTTAAAAAAAATAAGGTGACTCATATATTCATATGATGAGTCATATTTATTTTATATAATATGTATAATAAATTTGTGTACTACAAAAGTCACGGTGTTTAATAAAGTCGTTTGAGTAAATAGAATGGTTTAATTCTGTATACTGAGGACAAGTGACTCATTTTTACGTACAAATCTTAATTTAATCGCAGACAGGTGTCTATCGACGGAGGGTTTCAAAATTATTTCTAACTAAATAAATTTTACACTTCGGCAGAAGTTCATTAACACCCGCGTTTCTATAATTACGTTAGGTCCCATGTAATAGGCGCGAGTTTTGCCATGGCACGGCACGGTAATCGCAATATAGTGCTAGGTAGTATAAGAGAACGCTGCTGCCTATTACTCATGGCTGTCTTTACCCTTAATTGCCTTGTAGGTACGATACCTACGGTAGAGATGACGGGTGATGTTTTATACTATGGTGGTAGCGACAAAACCGGGGAGGAAGCTATTTAACCATATTGTATGTAAAAGCTATAAACTGTAATAAAGTTAATAATACAATGATCGTTTTCACGTATTAGCGGAAATTTAGAGAATAGTCACGATTAACAAACCGTATCATAGCGACATTATTTGATTCCTTTTGTGTATAATTACAAAACAGACCAGTTAAAATGGAGCCTGACGTATATGTAATGTATAACAGCATCGAGATCTAGCACTATCGGTCCGTTTTAACATTCGATTGTTGATAGTGATTTGTAATAATTTTGTCACGTAAATAGAATGAATTTAAATTTTTCCGGCGAGCACGTCTGCAGGCAAGCCCGCATGCATGTCTGTGTAGTGAATTCCCCGCTAAAAGGGTCGACGAGTCGGAGTTAGGAGTGGCAGGCCAGAGGCAAATTACTATAAAGGAGTAATGTGACTCGGTCGCATGCCACACAGCCGCGACAGCCGCGCAGTTCGTCAAAATCCGATGGGATGCGTCAAAAATCGCCCGCTGACTGTATCAAAAACAACACACCACTGTCCGTTTGTCACTGCGCTGCGGCACATTCGCTACACTAGGCTGTTTGTTTCTATAACAACTCTTATTCGTTTGCTTATATTGTAAAGTCAAAATACTGGTTAGAACCGTGCCTGAGGGTGCTTCATCATCATCATCATCACCAGCCCTTTAATTTCCCCTACTGCTGGGGCACGGGCCTTCCCTATGGATGGAAGAATATAGGGAGATTGGGCCAAAACCCACCACGCTAGCCCAGTGCGGGTTGGTGGGTATTAACAACTGCAGATGCAGTCGGGGCCACCGGCTTAACGTGCCTTCCGAAGCACGGAGGACCTCAAGATAATAAATTTTTGGTCACCCATCCTATGACCAGCCTTACGTTACTTGCGTGCCGTTCCGCTAGCGGAGCGTTGGGCCCTGATGCGTTTAGTATCATCTTGGTATTGAACGCGGCAGGGTCGGCGCTTCGTTGTGGATCGGGGCGTGGGCGGGTTTGGGAGACCTATCATTACAGACTGAGGCATGCTGCGCACTCCCCTATTTTTTTTCTTGGACACACGGGTTTTCGGTATCTAGCGTCTTGACGATTCATAAGTGTATTGTAATCATACCAGATATGAATAAATGAATTTTGACTTTGACTTTGACTTGACTTAGCGAACTTGTTTAGTTTACGCAATCGCAGGCCAAGCGCGCTATGCCACTGCGCTAGCGAGCTCCTCTAGGGGGTGCTACAGGTGCACTGGGGACAAAGTAGTCTGCTGTCAGTACATCGGTTTTCAACGTTGGCTCTCTTTTACAGACCTACTACAACAACCAGCATTGGACGGAGGACAAAGAGGTGTACTGCTCGAGCCACGTGCCCAAGATCGGGCCCGGCCACCTGGACAACTCGTCGGTGGGCATCAGGAGCGCCCTCAACGTGCCCAAAAGCAACAACTACGTCAACGAGCAGATCAGGGGCCTCGCCAGGAACAGCCATGACAGCGAATGTGAGTTTTTTGGCGAAAATATTTATTTTCTTTATACATATTAATTTATCACGAGCACCTTTTCGGTGTGATGGATGATATGAATCTAAAGGTGGATGGCTTGATGATGACCGATATAAATGGAACAGGAAACATACTGTGCCGACCCCAGATAAACTGGGAACAGGCAGGGAGGAGGAGAAAAAGAAGAAAATTTATTTTTATGTCACACCTACACGTAAAGTGCTACGCGTACGGAAAATCCCACTTCCTGGTCAGGGAGTGACATAACAGTAGATTTTATACCATGGGCGGATCAGATTTCAAGTAATTGACGACAACTATGCGATCTAAGGAGAGATAAATATGCCTCCTTTTTTATCGTCCAAGGTAATATCGTAGTTTTATGTCATCTCCTGAACAGGAAGTGGGATTTTTCGTACGCGTAGCGGGAGAAGAAGTCCACTTTATGGTCAGGTGTGATATAATAGTAGACTGTATACCAAGGGCGGTAACAGTCTACTTACCTACTACTACTACTACTAAACAAAGAATGTCGCAAGTACATATTTGACTTTGATAAATATGCGATCTGGGGGTTTCTCTTTATCGCCCGAGATAAGATCATAGTTATATGTTCCCCCTGACCAGAAATCCTACTTCCTGATCAGGGCGAAAAATAAATAAATCGTAAGGGAGATTTCTCGGTATAGACCAATTTAAATTATAGTGCGTATAAGTCGCTGGATGCGGGCAGCGCAGGACCGATCGGTTTTGAAATTGTTGCACTGTCCCGAGGAGGCCTATGCCCATTGGGCGTCTCTAGGTTGAAATTATGAGGGTAGAGAGCCACTAAAAGGAACGCTCTAGAAAAGAGGCCAGCCTTTTAATGTCCCCACTGGACTGCTGGGGCACGGGCGTTTCTTATGGACAGGGAGAGCCTGATGATGATAGGCCACTTGACCATTATAGATAAATTATTTTTTATTTCAACATTATTATAAATGTAAGAAAAATATAACAAAATGAAATTGTAGTTTGGAAAAAAATCGAAAAATTATTGCTGTAACAAGACTTTAATATTACGAACTTTTTCTGACGACAATTTTCTTTGTAAAGAAAATAACGGCGACGGACGCCTTGGTCGAATGCTCAGATTGCTGGGTATTGGCCAAGAGGTCCCGGGTTCGAATCCTGGTAGGGGCAAACTTTGTGATGACCGCAAATGTTTGTTTCCGAGTCATGGTTGTGTATATGTTTATGTAGTATATTGTCAACATTTATATACATAATTATATTGAAAATATGTCAGGTGTGAGTGTAAAAATATTTATTATTTATTTATGTATATAATATTGGTTTATTTACTCTGAGGATAATACTAATGACTTGTAACAGGTTTCAAATTGACTGCGTAACTCAGAGATAGCTCAGTGACAACTTCCATTTATCACAGTGCTGTATTTGCTTTATTATTGCGTAATATAGCGAAGCGGTGCGCTAGATCCCACCAATAAAATCTAGTAAATAATGGACTTGGTCCATTTTCGTGGACGATACCTAATACTATGATTGGAGGATTTCACGTTTAGTGGATAATAAACCTTAAGGCCAACCGAACCGAAATTCGGAATTCAGCTCTAGGCAAATTCCATCGACAAATCTTAGCTTCTTGTTGGGCTATGTCCAGAAGACCTGTCCAGATTTAGCCGCAAGTGAGATGCGTTTCGTAATTCATTGCTTTTTGTGAAGGGCTTTAGTGAAATTGTGTAGCCCCCTACCCAGTAATGTACTCGAAATTGCTAAATTTAATTCGCGCGTAAATCGCTCCATCTGTCAAGCTCTAGCTAGATCCCTGTTCAGAAGTACGCGTGATTGAAACGCGTTCCGTTTACATTGCTCGCTATTAAGTGGAATGATTGAAATAGTATAGCACACCAGCGGCGTTGTGGACAATAGCGCAAAAGAATTCGAGCGTAAATCGCCTCATCTGGCTTTAAGCCTCAGCCAGCACCCGTAGTAGCACGGGACAAAATCTCCTCGGGGAAAAAAAATATTTTCCTCTCGCTCGAACTCCCACTAAATCCGGAGACAAAACACTGTCAATTGGTGGAGAGAGATTTTGTCCACGCCCCGTGTTAGGCCTACTGATGTTTGTCCGTAGAGATACTCCTGGCCCGTTACGGACGAGTGGTTCGATGGCTAGTGGAATGCCGTCGCACTTCCGAAAGCACCGGTGCGGTTCGTCCTTGATTCTCGCCGGCCTAGTAACTGTCGAAAGCATTTTACAGATTTTGCACTTTAAGTTAAGCTTGGGACGATCTAAAATTATTCTAATAAATGTGACATTTTTTTCAAAGTTTTGGGTCAAATTTCAAGAAGACAGCATTAGTTTTACTCAATTAAATATACCCTTTATGTCACTCGTGCTCGCTCAGGTTGAAAATAAAATAGTTCAGAAAATGTGTCTCCTGATGAGGGAAACAATCCCCAAAACCCACGGTTTTTCCCGAGGATTGTGAATGGGGATCCCTTCTAAAAGCAGGAAAGGGACGTAAGAACTGTATTATGCATGCCCCCAGGTCGGCCTGGAGGTTAGACTGGTGAATTGCCGCGAGGCAGATCCCAGACTTTCCCCGCTTAAAGGGCTAGGAGGAACACCGGAGTGGTTTAATGGGTAGTGCTGACGCTTCGTGCGCTGAGCGAGTCCCACACACGCCAGTCGCCTAGCTAGCGCTAGTATGGTGCCATAAATGCATTCCACTCCGACAAAAAAAAAAGGTCAGCCTGGAGGTTAATATGTTACAAACAAATAGGTAGTAAGTAGAGGAAAATCAATCAACGAAAATTTAAAGCATCAAATAAAAAAAAAATTGCCGTGTGGTGACGGCAGAGTAGAATACAATTGTCACCACCCCAAATCTCTCCCGTGGGTGTCGTACAAGGCGACTAAGGATAAATCAGTGATGAGGAATGGGCAGCAGCGTTCCTCTTATACCATCTAGCTATGTACCTACTGCGACTTTTGTGCCCGATAAATGGCAACAGGCTCACCACCTATTACATGGAACCTAACATAACTGGCGAAGCGTGGGTGCTAGTTCACCTCTGCCTACCCCTTCGGTACAAGCGTGATTATGAATGTATGTATGTATGTAAATTCAAAACACTAAACTCCGACTGCACAGAGAGGTCGCGACTTACAACCTTCGCGAAGAAGAAGAACATGACATACGGGAAATTGACTTGACGCGTTTAATAAATTCCTCCAAGGAATCTGGAAACAATTTGTCCGCCCCATCACCCCGCCCGTATATAGCCGCGGCCCGTTACTTTACAACTGTCTTGTCGCTCTCATCTCCACGTATAAATAACGAAACCAGAAAGAATGTAGGCAGGGTCTTCCGAAGATGGCGATTAAGAGGCGGCTCGGTGCGCGTGAGTCATTTCCGAGACAACCGTTAAAATGTAATTGAGTTTATCGCAAAAAAATATGCAATGACAGTGTTATAAGTTGATTTTTAATTTTACATAGGTAACATACAAGCGTTGTTAATGTTGTTAATGTTTTTTCAATTTGGACCTGAGTATTTCCTGAGATTAGCGCGTTCAACCAACCAACCAAACAAACAAACTCTTCAGCTTTATAATATTAAGTCAAGATATGTTACCTTTGATTTGTATTTGGCCTATATCCTATATAAATGTTAGAAACATTATTACAAAGAAAATTATGGTTAGAAAATGTTCGAAAATTATAGCCATGATACGGGAATCGAACCCGCGTCCTCTGCAATCCGGGCAGAATGCCTGTGCCACTCGGCCGCCCGCATCAAGACAATTTTTGGGGGTATTTTTGCAACACATTGTAACCTGCCCGCATGACCACTGAAACACGATATGATAAAGCGATTTATCGCTTTAAACTGTCAGAGCGCTTACGCGCTACATCCGATCCGAATTCATATCCATAATTTTATCTCTGATTCGGATCGGATTCGGATATGACGTAGTGAGCAAAGCGCTATCAAAAATCATTGATTTTTTCAGTGGTCATGCTATAGCCGAGCTGCAATATTGATTTGAAATAGAACTGACGCAAACCTCAGATCTATTTCAATCAATATTGACAACATTTTATATTTTGAACTTACATTTATTGACAAATTAGAGAATGAAAACACCCTCATTTTTCCTTTTTTTAATTAATTCGTTTTTATATAATAAAAAGTTGTGATTAAAATTCTGGCCATTCTAAACAGACGTAACCGCTGAATGACATCATAAGTACGGCTGAATGGCGAAATGACTCTACGGCTTCGTTCAAACGCGGAAAAAATTATTGCTCTTCAAAACTGACAATCTAGCGTTTCCGTTATTTTATTTTGAATTTTTGTAATCAATTTTAGGTTCGTTACTCTTAACTTAATCTGCCGCATTTTGACTTCAGTCAAAGCACATTTGTGTTCTTTTAATTAGTTTTCTCTGTAATTAAGAAATGAAAAAACATTTTTTTTTCGGTATCAAGATTATCTTACGCGTTAAATTACAGCGCAATATTGCTTTTCATCGGAAAATGTAATCCCAATAATTATATCCCAAAATCAGGAACGCTGCTGCCCATTTTTTTACTACTATCAGTCGCCTTGTACGATACCCGCGAGAGTCACAAGGGTGACAATGTATTCCTCTCTGCCGTCATCACACGTCAAACAGTATACTTTTATAGATTCATCTTCCAACAATAGACGCATTCCAATTCCACCAGCGGCCTATTCATAAACCAGGGCCTAATGACTACAATATCTTGACCTCTGGTTCACAATGAACGTGCGAGTTCGCGAAAGCACTTGTTTCGGTGCTATTAAACATAACGAAGCGTCGGCCGTGGTCGGCCGCCGTCGGCTGTTGGAGCGAGAGGTGGGGTGGGAGCGAGACGGGGGAACTTGTTGCAAAACAAGCCACATTCCGATAGTGCAGCCCATGAGCCCACTGACCCAAAGCTTGCGCTGGCGCATGTAGGTTGGATCATTGCTTCTGTCCAAACCTATATCTAATTTAAATGACAATAAACTTCTTAAAGAAATTTGTGAATAGAAAAAGTTCCAAAAATTATAGTCACGATGTGGGAATAGAACCCGCGACCCCTGCATTCCGGGCAATACCACTCGGCCAACCAAGACTTAACTCTAACCTTTACACTTCACGTTGTAAGCCGACGGATTTAGAAACAAATTTCTAACATCCAAAGCAGGAATTTTTACAAATACGGTGCATTAAAGCTGGGTTTAAGCTGGGTAAGTTTAAGCCGGGGTTCACTTTTTAATTATTATTTTTATTTTTATAAGAACATTAAGATAAATGCAAGAATTTTATTGGAAAATCTGAGTTGCACAACTCTCGCAACTAGCAGTCGTATTTGGGTGGTTGCAACACTAACAAGTCGCCGCGGATAAGCCACGACCATAAACCATTTAAGACCATGCTTGGTTCGTAAGTGGGAAATTAAAAACTGTACGTTAGGAAATGTTGCCAGTTCAGCCTTACGTGTTACACAATACTAACACAGTTTAGATTTAAAACATTAAAATCACGCGTCGTTATCCTCGAAAGCTAAGACGCAGGTATATTTAAAATCAATGTCACATCCTTCAATAGCCAGACCTAAGGCCTCATCATAGATGTATCATTTCATTATAATCACCAAGCCTTTAAAGTCCTCAGTGTTTTTAACTGTCTTCCGCTAATTCTAAAACGAATATCGAATAATATTCTTGCAAAAGTAAGCATTAAAGCTAATAATTTAGAAAAGAAAAAGTTTTAACACTTTTAATTTCTCTATTTATTAGTTGTAGATTTTTTATTAAACGAGCGATCTGTATTCAATGTCAATAAAACAATTATTACAATTCACTCTACTTATTCTGGTATTTAGCATTGTATAATCAACCCCACGTTCTGTTATACATTCGCTGCAATGTTTCCAATTAATTTTCAACCGTAAAACGTTCACTGTAAATTGCAAAATTATAAATTTTTAAATGCAAAATTTGTGGCGTGCTGAACTGAGATTGTAGTATGAACGAAACGTAAAGTTTCACTAAAATCGAACGGAACCAATAAGTTTACCAATGCATCGGTATGTGTGGCTTATGGCTGGTCATTGACACCGTTACTGATCATTGCCCAACGATTAACGATTCTGAAAAGCACTATAATAGAGTTGGATTTCCATAAAAGCTAGCCTCCGTAGTCCGAACCGAAATTAGGGTCACCGTGCGTTGTTATGTAAATTGGCTCGATCGTATTGTGCGGTGCGAGGATTCGTGTGAAAATTATAATTTTCGTGATGTTTTTACGCATACATGGTGCCGTGTCGAGACGGCAGACCAAGGGGCCTAGCCAAGGGGCTTTTCTATTCGAATACATAGAATACAAAAGTATGAAACTGACGTTTTGTTTTCTCTGTAATACCTCAGTTTCATGCATTTGTTTTCTATGCGTTCGAACAGATTTGACTTGGATAGGGTCACAGATTTTATAAATGTGATGAGGCATGGAAACGATACAACTTCTATCGCTATCTATCGCTTATTCTATCGCTTCTATACGATCAATCGCTATCTATATCTCCACCATCCAGCATTCTTGTTCTCCCATCCACAGGGAATGCCTGTACCCCAGCAGTGGGGACATTAAAGGCCTGGTGATGATGGTGATAGATACCTAGTTTGAATATGTAAATATGGTGTCATAGTTCAAGCACCTCCAGTGGACTTGAAAATTTGACATAAATAATAATGCCTATTGTGGTAACATGTCCGTATTATTTAATGTAAGTAATAATTAAGTTAAACTTCCATAATAAATATTCAGTTTTATTTTTATTGACGGCCGCCTTGGTCGAATGCTCAGATCGCTGGGTATTGGCCAAGAGGTCCCGGGTTCGAATTCTGGTAGGGGCAAATTTTGTGATGACCACAAATATTTGTTCCCGAGTCATGGCTGTGTATATGTTTATGTATATATTATATATTCAACATTTATATAGGTACATAATTATTATGATATTCAATATATGTTCGTCATCTAGTATCCTTAACACAAGTGCTTAGGCTACTTACTTTGGGCTAGATTATAGGTGTGAGTGTAAAAATATTTATTTATTAAAAAAAAAAATTAATAAATTTGGTCAAAGATTTTGGTGGTTAGAAAAAGAATTTCGAAAAATTGTGATCTTGAGGCGGGAACCGCTCGGCCACCCAAGACAGTGTCTTGGGTGGCGAGCGGTCAGGCACCTGCCCGGATAGCAGCGGACGCGGGTTCGATTCCCGCCTCAAGATCATAATTTTTCGAAATTCTTTTTCTAACCACCAAAATCTTTGTACAAATTTTTCTAACATTTATATAATGTTAAAATTAAAATCGAATAATAAATTTGGTGTAAATAATTTGGTGTCGGGCCTAATTATGAAGCTCATTTCTGCTTAACTATAGGCACTATGTCTCTTTTGATGTTATTATTATTGTTGAACTAATTCTGTATGCAAACCATGTTGCCTACCTTGATCACAATGTTAATTTGAATCATTACTAGCTTCACAGTAACTTGCTTAAGTTTATCAACAATTACTAAAGACATGATTCTTTATGATGTCACTATTTGAATATTAAACCTCGACGCAACGAAGTTACAAATACTGAAACTTTTTTAAATATTATGCTATTTTAAGTTACTTAACATCAGGAAAGGATCTGCTGTGATTTATTTATCATCAGCATCAGACTCTGAAAGTCTTCTCTATAATGAAAAATTTTAAAACCACAAAAAAAAAACTAGATCTACCTAATGGCTGAAGATCTTATTTTATAAGAATCGTATAGTAAGAGAAAGAAGTGAGGAAATTTCGAAAAATTATTGTAATGATGCGGGACAATAATATTAAGAAATTTTGATAACCATTTTGTAATATTTTTTGTGACATTTATTATTGTTCTAATAATAACATTACTAGGCGTAACTACATGATGCGCTTGCGACTTTCTGGTATCGCGTAATGGGCGTGTAATAAAGCTTTTTGCCATCTATTGACCACACACAGACTGGCGACGACGTAATGAATAAATACCTGTAAGGGCTATTATACGTATAATTTTGCCACTGCAATCGCCAACGTCCATACCACACTGAAAACACCGGTTCTCGTCCGATCACCGAAGTTAAGCAACGTTGGGCGTGGTCAGTACTTGGATGGGTGACCGCCTGGGAACACCGCGTGACGTTGGTTTTTTGTTTTATAATTTTGTTTATTCATCGTTATTTTTGGTTATTTATTTTATAATAAGATTTTTACATGTAGAAATATTTTTTTAATGTTTATCCACATAATACTGTTGACAACGGCTTTTTTGGGTTTTATATTCTGTTTTGATTATTTATGTGTCCAATAGAATTTTTTTATGGTTATTCACAGAATTTCCTAGACCTAACTATATTATAATAAGTAAACATAATTTAATTAAATCATTTCCATTAATAAGTAGTTTTATTGGCTAGTCAAGAGTACCTACTACAGAGACATTATAAGATTTTCAACATATAGAAACTTTATTGTAGACTATAAGAAACTGTTGATAATGGTAATTTACATAACTACTGTTTATTATAATAATCCCACTGACATTATTGCATTGTAGGTGTAAATAAGTTATTATTATTATATGCTCTTTGTTTGTATATGAACCAACGCTACTCTTATGTACAGTTAACGAGTATTTTTCACGGAAACACTAAAAAGGTTAGTTAGAAGTCGTAAGTCTACATACATAACGCTTTTCTCCAACAAGGGTTATGTTATCTTTAACGCTTGTGTTAAAGATTGTGTTTCAATAAAACTAGAACATGAATAATTCCATTGTAATCACTTTAATTAATATTAATGGTTACAAGCTCTACACTGTCCGCTGTCATTATTGGCGGGCAACAGGACTTGCACAGACAGAGACTATAATAAATAAATATATTTTTTTTAAATATTATTTTTTTTTAAATATTTTTTTTACGCCTAGCCTAAAGTAAGTATAAGCACTTGGGCTAAGGATTCTAGATGACGGACATATTTTTAGTATATTATGTATATAAATGTTGAAAATATACTACATAAACATATAAACAACCATGACTCGGAAACAAACATTTGTGGTCACCACAAAGTTTGCCCCTACCAGGATTCGAACCCGGGACCTCTTGGCCATTACCCAGCAATTTGAGCATTCGACCAAGGCGGCCGTCAGATACATTGCTTTATGTCACAGGGGTAGACACTTCTTTACACTTGCTACGATACTTACTGCCGCACTCAGAGACGTCAAATAACGGTAATGAGTACTTAACGTCAAAAAATGACAATTCAAAACTAGTCGCTATTCTTGCCGGGTCTATGGTCTAGATTTGAATGAAATTTTTTGACATTAAATACTCATTAAAGTTAATTGACGTCTCTGAGTGCGGCAGTTAGTCCTTACATACTTCTTTCACTTCATCGAATCTCATCAATCTCTTCATGATAATCATCTCGTAATCTCATAATAATATGAGCATAAAGTTCCCGGCACGTACCTACCTACTTATTTTGGGCCAGAGTCTGGCCCAAATATTTTTTTTATTTATTTTTTTAGACTCTTCTTTCTCTAGACGATAGGTCTAAAAAAATATTTATTATAATTTTATTATTCTATAATGTTCAATCCTTGTTAACAGTGTCACCGACCCGCATCACCAACGGTGGCAGCGTCCACGCGTCTCCCGCGCGCGACATATCGCGGGACACCCCCGACTACCAGTACGGGAGGTTCGACGCGAGCGCACTGCACATCGCGCACGCGCTCAAACAGACGGAACTGCAAAAGGCGTACCACAGGCCCAGAGAGAAGCCCATTGATTGCTACCTGGTAAGTGCTGCCGCCCTAGTCACATGGCCAGTCTATCGAACTGTTAAAGGGCCGACCCCGGCTGTTTAAAAAAACACACGAACTACTACACTTAAGTTATTTGGTGTAAACACTATAATTTACTTGCACTAGCACCTGACTGCCCGGTATTCCGGAGCGGGTATATCCGCTTTACGCGACTGCCTGAATCTAACTGATTTAATTGTAATAAGAAATAGAATAGGAAAACACGGACTGTGTCGTGATTCCTGACTAAGCGATTATTCGTAGTTTAATGGATTTTAACAGAACGCATAGAATACATAATGTATGAAACTGACGTATTATAGAGAAAGCAATACGTCAGTTTTATTCTTTTGTTTTCTATGCATTCAAATAGATAAACCACTAGGCCCTCTGGACTAATTCGGTAGCTTTACAGATTCACGGCCAGCTGTACGGTTACGAGCATTAAAATATAACAATTTCTATCTATAACTTTTCCTAATCACTTAAACTTTCGCGTTGCATTGATTTATTTATGTTAAAACGGGAATTAACGCGACTAGTAACTTTTTAATGCCTGACGTTTCAGCCGGGTTGTAGTAAAAAACTTTCCCTCGTTTGTATGCTAGCTGGGAAGCTCCTTACCTTAATCTCCCCTGCCCCTCTAGGCAAGTGGCCAATTTATACGAATGAATACAATACAAATGAATACGCCGAAGTATTACAGAGAAATAAGAGATAACACTGTTTGTTTGGTATAAAATGCCAACTTAAAGCATTATATAGTAAACAAACAGGTTTCAAATTGATTGGATAAAGACAGTTTAAAATATTTTGATGATTGTATCATCAACTCCACGTCAGACTATACAAAAACATAGTCATCAAAAATGTCAAATATCTCCCATCGATTGTCAACCTGAACTTAATTGACGTAAAGCACTAAATCGATTGTTGACTGTACATGCGCAATATCATTAAGAAACAGATTTGCAGAGTTTACAACTTTTATGTGTTTGCTATAGGTTATTATGGGCTTTAATCAAACAACTTGACAAATAAGACTTAAATCTTCTGCTCGTTAATCTATACTAAACCAAGGTACAAGTTGCTTTGATATGCGCCCGCGCAGTTCAAAAGGTTACAATCACCGTGGGGATTCTCACTGGTTACTGTTCACTTTTTGTATGGGAAACCGGCGTCGTATTTTACTGTTAGACGAGCTAGCACAATTCCCTATATGATTATCGCGTACCGGCAATCTTGTACACAAATAGTACTACTTTACGCCCGCTCGATGTAAATTTCTAATTCGTGAACTGGTATTCGTTATTGACTTTTCGAGTTTGGGTTTCGAGAAAAAAGACTTGGATCATGACTTTTATGTTTTTTTTTCAGAATGTTAGAATACTCTTTTATAACGTGAGTGAGAGAGGGAGAAAGAGAGAGATAGATTTGTGACTTTTTGGTCTGTAGCACAGACATCAACACATAAAGTGTCTATTTTTCTAAATATTGAAATTACTCGCAGTTGGATGGACAGTTATACAAAATTAATATTTAGTTATATTATATTTTATTTTATTTTATTGGCGAAACGCGGGTGCTAGTTCACCTCTGCCTACCTCTTAGGGGATATAGGCGTGATTTATGTATGTATGTAATTTAAAAGTTTTTATTTAAATTTAAAGATTGTTGACCAAAAGAAACATTGATTGCGAAAACAACACAGACCACAGCAAGACATAGTTCTATAGTTTCATTTTCCATTTTATAACTTAAGACTAATAACATATTTGGTTTTCTCTAACCGTCAGGCTTATTGTCCTTCTAAGTTTCATAATACTGAAGTAACTCCGAAAAAACACTTTTTCCATTTATAATTAATTTATACAGAGACACAATTTAACCAGCAAGCGCCAATGCGAGAGAGCGGACTCTCATCCCGTCATTTCGTAATCGCTGTGTTTAGGAACGAACGCCTCACAATACTATTTCATTCAGGAATATCTTACAATAACGCCCCACAGGGGTAGGAAGAGATAATTTCTTTCCACTTGCCACGATCCTTATAATATTATTCTTTCGCTTCATCCTAACTGATTAATTTAGTTTTTATTTCATGAAAACTAGACTGTTGAAAGACCGCATTGTTAGCGATCTTTTTTCTTTGCACCCCATTTACTTTTGTAACCCATCCGAGATAAACTTAAAACATCGATGTCTAATAATAGCTTACTTATTGTAGCTCGAAGATTTTGTTTCAAGATGTTATTCTGCTAATTATATTGTACCCAGTACCAACATATCAGTGCAATATCTTAAGATCTAGCTCGAATTCCTGTCCCTTGAAGCGGAACATATCGCGTGTTCGGGAAAAATGCGAGAGCGTCGCGTGGCGCAAGTTAAGCGCGACCGGCGAAATTCTCGACGCAAATTTTTTTTTGGACGCATAATTATTATTATTCATCCCGGCGATGTTTATTTGTTTTTTTATTGCCGCTATCAGTCTACATCTTCTTCTTCCTGCCCTTATCCTAGTTTATGTAGTGTCGGCACAACATTTCTTCTTCTTCCACTCTCCTTTCTCAGACGTGAGTCAACATGAACTCTTCTCTTCCTCATATCGTCATTCACACAATCCTTCCATCGCTTCTTCGATTTGCACAGACCTAGAATGAGAGGCATTTTAGGTCTATGCATGTCCATACTTTAAATACTTCAACTCACACCTTAATCCCCTAAGGGGCAGGCAGAGGCGTATAAACACTCGCGTTTCGGTTACTAGTTCCATGTAATAGGGGGCGAGCCCATTGCCACTCACTGGGAACTTTAATCGCAGAAATTAGCCAGATGGTTCATCTATGAGTTTTCGGTCTTTATTATTTATATTAAATAATATATTTTTTTATTAGTCATATATTTTTTTTATATATTTTTTTTTTAATTAATGTTAACATTTACAGACGTTGTTTATAATGGCAGTGGTGAAATTAAAATTTTAAATCACCAATAGATGTTTTTATGGCTATAATTCTTAACTAATATTATGTATTTATTGGAAAATTAATTACAACAGTATGTTGCTGCGTAATATAGCGCCAGCTACCTATTACATAGTTACTTATAAATAATACATTAGTTACACTCTCTTTCATATTTATGGATATCTAAGCACGATTACGGGATTTTGGTATGATTAATTACTTATTTAATTTAATAATATTGCATACATAAATACACATATCCATCCCGTAAGGGATAGGCTGAGGCGAATTAACATCAGTCTCGTCTACTATGTCAGTACCATATAGTAGTCATATGTCGGGTATGCAAATCGAAGTACAGTCAACGGGCTCTTCATACTACGCAAAACTGTCAAATTTCTTCAATCGATTGTCAACCTTATCTTTTTGGCAGTAGAGCCAAAAGTCGCCTGAGAAAAATTAACATTTTGTGGTAGTCTGACGTGCTGTTGTCTGTACATACATACAATTGCAGCAGGCCTAGCACGGGGACGTGGACAAGTCTCCCTCCACCACTTGACAGTGTTTTGCCTCGGGTGATTTTCCACTTGCTCTAACTCCCATTAAATAATGAGTTAGAGCAAGAGGAAAATATTTTTTGTCCCCTGAAAGAGATGTGTCCACGTCCCGTGCTACGGGGGCTGGATGGTTTATGAGAACTTCAACTTTTTGTAGTTTGGCAAGCAGTCGTTTGTATGATTGACGACCATTGGTTTATGAGAAATGCTGCTGCTTGTTGCTTATCGCTGTCTTAACCCTTAGTCGCCTTGTACGACACCCGCGAGAGAGATTGAGGGTGACAAATAGTGACAATAGTATTCTCACAGATATATCAATATAAGAGTATTCTGCTCTGCCGTCACCTCACGATATTTATAATAAATCATAGAAAAAATAAAAACTTACCTAATACGTCTTATGCGGTTGTAACACCCGCATCCCAGTCTATCTTACTCCGAGTGACGGAAAGATATAATTGAACTTAAGTATAACAAAAAAATATAGCTCTAACCAGTGAAGAACTGCTAGAAAGACGTCGTTTATTTTTTAATTGCCATGTTGCTAGATATTTGCAAGCAAGTCTCAAATTACATTCATATATGGAGCGAGAAGCTGATAATTACACAAATACCATCAATATTTACAGAGCGTTCGCAATATCGCATGTCCTCGATATTAAACAAACGATCAATGTTAGAAAAATAATACAAAGAAAAGAATTTTTTTTTATTTTTTTTTTATTTTAACATTATTATAAATGTAAGAAAAATATAACAAAATGAAATTGTAATTTGGAAAAAGTTCGAAAAATTATTGCTGCATAAGACTTTAATATTTCGAACTTTTTCTGACGACAATTTTCTTTGTAAAGAAAATAACGGCGACGGCCGCCTTGGTCGAATGCTCAGATCGCTGGGTATTGGCCAAGAGGTCCCGGGTTCGAATCCTGGTAGGGGCAAACTTTGTGATGACCGCAAATGTTTGTTTCCGAGTCATGGTTGTGTATATGTTAATGTAGTATATTTTGAACATTTATATACATAATTATATTAAAAATATGTCCGTCATCTAGTATCCATAACACAAGTGCTTAGGCTACTTACTTTGGGCTAGATGATAGGTGTGAGTGTAAAAATATTTATTTATTTATTATATTTTATAGGCCGTGTGGTGACGGCTGAGTAGAATACAATTGTCACCACCCCAAATCTCTCCCGTGGGTGTCGTACAAGGCGACTAAGGATAAATCAATGATGAGGAATGGGCAGCAGTGTTCCTATTATACCACCTAGCAATAGCAATGTACTGCGATTTTGTGCCCGATAAATGGCAATAGGCTCGCCACCTATTACATGGGACCGAACATAATTGGCGAAACGTCGGTGCTAGTTCACCTCTGCCTAGCCCTTCGGGGATATAGGCGTGATTTATGTATGTATGTATATTTATTTATAAGTTCAGAATAAAATCCAAACATAATTTGTCTTGATGCGGGAAAGAGTATAGCCAAGTGGTGGGGGCCTTTAAATCTCAGTATCTTTCTAGATGGTACTAGATACTAGTACTAGATAATAGTAATCTGCTCTGACGTCACCACACGGCAATATAGTACAGAAACACAGACCCAGAGATTGCTATGGTAAATAGACTATCAGTCAGTATCTCCCTCTATAGTAAAAGTATCAGTACCTACATACATACATACATAAATCACGCCCATATCCCCGAAGGGGTAGGCAGAGGTGAATTCTCACCCGCGTTTCGCCAATTATGTTAGGTCCCATGTAATAGGTGGCGAGCCTATTGCCATTTATCGGGCACAAATGTCGCAGTACATTGCTATTGCTAGGTGGTACAAGAGGAACGCTGCTGCCCATTCCTCATCATTGATTTATCCTTAGTCGCCTTGTACGACACCCACGGGAGAGATTCGGGGTGGTGACAATTGTATTCTACTCTGCCGTCACCACACGGCACACCATCAGTATTATCTATCTCTATACCAAATAGTCTTTATAATCTTACATTATTATTCATTTTAAACCAGAGCTCTCACACTACAGTACCTAGTTGTCATTTTTTGTACTCGTCGCAATGAAACTGAAAATAACTATATACATAGTCCTCTCTTAATAAATATTCGACAACACCAATTCGCGTTGTCATTCTATCACAAAGCTAGAAATCTGCTCACTTGTATTGTAATAAACACTTTCACCGGAATGATTATCGATTTTCAACTGAAGTGCCTCATTTAAAATACTGTCAATGCAATTTATCTTGTACAATTATTGATATATTCTAAGTTATGACACAATCACTTTGCAGCGTTTGAACGCTAGTTGTGCTCATGCATTAATCAACTTTACAAATAGAAAACAGAACAGGAAGCGTTATTAACAGATTTCCATACGGATTATGCAAGTTGAGCATTTTATTTATGTCTCCTGCAGAGATTATCTTTTAAACATGTTGGGTAAATTTGATGTTATTGCAAGCAAGCTTGGTTCATGTTGAAACTATCACAACTGTGTTCTCGTCATACGAGGTGCAGTGCTACCAATTTAAAAATAATATACTAGACCGTAGCGACGCAAAGTTAACTCAACCAATTGTTAAAAATGGTTACTATTATAATGGTTTAATATCAGTCTGATATTAAACCATGGGTGGGTGGGTGTTAGTTCACCTCTGCCTACCCCTTCGGGGATATAGGCGTGAATTATTTATGTATGTATGTATGATATTTATTGTAATTTTAATTTCCAATACTTACATAGAAAAAGACATTTTAGAAATAAATAAAAAAATGTGCCCTTATCAACATTTATATTCTAACAATATACAAATCTAACATCTGTATAATGTTTATAATGTTCAATATATATAATGTTCAAACAGACGAATAAAACTCGAAAATTAATTTAGATAGCTATTAAAACATGCTTCAGAGTTATTTTCATTATATAAAATAAATTAAGCAGAAAACTATTGACAATTGTATAGAATGTATATTTAATAACATTTAACAATTTGCCTAAGTTTTGTTGGCAAGCAAAGGAATTTCGTCTACACATTCCAGTTATATTAGCATATAAAAGTGGTTGTATTAAAATATTTTGCATAGTTCCAAAGACGTTGATACTATATATTTTTTATGTATTAAAATTATAATAAATTATTTTTTTACAACTCATAAGCTAAAAGCTTTGTATTATTATAACTGTCTAATTGAATTAATCATTTTAACTTTTAGGGCGTCTAAATACCGGTCTGTTAAAAATACTTCCATTTAATTACTATTATAATAATATGCGACTTTTGTGCCCGATAAATGGCAATAGGCTCCCCACCTATTACATGGGACCTGACATAATTGGCGAAACGTGGGTGCTAGTTCACCTCTGCCTACCCCTTCGGGGATATAGGCGTGATTTATGTATGTATGTATAATAATATCTATCTACCGTGGCCGCATGACCAGTGTTCAGTGAATTATCATTGTGTAATTATGACAAACCTGTCATTAGTAATACTTTGTGTGCAAGCCATACTCCTCACATGAATTCTTCTAAAAAACTTAAAAAATATATTAAAATAAATAAATTTATCAGAAAAACTAACAAATTAATTAACAGACAAAATCATTTTAAGAGTCACATTATGTTAAGAAAACAAAGGTCAGATTTAATAAATAAATTACAGAATATCAAAAGTAAAACTTCACAGAGTGAAATTGAGTATGGATTGTACACAAAAACGGTAGAAGACAGATTTAATTCTTTGGAAAAATCTATAGTGAAAATGTTTAAAAATATTGAGGTCTTGTCTGAAAAAAATTTAAATTACCAAAAAATATTATGTCGGGATATGGAAGATATGTGTAATTATAATGCTGACAGGTTTGATGCATTGAACAAAAAACAATGTAGTATTTTGTTACAAAAAAATAGGTCTCAAATAGCTGCATGTCCACTGCTGAACCAGCTGAGTTCCGCGGGTGAATGTCAAAGTTTGACTAACTCGGTCCCAGCAATGGGCATTCAACTAATACCAAATAATGTAGAATGTGTGAAAAGTTGTCAGAGTTCTAATGGTACATTGACTGATAGATATTTAATATTTAGTGATGACATTGGTAAAAACTTTAGTAAATTATTCTCAGAACAGTGTGGCCAACTAGCATTTAACTACTGCATGCCAGGCAGTAGCTTTGAGAACGTAATGGATAAATTACTACAATGCCCATTCTTACAAACTGACACAGTTATTATATTTATAGGAAATAGGAGCCGAGAAAATAAAAATACTTTTAAAGGCTACATTTCAAAATTATCTTTGTTAAATGTGAAACAAATAATTTTGTACACTTTGCCGTACAGTAATAGCCTGTCATCAGAGGAAAATCATAAAAGATACATTTTGAATTTAAGTCTGCATACCATGACACAGTACTGTAATAAAATACATGTCATAGATACGAACAAAATGACCCATAATTTTCGTATAACGGGAGGTAGAATGTTTCTATCCAATTTTTACAAAAAACAAATAGCCATGTCGCTATGCTATACTTTAAAAACGTTAGCCAATAATTTGGCTAATCAATATATCATTAGTAATAGAAAATATATTGACAATGCTTTTATTGAGCGATCACATTATGACAATGCTTTTATTGAGCAATCACGTTATGACAACGCTTCTATTGAGCGATCATCTTCCGACAATGCTTTTATTGAGCGATCGTGTTCTGACAATGCTTTTATTGAGCAAACATGTTCTGACGTACAAAATTGTACAGTGGAATATATTCCAAGTAATTTAAATTAGTACGTAAGACAATAGAGAAAGTCTCTAGCGAATTGCCTAAGTCTAGTGCATTGAAAATAGTCCACCAAAACATCCAAGGCTTTTCGGGAAAGGATCTGGAATTATTGTTATACCTAAATAGTATACAGGCTCACGTCTTATGTTTAACTGAACATTGGTTAAAAAGTACTGAAATACTTTCGAATTATGAAAATTACAACATCGGTAGCGCCTTTAGCCGGAAAACGGCTATTAGAGGCGGTTCTTTAATAGCATTGCAAGAAGGACTGAAATACAAAGAACGAAAAGATATTGTACAATATTCTATTGAACAAATAATTGAAGTATCTTGTGTAGAACTTGAGGAGCTAATTGTTGTTTGTATATACAGGCCCCCTACGGGAAACTATGAACTTTTTGAGACTTCAATGGAAGGTATACTAAATAAACTTTGTAATAAAAACAAAAAACTAGCCGTCCTTGGTGACTTTAATGTAGATATATTAGTCACCTGTTCTCACTCAGACAGATTTATCAACTTATTCGGATCCTATAACCTTTTCTATACATTTTATGAACCAACAAGAATTACTCCAACATCAGGCACTTGCTTAGATAACGCGTTTTGTAATTGTAATATATTAGATAAATCAATTATAAATTGTATTAATTCAGATCATACTGGCCAAAAAATTACTGTTGAATATCAAAATGTTCATAAACCAATAAAGATAATATTTCGGCCAATAACACAAAAGCAGTTGCAGTTATTTGGAAATTATGTTACAAATAGACTTAATTACCTTATAAATGATAACAATGACTGTCCTGATGTAATGTACAATAATATGTTTAATCCTATTAAAGACGAATTTCATAAGATTTTTAAACAAAAATTCAAAACAATACACCCTAAAAAGAAATTCAGTGACTGGGCTACCCCAGGAATTTATATAAGTAGAAGGAAACTTTATGACTTATATAGCCAAAAATACACGTCTGTTGATTCCTCCTTCATAGACTACGTCAGGAACTATTCCAAAATATTCAAAAAAGTCTGCAACACTGCCAAATCGATCTCAATTGGCAATAAAATAAAAAATTCTGATAATAAAATAAAAACAACTTGGAGAATTATCAATTCAGAAACCGGAAAACTTAGGAACAGCGAAAGATCGTTTAAAATTAAAATGGATAATAAGGTTGTGGAGTCCGATGGTGAGGTTGCGGATGCCTTTGAAACTTTTTTCACCGACATCCCTGCTCGAGTAACCAGCAAGCTCAACTCTTGCACAAAAAGAGCTCTGTCTCTACTACAATTAAGTACAGTCGAATGTAATATACCTTTTGATTTTCACAAAATTAATATGGACACTATTATCAAAACGTACAAGACATTAAATATGAAGAAAACTGAAGATTTGTGGGGTCTATCAGTTAGCATTTTGAATCCCATCATTAATGTCATCGCTCCTCAGCTGACATCAATCTTTAATAAATGTATAGATAACGGCTGTTTTCCAAACTTAATGAAGCATAGTAAACTAATACCTTTGTTTAAATCTGGAGACAAATGTGAACCCAATAATTTTCGTCCCATTTCTATATTACCGTCCCTTAGTAAAATCTTTGAAAAAATTATGTTGAACCAGTTGCTTTCTCACTTCACTGCTAACAAACTGTTACATGCTAAACAGTTTGGGTTCACGAGGGGAAAATCCACCACTGACGCTGGAATAACCCTCATTAAGCACATATTTGATGCTTGGGAAAATCGGCAGGATGCTTTGGGTATCTTTTGTGATCTTTCTAAGGCATTTGATTGTGTTTCACATCAAACGTTATTAGCAAAATTAAAGCATTACGGTGTATCTGCTGCCTCATTGAAACTGATAAAGTCATACCTGAGTGATAGGATTCAAAAAGTAGTAATTAATAAAGCCGAATCTTCGGGTTCACCAATGCAAATGGGTGTTCCTCAAGGATCAATACTGGGACCATTACTATTCATAATATATATAAATGACCTTCCCTTCTACACAGAATCTCTATGTGATACGGTACTATTCGCAGATGACACCTCATTAATTTTCAAAGTAGACAGAGGTAAAGATAATTATGATGACATCAATATAGCTATTTCCAAAGTTCTTGATTGGTTTACAAATAACAACTTGTTACTCAATTCTAAGAAGACCAAATGTATTAAATTTTCATTACCAAATGTTAGGCAAGTTAGTAGTCCGATTACAATTAATAACGAAACGATAGAATGTGTCAATTCTACAGTATTCTTAGGAATAAAGTTGGACTCCAAATTGCAATGGAATCCTCATATTTCAACTTTATCCGAGAGACTAAGTTCAGCAGCATATGCGGTAAAAAAAATAAGGCTATTAACTGATGTTGAAACAGCCCGGCTTGTTTATTTTAGTTACTTTCATAGTGTAATGTCGTATAGCTTGCTTCTTTGGGGTACAGCTGCAGATATTCAGGATATATTTATTTTACAAAAAAGAGCTATACGTGCTATTTACCTATTAAAGCCTCGCGATTCACTTAAAAGTCTGTTTAAAGATATTAATATCCTCACTCTTGCTTCACAATACATATACGATTGCATTCTATATGTTTATAAATACTTAAATACATTTGCTAAAATTAGTGATATTTATAAACACAACACTAGAAATAAAAATAAACTTGCCTTTACTAGATTCAGATTGCACAAGGTTGCTAATTCTTTTATGGGGAAATGTATACTCTTCTATAATAAGATACCAGGATCTTTGACTGAACTGCCTCAACACAAATTTAAGCCTTATGTAAAAAAAGTACTAATGGCAAAAGGATACTATAAAATTCAGGATTATCTAGATGACAAGGATGTTTGGAATAAATAACTTTTATTTTTATATAATCGATGATTAATATGCTGTTCTGTCTGTAATGAAGGATGTTGATAGCTTCAGAAATTGTGACTCTAATTATTATTACTTGACGTTAAAGCTATTGACATCTTTCATTAAATTTTCATTGAATTTAGATTATATATTATATATGTAACTAAGGGAGGAAAATACCCGACTGAGTTTCTTGCCCGTTCTTCTCAGAACAGGGCCTCCCGGTAGCTTACGAACGGATGGCGTAGATTTTTCGCTAGATATTGAAAACTTGTGTGTCCATATAGGTAGGGTGGGGGATGGGGGGTTGATTGGTAGTGCGCGGCATGTTTCGGTTTATGTGATTGGCGAGTTGTGGGATTGTATTTGGTGCATAATTTACAATGTACCTGCAATGTCATAACTCGTTGACAATGGTGGGTTTCTCTACAGCCTACTTGCGTGCCGTTCTGCTAGCGGAGCGTTGGGCCCTGATGCGTTTAGTACCATCTTGGTATTGAACGCGGCAGGGTCGGCGCTTCGTTGCGGACCGGGGCGTGGGCGGGTTTGGGAGACCTATCATTACAGACTGAGGCATGCTGCGCACTCCACTGTTATTTTTTCTACTATTTTTTTTTCTTGGACACACGGGTTTTCGGTATCTAGCGTCTTGACGATTCATAAGTGTATTGTAATCATACCAGATATGAATAAATGAATTTTGACTTTGACTTTTTGACTTTGACTTTGACCTAGTAGGAATAATAAGATACTCTTTAAAATTTTAATAAATTAACAGTGTATCCCAAAAGTTATTTTTTTTCTACTTTATGTATTCTTATAGGATAGAATTCTCATAATATTCCATAACTCGCAGTATGTCGATGTCGAGATTATAAAATAAGGTTGACTGGTGGCCGGTGTAGACCAATAAGCGCCATGGGGCATACGAATCAAACGGTGGAGGGCAAACCATCAAAAACACCATACCCAAAGCGGGTTTTGTCTGTCTGACAGGAATGTTGTCATTCCAATCACTATCACCGTTCATCAGTCTCTCAACATGCCCTATCCGACACTAATTCATCACCAGCACCTTTCCGGTGCTATGGATGATATGTATCAAAAGGAGTGGATGGCTTGATGACATCCAGTTAGATGATAAGTCGCCTTGCACGTTTGTGGTTATGACTTATATCTTATTAAGCTATGGAACGCAATAAAGTATTGAGTATTGATTGTCCTTCCTGTATGTCAATTCATCCATGCTTAGGGAAGGCTTGTGTCCAGCGATGGAGGACATTAAAGGTCTGGTGACGGTGATGAAAAGCTACCGACAACCTTGCAAAGATACACATTGCTCCATAAAACTTGAAAGGTATGGATCAGTACTATATTCGCTTAAAACATGTTAATATAATATAGTATCGCCAATCAAATTACCATTGAATGCACAATAAAAATCAATTTGATGAATGACGCAGTCGCTTAGTAAATATTACGTTTGTTAAAAGTCGCGGGGCTTATGCCGGCTTACGTTTTTATTGTAGTCAAGTCCCCGATTTATTAAAAATACAAATAAATTGGGGGACTCCGGAACGGGGGCCTCGGGGATCGGGGGACTCCGGAACGGGGGCCTCGGGGATCGGGGTACTCAGTCTTCCTGCTTTATCGCTTTGAACTGTAATTTTTGACAGTTCAAAGCGATACATGGCTAATAAATATCATATCGTGTTTTGGTTGTTATGCTAGCCGGGCTGGAGTAAGTCGGTGCTGGCACATTCTTCGTAATTTTTTACGCCCCCAGGCCAGCATAGAAGCCTAGTTACCAAACAATAATCATAAAAATAAAATGAGATCCACGTCTGTCATGGGATTGATATTTTTGATAATCCCTGTCGCTGTTGTACCTTTAATAGTGTCAGTTATAATACTGCAGCGTGGGCTGAATTAAACATGCGTTTTGGCCTGGTATGTCGCCCCTTGGCACGGCGCCGGTGAAAACCGGACTTGTGCACTTTCGATAGATGGATACACGGGAAAGTGTTGGAAATTACTTCTTTTTTAAGCTTTGTTTGTTGTAACTACATTTACTGTAAACAAAGAAAAAAATGTCAGAAAATGTTCGATAAATTATTTGTCCTGATGCGGGAATCGAACCCGCGGCCTCTGGAATCTGGGCATCTTGCATTAGATGAAGGATGCCCAGATGACTTTACGAAAATTTGTTGACTTAATTTTCTTTGCATTTTTTTTCTTATATTTATATAATCTAATCTAATATATAAAAATCTGTGTCACAGTGTTGGTTACAAACTGCTCCGAAACGGCTTGACCAAATGTTATGAAATTTTTTGGGTATCATAATTCATAATAATATTTGATAGGTCTGAGAATAGCTCGAGGGCAGTGATTTGTGCTATTATAGAATTAGTAGAGGCTAGGCTGTTGATTAAACGGCTAATTTAGTTCTTCCAATTTAGGTACCTCAGTTAGTCCATGAATTGCCAGAGCATAGCCCCCGTGATAAAACCAGCCACGGAGGTGTCGTGCGAAACCTTTCCCGGTATTCATTTTCCCACGAAAGCTCAGTCAAAATGTAGGTTCAGCTTAAAGTGATCACACGCAGATTAGAAGCTTAGAAACTAGTTGTGCCTTTGTCCTGCGAAGAGAGATAAGTGCTACATTAAACTGCTATTGTTGGTTAGCACACTTTAATTAGACAGTACCTTCCTATCTACTCTAATTAATTACATCATTACTATATGGCATTTATTTCAAAGAAAAATACACACAAAAATCAATCAAATCAATTTATCCCTGAAAGGATTGCCCCCCTGAGAGGGAACAGAGAGGTGTATTGACATCCACGTTTCGCCAAATATGTGAAGTTCCAAGTCTTAAGGCTTAACTTGCAGCACGGAGGAACTAGAGATTTTAGAGATTTTTTTGATAGGAACGGAACATTTTTGTCTAATCCAACCAGAGCGGCCTAAGCGAACATTGCTTGGTTTACACAATCGCAGGCCAAGCACGCTATGCCACTGTGCTAGCAAGCTCCTCCTGCTTTAAAATATTAATAAGGCTTAATTAAACACTTGTAAATGGTCAATTTCAAATATACACTTCGATCTCATAGAGAACAGTCGTCAGAAGTGACTCTGTAAACATCAATGATTATACTTCTTGTTATTATAAATATCATTGGTAAACATAAAATAATTGACTTCTCCGCACATGCATCAAGCGGCAATTGTTGTCTTATCCCCATTAAACTAAAGTGTAGCGATGCACCTACCGCCCGCGCCTGCGCACAAGTGCAATAAATCGCCTGTAAGCTATGGAGATCGAAATAGGGCTGTCACTTAATAATTGTGTCGCCATCAAATTCTTTTTTTTTTTCACCAAAATTACAGCGATAAGTAATTGGCAGCAGCGTTACTTTTATTAGCACCTAGCAATAAACCGCGATTATGCCCCATAGATGGCAATAGGCTTCTTACATTGGACCTAACCTAATTGGCGATAAGTGGGTATTATTTAACCATACGTATTATTTGATGATTGAGTGGTATGCAGAGTTGTACTAATACACACATTTCGCCCATCATAATAGTTGAGCTGGATCGCGGAATCCAATGAGATCAGGGGCCTGATTCAAAATATCAACGAATTCCGCGATCCAGAATCCGTTGATATTTTGAATCAGGCCCCTGATATCATTGGTACCTACAGTTTGTGATTAGTATTTACACGAATAAAAGAGTTTAATATTAGAATTAGTATTGCGCTCGAGTAAAGTGGAGTTGAATGAAGGTCAACTTGTCGGTTTGTGCGATTACCAATGAATGGATTGGACGAGTGGAATGCCACTTATAAAAAAAATATGCAACATTTTTAAGACACTCTAATATTTATTATGGCAACCCTAACGAATTATGAATGAACACAAGCAGCGGCCTTGCGCCTACGCACGTCAATAGACGGAACGGTATCCACTGTAGGACGCATGTCAATTATAGCACGTCCACTCTAATTCCAACCTTAGTGCGACGGGCGAAGACACATTACGCAATACGGTCAGTGAACAACGTCAGCATCCGCGACTGCTGCACTTCCCTCGTCCTGATCTCGTGGGTGTGTTGCGGAATCTAGTGCTGGTACAATGAGCAGCATATAAGCGCTGTATACGTCTTTATATATTTCACGTATTTATTACTTTCAATATCGCGACGGATTTTTTTTATGTTAGACAGGGGTTTACCTGTCCTGGGCGGTTTCCCTGTCCTGTTCCCCTGTCCCTGGTTTTGCTTCACCTTCATCTCACTTGATGGTAAGTGACGATAAGTGTCGAAGATGGAATCGAGCTTCACCTGGAACCCTCATCCACAGAGGGGCTGGCTATCTTATCATAAATTGTCGGAACACAATGATGAAGTTAACATTATTATTATGGCAACAGATTTTCGTTAGACGGTGGCGTCTCCCATGCTGGCCTGGGAGCGAAAAAATCACGTATTATGTGGCAGCCCCGACTCAACCTAGGATGTCATAAAAGTCGCCTAAGGGAGAGACCATAAATTACCTTAGAGCACCCGAATGGTGGAGGGCACACCACCAACGACAGGCAGGCGGACGGCTTTAAAACCTTAGCCAAAACCTTGAACAGTATGTATTGGAATGTTGTCATTCTAATCACTCTCTCCGCTCATTGATCTTTCGACATGGTCCTTTCTGTCTCTTTTCTAAAATTCATTCAACACTAGCATTTTTCCGGTATGATGGATGATATGAATCAAAAGGGAGCGGATGGCTTGATGACGTCTGACCGAAATGAATGGAAGAGGAAACATACTGAATCGACGCCAGATAAACTAGGAACAGGGCAGAATAAAAAAAAGACTTTGATAAGATGGTGGTAGCTAGCCAGGTGGAAAAAGTCCTCCCACCAACCAAACCTAGTAAAAAATATAATATATTTAACATTTTTATTTTAACATCTGCATGGTCCAACATCTACGATGAAACCTGCAATGTTTTCCTAGTCACACAGAACACGGCTTAGTATTCTTCGAATCATGGAACAAGCGTGTGTGTACAGCCGCCTTTGGTAACTGGATTAACCAAATATAACCAGTCTAGAGTTTCGTACGGGCACAGTTATTTGCGGCGTTTCTCAATAATCAGATATCAATATACCTATCTAGCTAAGAATTCCATGTTTGCTTGGTATTTTATACTTGAACAATACCCACGAAATCCGCAATAACATGACACTCGACTGAAAATGAGCCGTGTCCTAGCGAAAATTAATTTATACTTAAACAAGATAATCAGCACTCCAAAGTGAAAAAGAGCATTGTCCTAGTGCAAATTAACTTATAGGTACTAACGATATATACTTAAATAAAAGATTTCGACCCACAGGGGGTGATAGACTGCCACCAGAACAAAAAGGCAGCAACAGACAAACCACGGCTGGTGGTAGGACATTTTCAAGTTCGCCTGGCTAGCTACCACGATCTGATCAAAATCTTTCGCCCTAATAATAATGTTAACAGCATTATTGTGTTCCGACAATTTGTGATGAGATAGCCAACCCAGCGTCACTTACCATCAGGCCAAGCAGGCCAAGCATGGGATGTGGACAAAATTTCTCTCCACTACTTGACAGTGTTTTGTCTTGTTAGTTAGTGGGATTAAGAGAGAGAGGAAAACATTTTCTTTTCCCCGAAGAAATCTTGTCCATGTCAATGTGCAAAAGGGCAGAAATAGGCAAAGCTTCCCTCTCTGTATGCATTATGAAATAAGAAATTTAAGAAGATTAGACAGTCTTAATATTTAATTCAAACGCACCGCGAAAGTGCATCGTGCAACCACGTAAATCGTGCCATGATCATCGGAATTGTATAATAAAGCACTCAATATCATTCGGAATTGGAAATTGATGCATATGCGGAGTGAAAACTGGTAAATTACATCGTCTAGTATGGCCAATGTGATCGTATTCATCCATTATTAATTTAAGACAACTAAGTATTATTTTAATCTCGAAAATAGAGGAGCTCGATACAGCAGTTGCTTAACGCGCTCGGCCACCGATTGCGGAAACTAAGCAATGTTCGCTAAAGCCAATCATTAGGTGGGTGACCAAAAATTTTATTTTAAAGATATAATAGAGGGATATAATAGCAGCATTTTGACATTCACAGGTAATGGTGATCGTAGCAATTTGCTAGGTAGTGCACCAGGCACGCTGCTTGCGATTCCTCTTTATAACTAGTGATGTGCTGGATGTCCGTATCCGTATCCAAACTTACATACATACATAAATCACGCCTATATCCCCGAAGGGGTAAGCAGAGGTGAACCAGCAATTATGTCAAGTCCCATGTAATAGGTGGCGAGCCTATTGCCATTTATCGAGCACAAAAGTCGCAGTAAATTGCTAGGTTGTACAAGTATAAGAGGCCCATTCCTCAGCACTGATTTATCCTTAGTCGCCTTGTACGACAC
Source organism: Cataclysta lemnata (assembly GCA_963931975.1). NCBI lineage: Eukaryota > Metazoa > Arthropoda > Insecta > Lepidoptera > Crambidae > Cataclysta > Cataclysta lemnata. The sequence continues at coordinate 11,218,837 of OZ008356.1, read as the reverse complement.
CCACGGGAGAGATTTGGGATGGTGACAATTGTATTCTACACTGCCGTCACCATATGGCGTCGTATCCGAACATGACACCAAATATCTGTATTTCCGTATATCCGACACATCACTAATTATTACTCTTTGGCGCCACTCTCTCGTGGTGGTGACAATTATTGTATGCTGCTCCGCCGTTACCACGAGGCTACTAGACGAAAAGCAAAGGAAAACCTAAAATTTTTATTTCTAACAAAACGACGTAAAGTTACCTTGTAAATTCGACTAATAATATGTCTTCGTCTCCAGTCGTTAAGGCACAAAAGTCATTTTCCATGGCTTACGTAACCGAGGTAGATCGCGCCGCGATAGGGCCTAACAGCACGTCATTGTTAGGAGAACCCGCGTTTATCACAAGGAACGAATACGCAACAATGGAAAAATGAGGTTGTATAATGTCGAGACTTTCGTTATCAGGATAGGGTGTTCGAAATTGACTCTTATTTCTGAGGAGCTAATGCCATATACGTTAACTGTTTTAAAAAGTATTGAAATCCGCTAAAACATAGATCTAGAAAATAAATATGGAGTTTTGAATTGACTTTTTTTGTATTCAGTATCTACTCCTGAGTACGGCAGTAAGAGATATATAATGAATTGAATATAAAAAAGACAATATATTTAGTGACAATACATTTATCAGTGGTCCAACCTTACAAGAATTGATACAAAACTCCTACAACCGACTTTCATAGAAGGCGGGGACGCCTTCTATGAAAGTCATGGAATGTGAAAACTGCAATATGTTGTAACTTCTATATTCATTTATTAATCCACCTTTTGTTTGGCCAACATTCATTAGGACATTTAAATATAAAACCGGTAAATTCTAAAGGTTGCCCTGCTAACGTAAGCAGGGCAGCATTGAATGAATGAACGAATTCTTCCCACGGCTCCGTACGGTAAATTAATTCAGTACGATATCAAAACTTTTCGTTTTAAAACTGCACCTAACCCAAATGAAGCTGGCCATTGTTTAAGATTAATTGATATAAAAAATTTTAGCTCGTAAACATTACCTCCTTTGTGTAGATTTCGAGATTTTTTCCGTGCCCATTACTAGATAGAATCTAATATAATCTAGAATCTAAGCAACATTGAAATGTGTTCTGTATAAATTATGTCACCGTATGAACTGTATGTTAAGAACTGTAAGGCGGGAGTTCACCAACACTAAACAAGCGATTTAACAATCGGTTTTTAACATTTTACTGTATGGAAGGATTTTTGAAGACAAGATAGACAAAAAATTATGAACCACTATAAAAATCTCACTAATAAATAACCATTAATTCCCTGCTTCGTTAAAAAAAAACATAATATATTTTGCACAACTTAAATGAATTGCTACTTTGTGTCAAATAGTTTCAAGCTTACTGCCGCTACCTAGTCGTATATCAACTCATTTTCCATACACAGAACGTTAAAATGACATTTTCAAGATAAGGTAAGACAGCCCGCCACCGTATATCTAATAACCCGTACGTCGTTAATGGGTTTGGTGTTTCACTATTTTTTTAACCAATAATTAAGTCAGTCCTAAAGAATAACTAATTCTATCTTACTGCCGCACTCAGAGATGTCAATTAACTTTAATGAGTATTTAAAGTCGACAATTTTATAATGTTTTCTTATATTTGCACGAGCACTACACATTTGAAATAAAACAACTTTTACGGATAAGACTCGCGTATAATTTAGTGTTTGGCATATTAATTATTTAACCCGACTTCAGTGATCATGATGACATTATTAAGTTGAAGACTTTTTTACTTTCTTGGGAGTTTGATTTTACAATTTTCTCAAATGTACTTTGTGATTTACACCAAACAAATTAAGGTTGACAATCAATCGAAAATATTTGACAGTTTTGTTTAGTCTGTTGACTGTAGCAATAAAAATTGCAACAGCAAACTTCAAAGAAAATAGATAGGTATTTTGCCGACTGGATAAGAAAGTTTTAGCTGTTGAAAATTAAACTATTTCAAACTAATGTGTTTACACCAATGACATTTACATCAATCCCGCATTTACACCCGAAGGTGTATCAACACACACATTTCGCTATCTTTGTACCTTCGTTAATTGCAGCATCGATAGCTGGTATGCCACTGCTTTCCATTTCTCATTCTATTTATTACCATTAGTCACCTTGTACATGTGGAAGAGTCACACGACAAACAAAATACTAAATTACATATAAACATTCAAAGAGTCTCAGAGCAAATTCGAATGAAGTTATAGAAACCCAAAATGTTATAATTTAACAAGAGCCGTGGAACCGCAGACAACAATAAGTACACATTAATACCATAAACAGACGCAGGCATTCATCATTTACAAACCCATTAAAACTATTACGGACTGCACAGAGCCACTAAACAGATGCAAATCAGCGAATTGCAATCGTAATCCTTTAACAATTAGATTGCAATTCGCTAGCCCCGGCGTTTGTTACGGCCAGTGGAATCAAATGATCGCAGAACTGTACGCTGAACGGTGTACCCGGCTCACTGCACCTTCCTACCATATTAGCATACGGGTAATTACAGTGCGGTCTCGGCACTTCTTGATTAGCGGTCACGCCAATTACGACTTCAAAGCCAAAGCCAGAAGAGTTGTAATGGCCTGTTACATCATCATAGGTGTTTCGGTATAATTAGATAAAACTGACTAAGCATCAGCTATCTAAAGTGATACGTCAATAATGTGAGGCGTAGATGGTCATTTTTATTTTTTTTGCCAGTTTAGCGCAGTCATTTGTTATGAACAATGATCTCAAATGATTTATAAAATTACTAGCTGATCCGGAAAACGTTGTTCTGCCCTTAATACCTTACCTTATGACTATAATAAATAGCTTACGATTTATTGTCTGATCTGCCAAATTATACACAAAAAATTTCATCAAAATCGGTCAAGCCGTTGCAGAGGAGTTCGTTAACAAACACTGTAACACGAGATTTTTATATAATTAGAAGAAACATCTTCTTCTTCAATTTTATATACAATTTCAATTTACTCATCTGAGTAGCTGGCATTACCTGTAATATTTTAGTCTCGATATTTACTTCTACATAGTCTAAATTTTGACCGAGGTACCTACTTACCTACTCATGATATTTCTACGAGTCCGGACAAACAATTTGTTTCAAATGCAGAATTATTAGGAATTAACAACTGTTCGACATGTGGATAAGTATTATTACCCAATAGGTTTGTCTAAAAATAAGTCATATATTTAGTCTGGGACTTAATTCTACATCATAACATACGTCAGCGGTTATGACTGATGTTATTTTAATTTTTCTAATACACCTAAAGACTATCTAATAAGATGTTCAATTTTGTGATATATGACAAGAAATTCCCATTTAAGGAACATAGCTGATGTACGTATGGATTCTTAGATTATAAGGAACAATGTAAGGGATGATTTTATGGCCGCCACAGTCTGGCAAAGCGAATGGTTTATGGTTAAAGGCTGCTCAGTGAATGATGAGATATGGTAATATTTTGCAATAGTTTGGTAACTTAGATTAGTTTGCAACGTGACAAACAAACCAACGACACGGTAGTGCGGATAAACTGCCGCAAGTTTAAATGCTTATATTCGTAATTTAAAAAAAATAATTATTTCTAATTTGCATGAGATATGGCAAGTGGTCTAAAGGTATAAATAATGTCTTATTTAAGTATGGCTTTGTATTGTAGCTTGTAAGTATACGCAAATTTTAATCATAACGTAACAAAAACCATTCATATTCCCAAGCCCGTGTCAATACGACTTTTAACATCAAAGCTGTAGTGGCATCTTACGCTTTGGTAATAAGAGATAATTTTGATAAAGCAGTGTCAAAACTGATAGGCGATGCTTTGATTCCTGATGTACCTCCGGGCACCATGGCTAATGACGGTGTGTATTTTTTACTGGACAAAGAGGCCCCGCTGCTTGGCTATTTGTCCAATCATTAGTAGGTATACGCGGAGTATACGCAGCTACAAGTTGCTTCATATTTCATTTTTTTATGTCAAATCTGACTTACCTAATGGCCATCGTTATACCTTGCGGTATTAATTGGGGGATTATTACGAAATTGTTGTTCTGTTTCTGATTAAACGATCAAATAATTGCCTCGAACTTTTTGTTCCAAGAACATTCTGGTCGCCCCAACCTTGATGACTTTATTTCGAAACTTGTATTATTTACTATGGCTGGGTAGGTTATATTAGTTATCTTGATGTTTCTTTCTATACGAGTGTCGCTTTTTAAAACAGAAAATAAAAACACATTTACCCAATAATTTGTTATTGCTGTATCTATGCTTTTCTCTTTTAGTAACAAAAAGTGTGACAAAAAGCAATACTATTAAAACATCACTTTACGCTAATATTATATTCAGACCTCTGTACTCTGTACCTAACTCTTGAGTGAGAGATTATACTATGAAGGTCTTTGCTGTTACGTTCTAAATTGACATTCCGCATTCAAAATTGTTAGAGCTACAGCAACAGAACACATACAAGAGGTTTTTATTGTTCTGTAGCTATTGACATCGAAACGTCCGGTTTCCAAGAACTGTGATTCTCTCTATAATTTTGGACTTTACACCAAAATGTAATGGTTGAAAATCAGTAAATTTGGACGGTTTTGCGCTTTGAAATTTGTTGTAAAGTACTTTCTGCTTTCCTTTCTATTATTCTCCATCCAACACAGACGCTCCCAAAAGGCCTGAGGCTGCTAGAGCCACCTCGGGTGGTTATTCGTTTGCCTAAATAAATAATGACTTCGAGCTTTCTATGTCTTTTGACAGTCTTGGATGTCTTGACACTGGGTGATTCTGCGAGTTAAAAAAGCAGAAAAAATATCTAAGTACTGTTATATATTTAACTTAAAATATAAATATTATCATAGAATATTCTATTCGATAATCTACTACCTGTTTATTTGTGGTCTACTATGAATAAGTTTTATCAAATATATATCTTTATTTAATAAAAATGCAGCACAAAAATACATAAAGGCAGGCATTACCTAATCTATCTACTACTATTACTTCCCTCTTAAATAATCGTTATCTCAACAAAAGTAATAGCTTCCGAGAAATTCAATATAGTTATTGTCGTATAGGAAAATCATTAAAAAAAAGTATTTTAATAAGTATTCTCTAAGAAGCCTAGAAATTTTAGATAGAATTGGGATAAAGATTTTGATGGTTAGAAAAAGAATTTCGAAAAATTATGATCTTGAGGCGGGAATCGAACCCGCGTCCGCTGCTATCCGGGCAGGTGCCAGACCGCTCAGCCACCCAAGACACTAATTTACTTGCCGAAATTCTTCTAACCTTTACACTTCACGTTGTAAGCCAACGGGTACCCTCGCAATGTAGAAAATAAATTTCAAACATTCCAAAGCAGATATTTTTACAAATACCGTGCGTTCGGTTAAGCTCGGGTTTTCTTTATAAACTATTCGATTTTTATTTTAACATTATATAAATGTTAGAAAAATTAGTACAAAGATTTTGGTGGTTAGAAAAATAATTTCAAAAAATCTCGTAATAAAATAATAATATGGGAATATTATTATTTTATTTTAAAGCTGTTGTTAGATACGTTTCTTTTCTTTTAATCATAAGACGCATTCCATCACCCAAATTCAAACATCTCAACATAACATTAAGAGCGATTCTACAGAACAGGAGTCTAGTGTTTTGTGGGCCTTTGCCTTCTCTAAATATGTCCCTAGTGGAACGCTGACGTCATGGTGTTGAGGTTATATCCGACAGCCTTGAATACGCCATAAAATACCAGTTATGGCTACATGAGCTATTCGTGCTAAATGCCAAGAAGTTTGGAAACAGAAATGGTATTTCCTAAAAACCGTTTCGTAACAACCTACCTACCTCGCCTTAAATAGAAATATGGATTACACGTGTGAATGTAATTACCTATCATGGAAATGTGATATTAGATATAACCTTATTGGTCGTGTGGTGGGTGACGGCAGAGCAGAATACAACTGTCACCACCCCCTAAACTCTGACGCGGGTGATGTCGTACAAGGCAATTAAGGGTTAAGTCAGCGATGAGTAATTGGCAGAAGCACAGAACAGTAAAAGAGGTCTGTTCTGTGAGCAGAAGCGTTTCTCTTATATCACTATACTATAGCAATATACTGCGATTTACATGCTCTACACACTACATGGCAATACGCTCGTCACCTATCACATGGGCTCTAACATAATTAGCGAAATGTTAGTGTTAACTCATCTCAGTTAATATAAAAAAGGTAAGAATTATACCTATTATAATTCAGAAGTATTGGCAAAGGAGGCATTTTCCAGAATCTTTTATGAAACGTCAGCTAAATTTGGCTCCATATCCTTTTAAGGCCCTACGGAAAAAAAAATAAAGGTTTTTCAAATGAATTTATCTCGTAATCTATTATTATAAGCAGGTATTTGATACTCAGAATTGTGTAAATTGGGCATATATGAAAGGGCGTGAAACAGTCCGTTACGCGATTTATAAACATTGCCTCGATCGAAAAAAAATTCAAAGTAGCCTCTGGTTATTAAAATTTTTCAATATTACAGTTAAACGGCTATACATTGAAAGGTGAGACTTGTATCAATGTAAAGTGTAAATGATTTCCTAGGGATTGGTCGGCGATAATTTGAATTTTTTGAATATAGTCACAGTTAATTGAAGTTTGATTTGGCGCTTACGTCAAATTTATTGAGCAGGGTACGCTGCGCTCTGTCTCGCTTTCGAGACCGTGCGGCACAATATAGCTATCTCAATCAACTTCGTGCAAAAGTGCCGCCACTTCGATACAAATATTTTTTTCCGTAGGGCCTTAAGAGGTAGGCCTTTGGGGATAAATAGGCGTAATTCAAGTAATTCTGTGTGTAACTGCTGAATTGGTTTTATTAAGTATAAAAAGTATCTAGAAACATTATTGTTTTGGCTCGACATTTGCCAGACAAATCGGAAAGGATATGGAGCCAAATTTACCTGACGTTTCATAAAAGATTCTGGAAAATGCCTCCTTTGCCAATACTTCTGACTTATAATAGGTAGAATTCTTACCTTTTTTATGTTAATATTTACTTTTATATATAAAGGGTAAATGTCTTATATGTTAAAAGATCATTAAAGAATATCCATAATGATTAGATAAAATATCTTCCTTGGCACAACTACAACTTTTTGCACTAACTACTCCAAACAATGCATAATATACTATTTCTGTAATCGCTAGTACGACCGAATGGCTATGCAGTGGATCTCTATGCCATGGCCGCTACAATAGATTCTTCATATTTTAAACGTATTGACATATCACAATTCTTAACATTATATCGTAATGGTAGTTTATGCCCCTGCACTGAAAAACGAATGCATAATCATTTTAACACGGGTGTTCACAAAAAAAAAAATTTTCATCCCACCATCTCGGAAAAAGCGTTTTTGCTCTTTGATATCTGAGTGCAAAAGCCGTTTTTATCCTCTAGAGGATAAAGTAAATTTGAATTTAGAACGAGTTTGTGAATTCAAATAGTAGATTTTCCATCAAGTGCACAAAACGGATCATTTTTGTCCGAGACTTTTAGCGGCCCGAGCCGAAGGCGAGGGCTGATAGTAATGTCGAGGATAAAAATGGTTTTGTGGACGAGGTAGAAACTCTGCTTTTCACTTCAATTGCGAGGAAATAAAACAGTAATTTATCTAAAATTAGTACAGTTTTGAATACTAAAGGAAATTGTTTTTCCCATTGATATTAGGCTTGGGCTGCAGACCTATACAGCCAAGTATTAAATTAATTTTGAAATAATATGTTTTCTTAAATTAATTTAATACTTACCGTACCTACTTGAATTAAAATTTTAATATCTTTTATGTCTTAAAAAACACATTAGGCAAATAAATTAAGTAAATATCAAAAAATAACAAATTCTATGTCTGAATTTCTTATTGAGTTTAGCTGCATAGCTCATTTTCTTTGCCTTAATATAGTTACTTTTATGATTAGATACGTTAATGCTCTAGAGCACAAAATTCGATTTTGTGCAGCCTATATCCTGCACAAACAAGCACTTTCAGAGCATGAGAAGTGAAAACATCATTATACCTATTTATTTCTACCTCCATGGTGCCAAAATTATCATGCAACCTATTTTAATTTGTTAAAAACTCAGACTCGGAACCTTCTTGGTGTACTTTTTTGTAATTTGCTTTGCGCGCGCCATTTTCTTTTACGTCATTTTGTTAAAACCTAGGTGTTCCGTGACGGTCAATATGCTTGGCGTCAATCTTGCTTTAAACATTTTGATCGTCTACAACGCTTGCTTGATGCTTGAGTCAAGCATTTTATAGCTTTTTAGGTCTGTTTGATTTGTTTACGCTAGCAACGGAGCAAAAACATCAGAAAATCAACGTGCTTGACTCAAGCTGATTGACCGTCTCGGAACTCCATTAGGGACGGTAATTTTTACTAGGATTAGGTACTTACAGGTGTGTCTGGATGGATGTTGTGGGTGTGTCTGGGTAAATAGGTGTTTTGTGAGTGTTTCTTTGTGATTGGGTGTTTCTGGGTGAATGGGTGTCTTGTGGGTGTTTCTAGGTGAATGGGTGTTTTGTGGGTGTTTCTGGGTGTTTTTGGGTGTGTCTGAGTGGATGGGTGTGTATTGCGGGTGTGAATGTTGTGGGTGTTTCTGGGTGGATGGGTGGGTGTTTCCTCCTTGGGGGGGATGAAAAGTTACGTGTGTGCAACACGTAACTTTTCACAACAAATAACTATTTCATCCCCCCATCTCGGAAAAGCGTTATTGCTCTTCGATATCAGAGTGCAAAAGCCGTTTTTATACTCTACAGTATAAAGTAAATTTAAATTTATACACATCGTGCGTAATTTGTGAAAACAAAACATATTTTTTTTTAATTTGTTTTTAATTCTCCCTGTTTTTTTAGGGAAGGCAAAGGGTCTTACCCATACAGCCATGTTTTTAGTATATTTATTTCATATTAATATGAATAAATGAGTGAGTGAAATGAATGTATGAAATATATAGGGGTGTCACATTTTATCGCATCTAGGGAGTGCTTGGCGCGAATTGAATGCTACCAGAGTTCATGATTGCGACTGATGAGGTGGTAAAAACCACTTTAAAATTCTAAACATCAAACACACCATAAAACTTATTTTCAATGATTCTGCATAATTTCAAACCATCCCGGATGCTTGTGCATCAAAACAACACCACTTTCACTACACAGTCTGCACAAAATCCACTTTGAAAAACATCATTAAACCTATTGGACCTCTATGATGTCGAATTTATTAAGCAACCTTTTTAATTTGTTAAAAAATCAGATTCGGAACCTTCCTGGTGTACTTTTTTTAGTTAGTTAGTTATAAATTCTCCCTATATTTTAGGGAAGGCAAAGGGTCTAGCCCATACAGCCAAGTCTTTAGTGTTTATTTTATATGTAGTCTTATGAAATAATGAGTGGGTGAAATGTATGAATGAAATTTATTTTACGTTAAAATATGGGTGTCACACCGTCTAACGCATCTAGGGAGTGCTTGGAGCGAATTTAATGGTAACAGAGTTCATAATGGTGCCTGATGAGGTGGACAAAACCCCATTTTAAAGTGGTCTTCACCACAACATCAAACACATCATAAGACTTATTTTTAATGATTCTGCATAATTGCACATCAATACGGATGCTTGTGCATCAAAATAACACCACTTTTACTGCACAAAATCAACTCTGAAGCAATTTTTGAACTATCCAAAATAAATCCGACTGACACCACAAAACGCGCCAAACACTCTGTACTTTTTTTATTAATTTGCTTTGCACGTGCGCGTCTGGGTGGATGTTGTGTGTGTGTGTATTTGGTAGGATGGGTGTGAAAGTGTCATGGTATAAATAGAATGGACTGAAACTTTTAATAATGTGATTGTATTTTTTTTTTGCATTTTGCCATTTCCTCGCTGAGGGGGATGAAAAGTTACGTGTTGCACTCGAGTGCAAAGATTTTTCACCTTGTGCTCTTTTGATTCCCTCGCTAACGCTCAGGATTCTAATTTTGAATCACTCGCTACGCCTGTGATTCAATTTTAGAATCCTTCACTGGCTCGGTCATCAAAATTGAGCACGCGGTTAAAAATCAACTTTGCACTCACGTACAAATAACTATTAACGCAGTGACAGTAGCAGACATTACGACCATAAAATTATAGGTTATCAACAAAACAAAATTGTAACAAAAACTATTAGATTTTTACTACTCCCATTCGAAATGTTCCAATTTCAAATTAGCTTTTAATTTACTATACAGCTTGCCGCCGAAATTCATTCGGCGCTTTTTGCTTCTAAATTCAAATTTTATGATGATTATAGAAGTGTTTGGCGCGCTTTCATTTAAATGGCGACAGTCAGATTTTTGTCTCAATAGTTCGAAAATTGTTTCAGAGTGGACTTTGTGCGTGCAGTGAAAGTGGTATTATTTTGATGCATGGATCCGCGGTGACGTTCAATTATGCGGAATAATTATATTTTATATAAAAGTGTTATGATGTGTGATTGACGTACCTACCTAAAATGTCAAATCAATTTAGAATAGCCAGCCACCTCTTCCTCAGACACTATTGTTTCAATTTCCTTCAAAATACATTGCGAAACGACAGATTAACACAAGGACTCGTGAAATAGCGGAAATGCCAGCGTGGATTCGTAGCTAGCCTAGTGTCTTATTTGTACAGCTGGACAAAGTTTGGCACAGTTGGCCTGGGAAGTACACTCTACGGTTTAAAGTACAATCAAACAATGTAGGTATGTTTGGCAATTTCACTTGGAACCGAATTTTAGTAGACTCAGAAATTCGGAGAAACGAAGGGAAGGTTGTTGGCGTTGGGGGACTGACGAAATCCTGGCTTAAATTCTAGCAGAATCTGTCGAAAACAATAGTTAAAATATATACAACAAAAAGCTAATAAATTAGTATGGTACACGCAGGAGGATGTGGTTCACGCGAGCTAGTTTATATGGTTTGTGGTGGTGACACTGGTGACTACAGAGCAGAATAAATACTCAATAGGTACATGAAGTTCAAAGTTTAAAATTTCGACATAAAATATGTTAGTAGATTCCCGTTTTCCATTCATCGATATAGACAATGTTCCATTCATCGATATACCTAGTCAGTATTTAAATTTTTTTAAGCATGCTCGGTTACCTATACTTCATAATATTTTCAATGAAAGACATTTTAAAAGACACGGAATGTAAAAATATGTTTTTTTTTCACAAAGATTAGATCAACAACATGTCTTTAAAAGTTTTAAATGGCCTTAGAACAACTTTTTGAACACAATCGCCTTTAGTTAGCCGATGCGATGACGGCATAATAGGAACATGTTCCCTCGCGCAATCAACGTTTTTTTTAATTATCATTTTTTTAATCACGAGAGGAGGCTGCGGCGCTGCTCACATACAGCCGGCGTTCGTTGACTCGTGCACTCGACGGTATCTGGAGAAAGTTTTTAATTAAGAGAGACTGATTGGCGATTGTGTAATGGAACGCAACAGGCGGTATACGGTGCAGTGGATCAATCTAAATAAAATAAATAATGCAGCACTGACGTAACAAGTGTCGATTGTTTTTTTCAACAGCAGCAGTAGTAATTTTGATGGCGAAAAACGAAAAAAGAACAAAGAAGCTTAGGTAATGATTTTATTATTTTAATTTATTCGCTTTGTAAAAGCGATTTTTTTTAAACGTTTACCTATAGATAATGCAAAGGAAATCTCAAATGGACCTTTTATCAGTATAAAAATAGGAAACTTTTTAGGACAGAAGAATCAGACAAACAGATGAGACTGAGATTAATGTTTGAAATATGGTGCAAGCCTATTATTATATAATATAGATTTATAAATACAAGGTTTTGTTTGACAAGGGAAGGTAGATGTTAAAATCAAGGATAAACAAAACTATTGTGTCTTTATCGCTTGCATTTTATGGTGCCAAATCGGCCGTGTGGTGACGGCAGAGCAGAATACAATTGCCACCACCCCCATCTGTCCCGCGGGTGAGATGGGGGTGGTGCCAATACATAGTGGTAATCTGGATTATAATTACTAGATTATGATAATTAATTGTGCCTAAAGGTTTACGAGCACTAACTAAGTATCATGTTATTGTCTATCTTATAGCGACGGAAATATCATTTTCCTCTACGTCATGACGTAATGCACGCCACATAAAGAGATATTGGATTCCCAGGTGAGGTGACCAACAGTTCAAACTGCATAATCAGCCAACGACACTACACACCTTTTTAAGTGCGACAAGTAAGATAAATACTGCCTTACATTACACCTATCCTTAAACCTTGACATAGATATAGGTGGTCTAAGAAAATACAGTGCTATTATTCTTCGTTAAATTTTAAGCCCTAGTAGCCTCCTATGACAGCCCGTGGAGAGATTTTGGGGTTCTGACAATTGTATTCTGGTCCTTCATTTCCATACGGCAAATAAAAATATACTCCATAAAGATCCGGTCATAGTGTTTACAACGCGTTCAATTGCACTGCATCTTGAGATACCCATCTAGATTGATTAACTTCATGGGTTAAATTAATTAATTGGTTTCATAAAATATTACGTTTCAATTGTCTTGACGACTTCATTAATTGTTCTTGGAACGTCCTCTCCTTGGTAATATTTATTGTGGGTTGGTTATTGGAATTTATGTGTTTACAAATACATATTATGACATCTTATTCTTCCTGCCTTGTTCCCAGTCCATCTGAGGTTGCCACAGTATGTTTCCTCTTCCATTCATATCGGTCAGACGTCATCAAGCCATCCACTCCCTTTTGATGTCATCCATCACACCATAACAGTGCTAGTGATGAATGAATGTATAGAAAAGAGATGGAGAGGATGCCAATCCATAGGTACTGCTCAAGATTTTGTCTTAAATTTATTAGAGCCGGCCGCCTTGCCTGACAACAACCCTCTTTGGGTATGTTGTTGTTGGTGGTTTGCCCTCCACCATTCGGGTGCCCCAAGGTGCTTATTGCCCTACACCGGGCAATCTCCTTTAGGCCCGAGTTCACCAACACAGAAAACAAGCGATTAAAAGATAACCGTAAGTATTTGACAGTTCTTCCATACTGTTACATGTCAAAAAGAACCGATTAAATAATAAGCGACTGTTTACGTGTTGGTGAACTTCAGCCTTAGTCGACTTTTACTCACCCCATGGGTGTCGCATGAGATGAGTCAGGGCTGGCTCAGTCTACGTTATTTGTTCGCTCCCAGGCCATCATGGCTATTTATCGCTTTGAACTGTCAAAATACCATAGATTTTTGACAATTCAAAGCGATAAATGGCCATATCATACCGTGTTTCCGTGGTCATGTTAGTCGGGATGGTACAGTCTATCGCACGTGATCATAGGCCATAAAAGTGACGCTTATCAAAAGTAGGCCATCTTCGGAGCTCGTACATCAATTAACTCTGTTATTGGAGTGCCACCGGACATTTCTTGTGTGGAATGTTGTGCAGAAAAACGTCTGCGTACGCGCACTTACCGCGGGGGGAAGAAAGCGTAAAACTTGTAGTACTAGGGAGCAGTAAAAACAATATAAAATATGTAATCTTACACGCATACATTACATAAATAATAGAGTTGAGAGAGTGTTTTTTTAATTTCTTTGTATTGTTTTTTATACAAAAAATACTTTAAAGTGTTTAAAGTATTTTTTGTATTAAATACGGAATATAATATAATCACCAAAAATAAAATATAAACATTTACTTTGTCTCTTTCCTTGTAACTTCTTTTTGGAGGTAAAGTTTTTTTTTTGGTAGCTTCGATTTTTAAGAAGTTATCAAAAATTTTTTTAGGGAACCCTTTTCATTGCACCCCAAATGTGGCTTTTAGGTACATTTATAGAATATCGCTGGATCCGAAAGTGCATTGCTTCTCACGTTATACCTGGCTTGATATAAGTGTCACTTAGATGTGAGATTTCACGTATAAAAGTGTGTTACACTGCCAGCGGTGAAGATTTGCGTAAACTTGACCAGAAAACAAGCACAAGAAAATGTAAATAATGAAAAAGTATTACAAAATAGGTGGATAAAGTTCCAAAAATTGTAGTCTTGATGCGGGAATCGAACCCGCTTCTTCCGCATACCGAACGGCATTTGTAATATTTTTTCTAACATTTATATTTTAATGTTCGAATAAAAATTCAAAAAGTAACATAAACAATGGGTAGGTTAGATTAGTTCTCTTATGTTCGCATATCGATAAGGAAAGCTATAATTAGTTATAAGCAAAAAACTTTGGCAGTAAAGAAATTGAAATCGCTTCACGTCATGATACTTTGTAAAATTCCGAATTCGGCGCTGATCCTCCGACATCTGAGTCACATTTAGTTTACCAGAACTTGTGCGATCCTAATTTGCATTTTACTGCAAGCGTGTCAAGGTTAAAAGTCAAATGCATATTGGATAACCTTAAGTGCTATCAGCTGTACATTTTTGTAGCAAGTTCGTTTAACATAGTAAGTACAACAATATCCGGTCTAGACATAAAAGCATGCCTAAGCAAAGCGTGACTTCAAAAATAGCTCTGACCTTGCCCCTTAGCTAAGAGAGTGGTCGAAGTTAAAATGAAACTTGTCCGCAACCTAAACCGTAAACCATTTCGTTTGTTTTTATCACTTTTAAATCTCTGGAAATAGATCACGTCATGTGTCAAAGGTACGTATGTTGAGAAGCTTCTTCAAGATTATGATTTGATTTTTATTTCAAATAATATTTTTTTAACATCACTTGTCAGAAAATTTTTTTTTCGAAAAATCATGTTTGATGCGGAAGTCGAACCCGCGTCTTCTGCAATCCGGGCAGATGGCCTATAAGACTTTTCGTTTCTCCAATTATTTTATTAGTATGAAACAACAGCATTATCACTAAGCTCATTAAATCATTAAAATTAAAAACTAATTAACCAATTAGAGATTCACACTTTTTTCACAGTATTAGGAACGTGTGGTGACGGCAGAGTAGAATACAATTGTCTCCACCCCAAATCTCTCCTGTGGGTGTCGTACAAGGCGATATATAGATATAGATAAATCAATGATGAGGAATGGGCAGCAGCGTTCCTCTTATACCACCTAGCAACAGCAATGTACTGCGACTTTTGTGCCCGATATATGGCAATAGGCTCGCCACCTATTACATGGGACCTAACATAATTGGCGAAACGTGGGTGCTAGTTCACTTCCGCCTACCCCTTCGGAGATATAGGCGTGATTTATGTATGTGTATGTAAGTATTAGGAACGATATTTAGGGCTAGTAGGTAAGGCTCAAACAATCGGGTTAGAATTCGGCTAGAGTGGCAGGGTTCACGGGTAACCTATTTTGGAACTCCAAAATAGGGTTAAAAAGTGCACACACGCCGGCCTAATGCCGTTAGTCTCCACCGGCGTATTTTCCAGCCCCCGTAGCACGGTACGTGGACACATCTCCTTTTGGGGGAAAGAAAATATTTTCCTCTCGCTCCAACTCCCCCTAAATCCCGAGACAAAACACTGTCAAGTGGTGGAGAGAGACTTGTCCACGTCCCCGTACTCGGCCCGCAGTGGGAACAAATGGGAAAAAATGCCATATGTTCGAGACACGCATGTTTTTTATTTAATGATTGTAAGCATGTGTATCGTGTAGTACTAGTGTATCCACATGTCTTTAGGAGTATACCGCAGTCAATGTGGGGTAAACATCATAACATGGTCGGTAATAACTCCTCGTATGAATTACTTAAACAACGCTTAGGTTTAAGCATGCACATTAAAATAAATCCTCCTTTTTCCCAATCTGATTAGAGTTTCGCCTACTCAAAAAGTAACGTTTGATTATTATTTACACATATTTTTACGGAATCTTTTTGAATCTATACGACATAGTTATTCTGGGACAGATGTAAAGACAAAATAAGAAGAGTGTACTGTTTATACCTAAACGGTTTTATATTTTACAAACATTTATAAAAGTTTCTAACAAGTGATTGGTTTTCAGCACTGAAAAATAATAAGACAACAAGACATCATAAAAAATAAGTAAGGTACTAAAATTTAATTCCTCTTTTCTACTACTTCTGTTTTTTTCGTTTTGAAAATAATTTAAGGGTTCAGTGGACAGCACGTAATCATACATAAATAAAAATGTTTTTATGTCACACCTGTAGGCCTATTCGCTAACTTTTTTTGACAGTTGAAAGTAATGATCACCGAACTATTTACTTATCCATTACTGTTTTCACAGGACAAGTGTCACAATAGCGTTATAGTAAAGTAGTAATGGATCAGTAAATAGTTTAGTGATTATCACTCTCAAGTGTCAAAAAAAATTAGCGAATAGGCCTACTGACCTTAAAGTGGACTTTCCGCCCGCTACGCGTACGGAAAACTCGACTTCTTGGTCAGAGGGTGACATATAACTATGATCATACCACGGGCGATATAAAAGAAGGACTCAGATCGCATATTTATCGCCTTATATCAATTACTTGCGACCTGAGACATGCTTTGTTTTATCACCCTTGGTATATAGTATTATTTATAAATCTTTCCAGGGTTATGCGATAGTCTAGACCACTGGTGATGGTGACAGTACAGGAATGTCCCAAATCTGTTCGCATGATTAAATACCTATATGATACTATGTAGTGTTCTACATACGACTCTGATAAAAAACTTCAACAAACCAAATCATCTTTTCGGTTGCTAGCCTCCTCAATATCACAGTATATAAATCAACTTGTATATTATATACTGTGCCATTATGATCGTTACCAAATCAGAAGTTAAGTACACACTGATTAACAACTACATTTTCTCCCAAGAGATAAGATAACACAATCGGGAAATAAACAATTCATGTCATTATCTACTAAATTATTTCACTAGCACACAGTTTCATGGAGGTTATCTAACAACCACTTCACATTCTGAAAACACCGAATTTGCTGTCCCTGAAAGGCGCGTTCAGGGCCGTCGAAAGACTGAGTCCCAATACTTTCCGAGTGTCCCTTGGAGCTAGTATACCATCGTCCCACAACCTCGCCGTGCTGTAGTATGGAACACCCTCTTTCTCAAACTTAGCTTCCAGAGGCCCCCTAACTTTTTTCTCGTCCTCATCAGTCCACGGCTTGCCTTCTCTCTGAGCCTTTTCTTTCGCAACCAAAGACAGCACGGTGGCTGCCTGAGGACCCCCCATGACAGAAATCCTCGCATTAGGCCACATATACATGAAGCTGGGGGAGTAGGCCCGGCCGCACATTCCGTAATTTCCAGCACCGAAACTGCCACCTACAATCACTGTCAGTTTGGGGCCCTTAAAGCAGCTGACAGCTGTCACCATTTTGGCGCCGTTCTTAGCTATGCCCCCGGCTTCCGCTTCAGGCCCAACCATAAACCCGGTGATGTTCTGCAAAAAGATCAGGGGTATTCTCCGCGCGGCACACAGCTGAATGAAGTGCGAGCCCTTCAAAGCTGACTCCGAATGAAGCACTCCATTGTTTCCTATAATACCGACCGCGTGACCGTAGAGCGATGCAAATCCACACACGACAGTCTCACCGTACAGCTGCTTGAACTCGTGAAATCTACTCCCGTCAACAATCCTCGCGATCACTTCGCGAATATCGAACGGCCTTTGTATGTTGGCGCCGACGATTCCATGCAAATCCTCAATGTCATGGACTGGCTCGTCTACCGCGTGATTGTGTATTCTAGCTCTCTGTTCGGTATTCCAATTCAAATTGGCCACAACATTCCTGGCCAAATGCAACGCATGCTCGTCGTCTTGTGCGTAATGATCAGTGACTCCAGACCGTCGGCAATGCAGGTCGGCACCGCCCAAGTCCTCCGAAGAAACCGTCTCACCCGTAGCAGCTTTGACTAGAGGCGGGCCGGCTAAGAATATTGTGCCTTGGTTCTTGACTATGATACTCTCGTCAGACATGCTAGGAATGTATGCACCTCCAGCGGTGCAGGATCCCATTACAACAGATATCTGCGGTATGCCCTCCGCAGACATGTTGGCCTGGTTATAAAATATCCGGCCGAAGTGCTCTCTGTCCGGAAACACGTCCGCCTGGTCCGGAAGATGAGCGCCACCAGAGTCAACTAGATAAATGCAGGGAAGCCGACATTCCTGAGCGATTGCTTGCGCGCGCAAATGCTTCTTCACGGTGACCGGAAAGTATGTTCCGCCTTTAACAGTCGCGTCGTTAGCCACAATCATGCAGTCTTGGCCGTGAACTTTGCCGATGGCGGTGACGATGCCGGCGCTCGGCACTTGTCCTTTGTACATATCCGTCGCAGCGAGAGTGCTCAGTTCTAGGACATCGCTGCCTTCGTCTACCAACCGGTTGATCCTTTCTCTGACTAGTAACTTGCCTCTCGACGTGTGCCTTTTTACGGCGTCCTCTGGCCCACCCCTGATGGCTACATCAGTTTTCTGTCGAAGTTCGTTGACTAAATCATCCATCCGTGCCTTGTTCTCCTGGTAATAAGGGTCAGACCTGTTCGGCTCGGTCCCGATGACCGCGGAGCCTTGACAGTGGTGCCGGCATTGTACGGCCAGCTGGCGCACCCCTCTGACTAGCTTGAGCATTATTACAATACAAATTACGAGGCGACACGACCGGTCGGCGACTCGCTCCCGCGCCACTGACGATAGCGTATACCGTTATCTACACGATTAACTCGTACAAAAACAAATTCTTTACGCCGCCCGACCCTCGGCGATAAAAACATTCATTACGTACAAGCGATAATGTGACACTATTGTATCGAATAATTTATGCAATATTTACGATGTATCATCATCTTGGTGTGCCTATAAGCGGCGTGCGTAATCCAATAATGCACTAGATAAATGACAATGATCGGTATTGTCGCAATTTGGTAAGGTCGTAATTTGAATAGGCATTCAATCATAGTAGCACGACTTGACCTACTTTGTTATAAATATCGGTAGTACGAAATAACAGAAAACAGAAACATTATTTTAATTACTTACATTATTCAAGTCTTACGCTATTGCAAACTATTTCCAAGTTTTCTAACGTTTCATCTTGTGCTAAATGAATAAACTATATACTTGAACAATATAATGCTAAACGAATATCAAGTTTACAGCAATAAAATCTATTACCTGAACAAGAGGTTGGTAAAGGTCAATCAAATTCATACGCCACGCTCCGATAAAACCCAGACGTCGAAAGACAAATATTTACGTTAATTCTTAGGTATTTTTAAAACTTGTTTTGTTTTCACGAAGCGACATAATGTTCAATTCATACTTTGTTTGTTACCTTATTAAAACTGTAATTCTGTATTCTATTTTCAAATTCTGCGCAATAGAAATCTCCGTCCGTCCAAAAGAAATCTGCCTGAGCCTGAAATTCATTTAGAAATGTGTCAAACTTGAGAAAAAAATTATGTATGTATGTGGCGCCATTTTTTAAATTTGCAAGCGGCACATTCAATTTGTGTGCCATTCACTGACTGTACTATACTTAGACAACACGTTCGCTTTAAGAAAATAGAGCGTCGCAACAGGTCCACAGATATCTAATCAGAATCCGCGGGCCTCAACCGGCGCAGGCGCAGGTGAACGACACGCGACGTTTCACTTTCCATCGTGACCTCCGCCAGGTGGCGACACTTTCCTTCCGATGACGTGTGATGACACAGAGGCCACATTCGCTAATTGGTCCATTCAAGTGTTATTTTGTTATATAAGTAACACTGCACTGGACCTAGTAACATAGCTTGAGATAATAGAGATAATGCTCGGATATTAGATTTAATATTCTCAAATACTGTGCTTGAGTTACGCTCCTGTCCACAGCCACTTGTACCAGAGGATACTCACCATGTGTCTATAGAGATAGATTTAAAAGTGATAACTACCGATTATCTAAAGACAATCAAAAGAAACGTATATGTTTATGGTGCTGGCGACTATAACGCTGTATGTAAAGAACTCAGTGATGTGGATTGGGATAGAGTTTTAAATCGTGGTTCTATCGACGACGCAATTTCCACTTTTTATGATAAAATTTATAAACTGAGAGATAAATATGTACCTAAAAAAAGTGTTTCGCCATGTATTTATCCTTCGTGGTATAGTTCAGCCCTTATAAAAATATTGAGGGAGAAAAGTAAATATTTAAAGAAATTTAAAAGATATGGTAATTTGTCTGACCAGCAAACCTTCACAATGCTGAGACACAGGGCCAAATTACTCGAGTCCCATTGTTATAGGACGTACATCGAAAAAACAGAAAAATCGATAATAAACAATCCGCGAGCATTCTGGTCTTATACAAAGTCACTATCTAAGGGTGTGCAGTCTTTGCCGGCGGTAGTGTCATATCGGGACATAACAGCTGACGATGGTGAGTCAATATGTAACATGGTCGCGGAATATTTCCAGTCCACCTTCAGGTCTTGTGATGATGCTAACTCTGCTTCTGATACGGTCATTGAACCCGATGTCACTAATAACATAGTTTTGAATAATGTCGAGATTAATTCCGATGACATCCGCAGAAGAATAAAAAATTTAGACATCAATAAGGGTGCTGGGCCCGATAATTTGCCTCCTTTTTTTGTGGTGCAGTGCACTGAGAGTCTGATTACTCCTCTGTGTATTCTGTTTCGCAAATCTCTGGAAGAAGGTTGTATGCCTACTATTTGGAAATCTGCTTATGTAACACCTATCCACAAATCAGGTGATAAAACATTGGTCACGAATTACAGACCTATTTCTAAATTATGTATCTTTGCTAAAGTTTTC
Organism: Cataclysta lemnata; assembly: GCA_963931975.1. Classification (NCBI taxonomy): domain Eukaryota; kingdom Metazoa; phylum Arthropoda; class Insecta; order Lepidoptera; family Crambidae; genus Cataclysta; species Cataclysta lemnata. The sequence goes on along the minus strand of OZ008356.1, from coordinate 11,197,882 downwards.
GAAAAAATTATTTATGATACTGTTTACGCTACACTTTCGACCACTTTTATACAAGAGCAACACGGATTTTTAAAAAACAGATCAACTGAATCTAACCTTCTAATTTTTAATGATTATGCTACTTCTAATATGGCTTCAGGAGGTCAAGTCGATGCAATATTTACGGACTTTAGTAAGGCTTTTGACAGAATTGACCACGTATTACTACTTAATAAGCTGTATCTTTCCGGAATACATGGAAATCTATTTAGATGGTTCACTTCATATGTTGGAAACAGAACCCAGGCAGTGGCCTTAAATGGCTTCAAGTCTTCATGGATAACCGTTCCTTCTGGTGTACCTCAGGGATCTCTTCTCGGGCCACTCCTATTCATAATTTTTATCAATGACATCAAAGCTATTTTTAAACATTCGTACTTTTTATTATACGCTGACGATACGAAAATCTTTAAAGCCATTAACAGCCCCTACGATAGTGTGCTTTTGCAGGATGATTTGGACCGATTTGTAGTTTATTGCGAAACCAATAAACTTGACATTAATGTTTCCAAATGTTACTACATGAGATTTACACGAAAGATTAAATATGTTTCATTTGATTACTACCTCAAATTTGATAGACTCAAGTATACCTCTCCTATTAGGGATCTCGGATTATTTCAGGATGGTAAACTATTATTTGAACAACATATTGACAACATTGTCAAAAGGGCCTCGAAATCGTTGGGGTTCATTATAAGATCAACAGCGGACTTCAAAAATGTTAAATCGATCAAAGTCCTATACTGTTCACACGTCCGTAGTATTCTTGAGTATGCTTCAGTTGTCTGGAACCCTTTCTATAACATATATGTATCACGCATTGAATCCATACAAAAGAGATTTTTGAGATATCTTCAGTACAAGTGCAAAACCAGCGACAATAATTATGATGATCGATGTCGTAGGTACCATTTTCTACCTCTTAATATTAGGAGAAAAATTGCCGACATTAATTTTGTCATAAAGATTCTTTCTGGCAGAATCGACAGTAACTCGTTATTGGGCGAAATTAGCATACGTGTTCCCAATCCTTCATTGAGAAATAGGTCTCAAGTTCTAGTGCCTCCTTGTTCCAGAACAAATTATAGAAGCAACTCGTTCTTTCGACGAGCGGTGATGTCAGTGAATGAGTATGCAGATTTGGATAGGGATGCGGACATCTTCTGCAACAATATATCACGTGTAAGGCGTTTTTTTGAAGAAAAATACTTCGGCCCCCGGTCATTTCCCATACATGGTGCCGCTTTCCAAGATGCAAATTTGTGAATTGCTGATGTGTTGTTCTTATTTTTGATCCTTTTTTTTATTTTTTATTTTTATTGTTTGATTATATACCTACTTGTGGAAACTTGTAATTGGCTTATAGTTTACATAATTTTTTTTTTACCACATTGTGTTAAGTATAGCTGTAAGTTTTCCGAATAAAATAAAATAAAATAAATAAAATAATGCAAGCAACGAGATAAACTGACGGATAAAATTGTTAAGTATGACCTAGTACAGTCAATAAGTTAGAACCGTGTCGCCCATGTAATCTTACATGCAAATCAAAACACTTTCATGAATATTTATTACAAAAACTAATCATTTCTAAATCGAACTCCGTTTAGCGATCACATATAATATTAAGTAGGTAGCGTGACAGCATACAAGAAACTCGTTATTTACCTCCAAGCATCTTGCTCTAAATACGTCCGACATAACAGTTTACAACTTAACTAATGATTATCTAATGCTAAAACTACGAAATGCACACGATTGACCCACAAATCTGAATCATTAGCACGACCAACGAGCAGCTTATTACAGTAATAAAAGAGTAAATTAGTAAGTTTTGGCCGTTACAAAAAATGGTTTTGTCAAAATTATCAAGCCAAGTTCCATGAAAATTTCACACTCCAAATAGCGGTTCTATGATGATATAATGGTAATTTTCCGACACAATATGATGATGGTAATTTTCCGACACGCAACCAAAGACCATTTTTCTTATAGTTAATTTATTTCACATTAGCACTTATTTGACCGTAGTAACGATAGATCGTGTGTGTATCTGGTGTGAATGATAATAAAGCTGCCAAAGATTGGATTGTGTGAAAAGAAATTATAAACAAGCTATTAACAGCGACTATCCCTGTGATAATATCTTTACCTGTGACAAAATCTATTGTTAACAATGGAACGAATACTGATGTTTTTTTTTATGTAAAGTTAAATTTTTACAACAATAACATTGACCTTTTGCTTGCAGGACAGAGATGAACAAACCAAATTGGAGATGAAGCATCGTCAAGAAGAAGATGATTTGTATAGGAAGTTCTCCAAACATCGAGAAGAAGAAAACAGAAGAATACGAGAAGAAATACAGGTAAAAGAAGCAGTGACGACCGTGACTTAAGCATAATACTGAAAAGAGACAAGTAGCGGTATTATAATGCTGCAGAAAGAGATGTGTTTAAAGCTTGAGCCGTAAAACTGATCATTTAATTTGGTCAAATGATACATTTCATTCACAAATATCTTGTCAAGTATAAAATGAACATGCACTTACGAAATAACTGTTATTAGTAGCAGTTTAAGTGCCGAAATGGTACGTGCACTGCTCACCGTTGTAAAATAATACCTACCTACATCGACTAAGTACTGTTACAAGGCAGTATTAAATAATGTATTAATTTTTAACACCTAAATAGGTTCCTATGTGAAAACAAATTAATTTATAAATATCTTCACATTTTATTCTATTACTTAAACATTGTAAAACATAAATGTCCACAACTCCATAAACAAATCCCAAATTTAACTTACAGAATGAGTGGGAACGCGAACTAGAAAGACTGACGAGTCGCTTCCAACAAGAGATGCAGGTGAAAAAGCGAAGACCGGACGCCGAGTTGGGAGCCCTAACGTTACGGCACCAGCAGGAGAGGGCGGACCTCGAGAAGAACATGACCCTGAGAAGGGACAAGAAAAAGGAGAGCCTCACCAGAAAGATGCTGGAGCACGAAAGGTAGAATCATACGGTGCTACAGCAAAAAGTGCTTAAGACGTGTTTTGATTAAGAAGTGTTTAAATAGGTTTTACAGCCGGCCGCCTGCCTGACACCAACCTTCTTTTGGATTGTTGGTCGTTTGTCCTCCACCATTCGGGTGCACCATCCCTTAATCGACTTTTACAACACCCCTGGGGTGAGTAGGGGCTGGCACAGTCTATGTTATTTTCCGCTTCCAGACCAGCATGGCAGTGATATCCTATACACTCAAATTATAAAATCTGAACTATTTAACTCCGTAGCATTATGAGAAAACGCAGAACGTGATCTAGTCTTTATGTCGTTGCGAAATAGTGAATTCTATAATTGGACTTACTGTCCGGTCCTAATGGATTGACTAACAGTATCCAATGCTGTGCTCTGAATCTAGGTAAACTAATTTGCAATTCGCCTTACGAGGTGCATGCGACAAATTTCCACAAAGTTTTAATGTTGTTGCTTTTCCAATGTCGCCTGCTTTCTCACGAAGTCTTAAAAAAGTTAAGAATTATGACCATTAAAAGTTAATATTATCATAAATGATACAAGCTGACCGATATTTGAGTTGCCGACGATAAATTGTGCATCATTATTTATTTCATTATTCACTTACTCTGCCGGAAAGCTGTTGAGGGTATGAAATATAAGTTTATTTACATTAGTTTATTATCTATAGTATACGTAATTATTTTTCCATTGGCAGCAATCGTTTATGATTCTTTTTTGTAGGTAGGTAGGTACATTGTGTGCGCTTTACATAATAATAGATCTGAATTATGTGGCTAGCACATGAAATTACCAAACATTACTTTCTTAACTTTCTACCTAAAATTTTTGTGGTTACACCGCGAAAAGTGATAACTCACACTCATTTCACAAATCACGGCAGTTGCGTAAGAAGTGTGAATTCATGCGTTACTGACAATGGTTTGTAATCATCAGATTGAATATATCAATAGGTTGTTATTATATAATTTAACAAGTGGCCTTTTGAAGATTGGCGTCAGGTTTGGGAGTACCTACTAAAAATTTTAATTCGTTGATGATATCGCACTTTTGCAAAAATATATAAATCTCGGAAGGCAAGCTTCGGAAGGCATGTTAAAGGCCGGTTTTTTTATGTATAGTTAAGTCAACCTATTGTTAAAAAAATAGGTACTAATGGTTGTATATCAGTCTGATATTTTACAATTAGTAACAATATCAGACTGATAACCAACCATTAGTAACTAAATATGTTAGTAATGGTTAATCATCAGTCTGATACCTATTTAACCTGCTGTGTGGTGCCGTGTGGTGACGGCAGAGTAGAATACAATAGTCACCACCCCAAATCTCTCCTGTGGGTGTCGTACAAAGCGACTAAGGATACAGTGATGAGAAATGGGCAGCAGCGTTCCTCTTAAACCACCTAGCAATTTACTGCGACTTTTGTGCCCGATAAATGGTAATAGGCTCGCCACCTATTACATGGGACCTAACATAATTGGCGAAACGCGGGTGCTAGTTCACCTCTGCCTACCCCTTCGGGGATATAGGCATGATTTATGTATGTATGTATATTTAACCGTGAATAACAATTTTTAACAATTGGTTGAGTTAACTATGCATCAAAAAACCGGCTCTAAGCCGTTGGTCCCGGCTTCATCTGCAGTCGGTAATATCTACCAACCAGCACTGGACCAGCGTGATTGGTTACGGCCCAATCTCTCTATATTTTTCCATCCATGGGAAGGTCTGTGCCCCATCAGTGGGGACTGTAAAAAATAAGCTGCGGAAAAGACATAATACCTTAATCTCCAATTTTATTCCCCAGAGCCGCAACAGCAGCGTTAGTGGAGAAGCAGAGTCACGAGATGATGGAGCTGATCCAGGAGAGACGGTCGGAGTACATGGCGGAGTCCTCTCTTTACCTGGACGGGGAGGAGGCGCCCCCGTACCCCTCACGGGCCCCCGCTCCGCAGCCTCCGCTCGTCTCCAAGTTCCACATCTACACGGACCCCGCGGAGTTCGCTGACGTGGACAAAATTGCTATTTCGGTTAGTGCTTTGTTGGTTTTTGCGGAGCTTTCTGTGACACATTTTTCATTGTTCTAAGCTTAAATTTCTATTTCGGTCAGTGCGTTGGTTTTTGCGGAGTTTTCTTCATAATAGCATTTAGACTTGGCAATAGATAATACATAAATAAATTACGCATATTTAGCCCCGAAGAAACTGCAGGCAGAAACAGACATATTATTATAATGTTCAATTAAAAATCATTTTTTTCTGAAGGCGTCATGTACACACACGGTTATCTACGTCACGGTTGTTCAACCGTACGGCGTGTTAGCCGTACGGTTGAACAACAGTGTGTGAACAAGAGGCCGTAGTCTACATCACTGTAATAGAAACCATTTTTTTTTATAAAATGGTTTATAGTTGAGATATTAGGTAGTAATAGTAAGAAGATTTTGTCCACGTCCTCGGGGAATAGAACATGTTTTCATCTCTCGGTTTCACTGCCACTAAACCCCGAGCCAAAACACTGTCAAGTGGTGGAGGGAGATTTTGTCCACGGGCCGCACTTGCACACAATCTAGGCAGCTAAAATGGCAACCCGCTTCCCTTTCAGGTAGCGCAAGAAGACCAAAAAACGTTCACGGACCTAGTCAGGCAGCTGGTGGGTCGGTGCGCGACCGACGTGGAGAAGGCGCGGACCATCTTCCGCTGGATCACCGTCAAGAACCTGAACAACATCCAGTTCGACGACAACCTAAGGGGGGACTCGCCCCTCGGGCTGCTGAGGGGCATCAAGCACGGCACGGAGAGCTACCACGTGCTGTTCAAGAGGCTGTGCAGGTTGGTTTGTTCGTAGAACAGATAGACGGCGGGAGCAGAGGCGGATTAAACGTTGAGAGCGCAAGCATTTCATTTCAGGCGCCCTTATATTAAAAATTAATCTTACTTCTTCTGCTTCTCCCTGACCTGTTCCCAGTCTGTCTGGGGTCGGCGCAGTATGTTTCCTCTTCCATTCATATCCGTCAGACGTCATCAAGCCATCCACTCCCTTTTGATTCATATTATCCATCACAACGTAAATTAATCTTACTATTGTAATTTTAAGCGAATTGAGGTTGTAATAAAAAATTATAGTTTCTATTGTGTAGAACTTACTGGCGCATTAAATTTAATATGTTATATTTTTTTTATAATTCCGCCCGCCCATTTACCCTCGTGCCCGTTAGCACATGCCTATAGTTTGCCAGGATAAACCACCTTTAGGCGGAAGACTTACTGAAATAACTTCTTCTTCTTCTTCCTGCTTTGTTCCTAGTTCATTTGGCGTCGACGCAGTATGTTTCCTCTTCCATAATAAATATCGACCGGTTTGGAGATCCTTGGGGGAGGCCTATGCCCAACAGTGGGCGTCTTTAGGCTGAATGATGATAAATGATGAGACGTCATCAAGCCATCCATTCCCTTTTATTTCGTAACATCCATGACACCGGAAAGGTGCTAATGATGGATGAATGTATAGAAAATATATATTTTTTTATAGAATTTTTTGCTTGTTTTACAGAAGTGGTACGGAACCTTTCGTACACGAGTCCGACTCGCACTCGGCCGGTTTTTCATTTATTTTTTTCTTTCGCCAACAGCTACGCCGGCCTCCACTGCGTGGTGATCAAGGGCTACAGCAAGTCCGCCGGGTACCAGCCCGGCGTCCGGTTCGAGGACAACCGCTTCAGGAACTCCTGGAACGCGGTCTACGTGGCGGGGGCCTGGCGCTTCGTGCAGTGCAACTGGGGCGCCAGGCACTTGGTCAACGCGAAGGACGCGCCCAAGCCGGGCAATAGGGGGAAGAGCGACAGTTTGAGGTGAGGTCTTTTTCAATACCTACACTTGTTAAACATGGCGTACTTTCAGAGCCTACAATTATGATTCGAAAATTAAATATTTCGCATAGTTATCTTTCAGTCAGTAGGTACACGGTCGTGACTTTCCTTTACGAAATCGATGGTAACTTTTTATTTTCTACCGTTGGTTTCGTACCCGTTGGTTTACAACGTGAAGTGTAAAAATTAGAGACTTTTTTCCAGCTCGGTTCGATTCCCGGATCAAAACTATTACTTACATGCACCTATACTTATAGTACTATAATTTTTTTGTTAAAACCTACTTGTTCTGAACAATTCCATCCAAGTCTATCTGGGGTCGACGCAATAGTAGGTATTCATACCTATCGGTCGTCAAGCCATCCATCCCACCGAAAAGGTCCTAGTGATGAATAAATGTAGGAACTATGTAGGTATATAAAAAAGACAGAAGATACCGATAAACGGAGATTGATTGGAATGACAACATTCCAATCCATACTGCTCAATGTTTTGGCTTAGGTTAGGTTATTCATTCGGTCATTCGGGTGCCCCAAGGTGCTTATTGGTAAAAGTCGACTAGACCGGACAATCTCTCTTAGTCGACTTTTACGACACCCATAGGATGAGTCGGGACTGGCCAATTCACGTTGTTTTTTCGCTCCCAGGCCAGCATGGAACACTAACCTACAGATATTTGACGGCCGCCTTGGTCGAATGCTCAGATTGCTGGGTATTGGCCAAGAGGTCCCGGGTTCGAATCCTGGTAGGGGCAAACTTTGTGATGACCACAAATGTTTGTTCCCGAGTCATGGTTGTGTATATGTTTATGTAGTATATTTTCAACATTTATATACATAATTATATTAAAAATATGTCCGTCATCTAGTATCCATAACACAAGTGCTTAGGCTACTTACTTTAGGCTATTGGGATATGATAGGTGTGAGTGTAAAAAAAATATTTATTTACTTATTTATTTATTAAAAAATATATATAAAATATGTGTGTTAACCGTAGCCTCAACCCTGACTTCCAGATACGAGTACGACGACCACTACTTCCTGACGGACCCCCGCGAGTTCATCTACGAGTTCTTCCCCCTCCAGCCGGACTGGCAGCTGCTGAAGACGCCCATCACCCTACACGACTTTGAAGAACTGCCGTTCGTGCGCTCGCTGTTCTTCAGATACGGGCTTTACTTCAGCGACCCCAACACCAAGGCCGTCATGTTTACCGACTCCACTGGTAAGTCCCATCTCTCATTGCTAGTCACGGTCGACCTAAAGCTTTGGTCACACATGTACCGTATGCAGCGGACATAATCATCTATCAAAAACTACTGGAGTGGTCTCTTGTTCCGTCGCAGTATACGTCTGCGGCAAAGAGCAAAAGCCGCATACCGTATACCGCAGCGTAGTGCGTTAGGATCAAGAGACCAAAGCTTAACACGAGACGTGGACAACATCTCTCTTGACCACCTGACAGTGTTTTGTCTCGGGAATTAGTGGGAGTTAGAACGAGAGGGAAATATTGTCTTTTCCCCGAGGAGGTTCTGTTCACGTTCCGTGCTAGACCTACAAGCAACAAGTCGAGATACTTTTTTTTTAAATCGGTTTAACGTTCCAGGAAGCAATTCCTTTAGGAACTTTTTTTATTATATTTTCATGTAGGTACCTGTACATACATAAATCAAGCCTATATCCTCGAAGGGGTGGGCAGAGGTGAATTAGAACCCACGTTTCGCAGATTATGTTAGGTTCTGTTATATATTTGTTTAAATAAAAATTCAATTATTCATTACTGTGTGTATTTTTACAAGTGACAAATCACAAACGTTGCTAGGCAGCTATGGCTATGACACACCTCCGCCGCGATTCCAGGGAATCCTTGAAGCCGGGAGTAGTTGGTCCAGGTGCCTAATCCATAGCCGGCCGTCATCGGTCTCTATCTCGTAGTGTACACTACCGAGACGGCGTGTGATCTTGCCAAACACCCACTTATGTCCGGTCCCTGCATAATTGCGAGCCTGAACACGGCTTCCCTGTTCGAGCGACCTTATATGCGCTGTTCGAGGTCGACGGAAATGTTGTGGGGGAGCTCGAACCTTCGCCATCAGGCTCGTCCTAACTGCCCTTCCAAACATTAGGACGAAGGGGGAGTCTCCTGTGTTTAGCGGTGTCGCTCGAAGAATGGCCTTTACCTTTCGGACCTTCTGAGGCAGGCCACCCATGGCCTAATTCATGTAATTTAATTTTCAGCTGTAATATGCATTCTTCGGTTGCATGGCGTTCTTCGATTTCGTGTTCTATGTTTTCTGTTTGAGCATCTATCTCGGTTTGTATTTTATCAAATTTCTTTTCGTAGTTTTGTAAAATTGTTGTTCTTTGTTCGATTTCGTAGTCTGTTAATTCTTGTAATTGTAGTGTTTGTGTATGAATCTTCGTTAATTGGCCGCGTATTGAAGCCCGAAGGCGAGTAAGACGGTTTAATTCCTCCATCCTCGTCGCCAATTTGTTATATATTTGTTTAAATAAAAATTCAATTATTCATTACTGTGTGTATTTTTACAAGTGACAAATCACAAACGTTGCTAGGCAGCTATGGCTATGACAGGTTCCATGTAATAATAGTTAGTAGCGAGCCTATTGCCATTTATCGGGCACGAAAGTCGCAGTACATTACAAGGTGGCTTAATAAGAGGGACTCTGCTGCTGCTGCCCATTCCTCATCACCACACACAAATACAGTCCTAATCTTCCCTCTGAGGAATTTATTAGAAATTAATGAAAAACTATATAATTATTTTCAAAATTGCGCAGGTGCGGCGACTATGCGCATAGCCATGCCAGCACACATGCAAAGCTCGCTCATCTTCCACTACAACCTCAAATTCTACGACACTGAAGGCGACGGCTTTGACGGAGTCAGCCTCAAGAGATTCGTGATGCAGGTACATACAAACTACACTCTACTAATATCTAATATAAAATCTTTAAAAATGATTCATCTCCTTAATTATTTAAAATAATCGATCAGCAATGTTCTTGGATATTATTATCATTTCACATCATGATCACATCATTACCACCAATTTTGTCACCATTTGATTTTGCATTAACTTATACCAAAATAGTGCATATTTTTGCATATATATGTAAACTTTTCCGGCTTCACATACATTTTTGATGTTCGGTGTTACTATTAGGCCTTGGTCGTTTTCACTCGTCGCCTCCGGGGCCGCAGCCCGTCGGCTGCTTCTGAATCGCGAATGTTTGGATTGGAACTGGTCATTCTCGCTCGCCTGGCGGGTTGAAACGACCAAGGCTTTAATAGACGCTTCGGAAAGCTGTTCAGATAAATGCAGTATAAATTAAGCAACTTTCTGAAAAAAAAAAAAATTATGTCACACCTGCCCGGTTAGCATGACCAACGAAACACGATATGATATAGCCATTTATCGCGTTGAACAGGAAAAAATCATTGGATTTTTGACAGTTCAAAGCGATAAATAGCTATATCTTTAACTTATAGCCATACAAGCTTATTTAATTATTCAATTTAGACTTATTTAAGTGTTAAAATCCAATGATTTTTGTAAGTTCAACGCGATAAATGGCTATATCATATCGTGTTTGGGTGGTCATGCTAGCCGTGCTGACGACCAAGTGGACTTTGTCACCCGCTACACGTACGATAAATCCCACTTCCTGGCCAGGGGGTGACATAAAACTATAATCTTACCTCGGACGGTAAAAAATTAGCCTCAGATCGCATTTTAAACGTCAGATACTTGCGATCTGGGACATTCTTTGTTTATATACACCAAGGGCGATACCCTTGGTATATAATCTACTATTCATGCCACAACACTAATTTGCAGTCCGTCGTGGGCAACGTGGTATCGTTCCGCGTGCACGCGCCCTGCAGCGGCGCGTTCCTGCTGGACATCTTCGCCAACGCGGTCACCCCAAGGGAGTACCTCACCGGGGAGCCCATGAAGTTCAAGAGCGTGTGCAAATTCAAGGTAAACGAAGGTCTCCTTGATAATATAATCACTTAACATCACCTGCCCTTTAGGCTCGAGTTCACCAACACATAAAACAAGCGATTAAAAGTTAATCTTTAGGTTTGACAGTTCTTCCATTCGATAAAATGTCAAAAACTAACGCTTAACTTTTAATAGCCTGTTTAAGTGTTGGTGAACTCCAGCCTTAATGTCCCGCCTGGTAGAGGCCAGGCTTTACCTATGGATGGAAGAATATAAGGAAAATGGGACATAATGGATTATTAGTGCAGATGCAGCCGGAACCCAAAACTTAACGTGCCTTTCGAAGCACGAAGGAACTCTAGATAAGTAATATATTGTTAGTCACCCATCTAGTTAATCAAACTAAAAATCACGCCTACCCCTTCGGAGATATAGGCGTGATTTATGTATGTTATTCGCGTTGTACGATACCTACTGCTTTCTCATATCGTATACTTTTAGCATTAAAATGTTCAAACAAACAAGACAATGCCTCTTCAGATATGCTGCGCGGAGCTGCAGACAGTCATGGTGCCACTGCCGGACTGCGCAAGCGGCGAGTGGGGCCCCACTAAGGCCACCAGGCTCTTTGGCCTTGTGCCCATCACTCACCAGGTATTTATAAAAAAAATTGGGTAACATAACTAAAGCTACATGTTTTTTTCTTCCACCCAGCTCACAAATAACGTTGTGTTGGATGGTTCACAAATGACATCCAGGGCGTGACTCTGTGTGCAATGGTATATTTATTCCAACAGCGACATTACCGGTACAGTTGTTGCAATTCACGACGTCGCGAGCTTTACTAGTGGCTGAATGTGTGTGTGACCTCTATTGTATAATAGAGGTTATTGGTGTGTGTGTATACCTACATACAAATAACATGTATGGTACGTTACGTTACTAGTGTGCGTCGAGCGGCAAGGGTACCGGAGCGCTGTAATGTTCCAAATTCAAACAACGCGCCAACGAAGGATTTTCAAATAACATTATTGGAACGTTGTTATGTTCCAAATTCAAAAAACGAGAGACGTCAAATAACGTTAATGAGTACTTAACGTCAAAAAATGACTATTCAAAACTAGTCGCTATTCTTGCCGGGTCTATGGTCTAGATTTGAATGAAAATTTTTGACATTAAAAACTCATTAAAGTTAATTGACGTCTCTGAGTGCGGCAGTTTGTCCGTAAATTCGAAACATCGCGTATTCTTTTTTCGAAATGATGACAACATTTCAATGCACGTTTGACAAAAATATTTTTCCTCAACAGGAGGCGCTAGTGTTCGCCGGTCGCGAACTCGAGATCCAGTTCCGGATGTCCCGACCGCTGGCCGACTTCATGGCCACCCTGCACAAGAACGGCGTGGACGAGAAGCGTCTCTCCAAATACGTGCAGCAGAACGTCTCGGATGATATCGTGTCGTTCTACATCACATTCCCCGAAGAAGGTAAGGTCCGCTCGACTAAAGGTAAGGCTCGACTTTGTGCTTTACTATAATGCAAATTAGGGTTGACAATCGATTGGAGAAGTGTGAAAGTTTTGGGTAGTCCCGTATATGGGTAGTCACAATAACAATTTTTTTTAGAAATCTGTCCTTTTTCTTTGTACTACGGTCACAAAGAAAGAGGACAGAAAATTTCGAAAGTTATTGTCTCCATGACTTTCAATTTAATTATGAAAGATCCGCCTAGGCCTTCCCATTTCTCCATTCATTTCCCCCATGTACATTAATGAAAATTAATTTATAAGCCCCGTTATAAATTGAAGTGCAATAAAGAAGAGTATAATATATAACATCTGTTTTGCATCACAGGACAATACGGACTAGACATCTACACGAGAGAACGCGGAGGCCCCACTGCCATTCACCAGAACGGCTCCACCGAGAAAGAGAAGCACCTCCTCACGCATTGCTGCAAATACCTTATCAACAGTAGCAAACGAAATTGAACCTTAAAAATGTACTACAGACAGTACAGATCCAAAATAGCAATCATACAGTTACTAAGCAGTAAACTGAGAATATTTAATACAAATGAATATTGATCGTAATTGATTTATCAAATAAACACACACGACTCATCACAATATGATCATTTACAGCCCAGCAAAAAGTATAGAAATGGAATTTATTATTTTTGTCAGCTGTCAACGGTTTAAAAAAAAATGCCCTATTTAATTCTAGAATAAAAAGATAACATATAAAAATGGGGCGTTCTACGCACATAAATTTGACAAGCTATAAATATTTGCATCCAGAATATCGAGAGGGTAGATAGAAACCCAAGTATAATGAAGCTCGAATGAGCTAAACGGAGTTTGGCAGTTGAAAAATTAATTAACCAATCACGACTCAGGATATCTACACACAATAAATAACGGTGTCGTGATTGGCCCATTTTGACATATGCACCTCGAAGCTTTGCTCTGTTCAGCTCATCCATCATATTGTTGTATTGAATATATCAACATTAGTGAAAGTTTTAAGTATCCATTCCATAAAATGTTAATATATTTTAATAATGTTAAGATTTTACTGTAATAAGTTTAGGAATATCAAAGATGAATAAATAGCCTTCTGAATACCTTAGGGGAAATAGATACTAATCTGCATGTACTGCCTGAATTATGAGTCTTATAATTTGTAACTCTTCCAAGAGTGCGGTTGTGGAGCGAAAGGTTGTATTATGAAAAATATTTTTATTAAAGTAATATATAATTTTTATAGAAACTGTACCCAAATGTAGATATTTAATGTTAAGGAGTTGAGTAAAATCCGTCCAATTTTAAGACAAAATCAAGTTTATTATTAATTATACACTAACCTTTGACATAAAATTATTATCATTGTATAATATAGGAGACACAGTCTAGGAATCGACGATAAGAATTTAATTTTATACTTTTTACTTTTAAGCACAGCTGTGTACAAGCAATCAAATTGCTTAAATATTCGACACTTTGTATAAATTGTTCTTAAGTTTGTTTATTTTTATTATATAATATCTTTATGATTAAATTGACAATTTATGATTTGTTTGCACCGAGTATGAACTTACTAGGATATGACGGCTCTCATAAAACAATAACTTAAACATCCCAATCGTATCAGTTGTTATTTAATTAATACTTTGCTTTGGGTCCTCACGTGCGCAGGCGCATATACAACACGGTTTCTATACAACATAGTATAATATAGTGCATCCACACCAAAGTTATTTTTTATTGAATAACATAAAAATTATGAAATGCTGCAAAAGTTATTGAATGTTTTTTTTTTGTTTACATTTATTACAGTTGTCTGATTCTTGCGAGCTCTTCGCATAACATGACGCGTCTATTCAGACACCTACGCTGCGTTTGCGCACGTGTAGATCGGCGTTTACATTATTAAAGATATTATTTAGCATATACAGTAAATGTGCATCAGTACTTGTAGCAAAACCCAGTCCAGTTATAATTACAGGTGTTCACAGCAAATAGTAAGAGAGATAACACCAAACGCTTAACATTAAAACATATCCAAAAATATGTTGCTCTATTTTATTAACAGTGTTAAGTGGTTCACTCGTAAATAATGAAATATAGCAATTTATTGTACTATACATAATAATAATTATGAAATTACTTAATATCTAATTTATAATTACACTTATATTTATAGAAGAACACGCGGCAATATAATAATGTAAATTTTTTTTATAAAATATATGGCATGTTATTTTTCTAAAATTGTTTTTTATTTTATTAGTATCATCAGATCCACATTTTCAGATCAAATCACGTCTTACAGTAAAGCGATAATAAGTCTTCAATTAAATTGAGCACCAACGAAATTGGGACGGCACTTTCAACTTATAAACTAATAGACATCTAATATTGTAGACAAAATTCCATATCACTAATCACACTATTACTAATGTTGAGACCTCAAGTACATTATTTTATATACAGATATTATATTTGTATATGAATTAATTCAAGAAGCTGTCCAAATTTATAGTAAGAGTATTCAATACTGGGCATTTCACCTGCCCACACATTTTTTATTCTAAGCTAGGTTATCTGAGTATCAGCCCCTATAGCACGGGATGTAGAGAAAATCTCCTCGGGGATAAAGAAAATATTTTCATTTCACTCTAACTCCCACTAAATTCTGAGACAAAACACTGTCAGTGGTGGAGAGAGATGACTGTGATGGCTTATATTGGTATGTAGATAGAATATTGAATGTAGCGATAAAATAGTGTGAAGACAGAGACGCACTCTGGATTTAAAGTGACCTGCCTTTATACTTCATAGAAAACATTACTCTAAGTAAATATTCACTGAGAAAACGACAATATTAATTATCAATTTGCTTGTCCACAATTACAACAATCTGTAACATAATAAACGCAAACCTGAAAATAATTTCTTTGATTCATCATCATCATCATCACTAGTCCTTCAGCCCTTTATAGGGTAGTGTATGCGGTTTTAGCTTTATTACAAAACCACTAAAGTTCAAATTATGGTAGCAACCGTCCTTTAAAGGGTTAATGTCCCCACTTCTGTGACACAGGCATTCCCTAAGGATGGAATAAAGAATAATTTTTAACCCATCACGGTAATTTCATTCTTGGGATTCCAATCCATACTGCTCAAGGTTTTGACTTAGGTTATACAGTGGGCCAAAAATAAATACCTGTAGTTTTTTACATTTTTATGAAAAAAAAAAGAAACACAGACCGCCATTTGACTACATTGCTTACGGAATACTCATATTCATTGCGTATTTTCAGTTTCAGATTGTGCGTTTATTATGTGTTGCCACTGACCTCTAATAATATCTCTCTGTCATAAACATATTTATAAAATTAATGTCTACAATATGTGTATTAAATTATTTAATCATTTACCTGATGACATTAAATGGTTGACTATTAATAAATTTAAATTTGTTTTGACAAAGTGGCTACTAGAACACTGCTTCTATAGTGTTCAAGAATATTTAGAATACAAGAAAAAATAAAAAATTATAATGTTCAATTAATGTTATATTACCTTCTAAATAGTAGACTGACATTGTATAAATTTAAATAAATTACTAATACCTTATTATAATTTGCATACCTGCTTGCAGGTTGAATACTGTACTGGACCTATTGCTATTATGATGTACCTACCTATTGTAAACATGTATTCTGGCAAATAAAGATTATCAATCAATCAATATCAATCAATAAACAAGTAACCTGGACTGAAGGTTGTCATCCAAAAAATGAAGCCAATTTGATTATCGCCATCTTGGCGCTGATGGCACTGGTGTACGAAGGTGAACGTCCACGGAACTAATATTAGAGATGCATTTGTAATGGTCAAATACAAGCAACAAACGTCAAATTTAGTACCCTTGCCGCTCGATGGGCGCTTCAAATCGGCACAAGAAACATTTGCCATTTTAGTAGACGTATTCAGTCAGCGTACTTGTATAATAGAGATCAGTGTGTGTTGCACATTGTAGATTTTACCGTTTCATTAGACAAGTCCCTTGGTGGCGTTGAGAGTAGCCCGCTGCTCCACTCCACGGATGAGCGTCCCGAGGAGACCCTCCATCTCGTTGGCAGTTTCCCTGAGTTGGCTGTTGTCGAAACATGTGTCTGGAAAATGAAATTGTTGTTTTTACTATTTACCTCGCAATTTTTCCATATTTTCTCACCTTACCTGCCTAGCCTGGCCCAAGACAATCATTTCAAAACCAAAATCAGCTGAATCGGCTAATACGTTCTCGAGTTTTTGCGAGACAAACGCACAGCAATTAATTTTTATATAGAAGATAGACAAGAATAAGTTAAGTCCAACTTACCGTCCATAGCAAAATTATTGCTCAAAATTTGCTGTAGCCTGTCCAATACGGTATCCAGGTCAGCGTTTAGTTCTTTCATCTTGTCATTGCTGTTGGCAACACTGCGAATGTCTGCGGCGTACTTCTCTTCGGTTGCCGATATTGATTGATTGTTGTCAGTCTTGGGCAGCGGGAGTGGTTTGTTTTTTATTGATTCTTGCTCTGGAATTGAGAAAAAAAATTTGCAATACATGTCATTTTGTTATAATTTATTGTTATCACTAATTCAGGGAAGGAAATGGGGAGAAGAGAAAGCCGACAGGAAGAGCAGAATGACAACTGATAAATTATTTAAAAGTTATCACTCTGCTAATGAAAATATTAAATATTATGACGGTGGTTTTTATGACTTTGTATGTGAACACCTGTCATCTATATTCTATCCATGACCGCAGCTAACTGTCAGGTGATTGGAATGTCGAGTTAAATGCATAAAATGTCCTATTGCAAATATTTATACCTACTCATTAGTTTTTTATAATATAGGTGGAAAGCATTTGGAAGTAGATTTTTATTATTAACATGTAATACTCACCAATGTACCAATGGCTAATATCGTTCATAGACACAGTTGAGATGCTATCCGAGGTAGCGTGAACCACAAGCGGCTTCAGAGCATCTCCGGACATGGTGAGCAAATTATTGCTCTCCGTCTGCTTTGAGACAACCGAGAAATTACCTGAGTCCAAGCTCAAAACTCGAGGTTGAGACTTCATGTTGTCTGTCACTTTCGATAATTTCTCCTCGACAACAGAAATTGGGCTGAACAGGTCGAATGCTTGCGGCCTCTCGTGTTTGTCTGTCTTTTGGGTTTCTGTTGACGGATTCTGGGAATCTGTTCCGAGATTATCCTAAAATATAAATGTTTATTAGAAGTTTACTTACGTTTACTTTCTGTAAAGCATGATTACAATTATCTAAGTGTAAAAAGGAAATCATTTAAAAAAGAAAAGGAAGGATTTTATGACTTTTCACGACTAGCGTAACCCATTGCATAAGTAGAAGATATTAAAATTACCTTTAACACTTTGAGACGGTTGATTTGTGTCGAAATCTGATCAGAATGTACATCCACTTTCCTTTTGAGTCCATCTTCTTCAGGCCCTTTTGATATGGTGTATAACTGTACCGATAGTTCTTTCAATGCCCTGCAAAATAAAATAATAAAATAGCAGGATATAGGCACCTATCAGTTGTTTACAACTGTCTGCCTGATAATTTATAATAATTATAATAATAACCCAGTCTGATTACACCTATAGACATAATCAAGTAGCGAACATAATTCACCAATCACTAGCACTTAAGCATAAGCTCATCCAAGACTCAAACACCCCCTACTACAAATATACACCTAACACTGTTTTAGAAAATAGGTCATACAAATTATATTACGACCGTGCCGTACTTACAGACCGAACCATTCATTATAATAGACCAGATATTATACTACAGGACAAACTGCATAACACTACTTACATCATAGATATCGCCATACCCAACACCCATAATTTACAAAAGACTATATCAGAAAAAATAACCAAATATACAGAACTAAAAGATGAAATTATAAGAATTTGGAAACAAGAAAAAGCATTTGTAGTTCCAATAGTTCTCTCTACAACAGGGGTTATACCACATCATCTTCATCATAGCCTAAAACAATTAGACCTGAAAGATTCGCTTTATATAACAATACAAAAGGCTGCCATCTTAAATACCTGCCGAATTGTCCGGAAGTTCATGCAAATAGACGTAAATAGCTCCACATATCTCACATAATAATGCACTTCTTCCGACATAATTTATCATGCACCACACTTACTTGGTAACAGCCCGTAAGTGTGGTATTAACCAGCTATAAGCTGAGAAAAATTAAAACTAAAAAAATAATAATAAAAATATCTATAAGCTGTGAAAAATTTAAAATAAAAATATGGCTTAAGAGATTTTTTATGTAAACCATAATGGAATTTTTAGC
Organism: Cataclysta lemnata; assembly: GCA_963931975.1. Taxonomy (NCBI): domain Eukaryota; kingdom Metazoa; phylum Arthropoda; class Insecta; order Lepidoptera; family Crambidae; genus Cataclysta; species Cataclysta lemnata. The sequence goes on along the minus strand of OZ008356.1, from coordinate 11,179,053 downwards.
ATGTCAAATTAATTAGATGCTATGGAATTTCACGATTTCAAGTAAATTGCTAATATATTCGTTACATTATTATCATTTTTAATACAAAATATACTGTCGTCAAAGAACAAAGAAAAGTATTACATTTAATGATAATTATAATATATATATTATTATAAAAAAAAATGAGGCCTTTGCCCAGCAGTGGGAACTAACAGGCTAATAAAATAAAAATGTCACCAAATGAAGAATATAAAATTCTTAATTTGTATTCGGCACTTTCTGGTCCATGTAGGTCATAGAACTCTTAAAAATTCACTTACTTATTTTGTGTTTCCAATTGCAAAATTATATCTTGCAACATTGTTGCAGGGTTGCCATTATTACCAGATGCTTTGCCAACGGTCGACGTGAATATCGCAGGCCTGGCATCGTTTTTCTTATTCAAAGCCTCACGATTTTCGACCTTATTGCCTACTTTTACAGAACTCCGTTTGGTCTTCTTGTTTTTCTTTGATCTCTTGCAGAAGAATAACCGTTTCATGCTCTTTATAAAACTAAGGCATTCTGGAGGTTTTATCTGAAAGTAACGGCCAAATTAACATACCGGACGACTTTTTATTCCATAAAGAAAATCACATGATTTTATTAAGTAAATGAAGTAAGTGAATTTAATATTTAACAATAAAACTTATTTTGTATGTAAGTATCATCGTCACAAGGGCTTTAATGTCCCCCACTGTTGAGGCACAAATCTTGCCAGACATCATTCATATACTTAAAGATAAAAAGATTATTTTCAATTATTTACAAATTGTTATGAATACTTTTGCAACTTACCTCTCCATCAACCATTTCATGAACTATGTGTGCTTTCTTATGGCCATTCACAATGGTCAAGTCTTTGTCATATAAATAACACTTCTCACAAAAATATATTTCATTACATTTTGAGCACTTAAATTTCAACACCTGCAATGAACATAAACTAATAATTAAATAATAAATTAATAAATATTTTTACACTCACAACTGTCGTCAAAGTAGTAGCCTAAGCACTTGTGTTATGGATACTAGATGACAGACATATTTTTTATATAATTATCCCCCGAATTCAGAAACGCTAATCAAAGTTTGAGTCTTGCTTAACATTTAAATGTTGTCAAAATTGACGTTTTTCCATACAAATTCTGACAGGTAATGTCCACTTAACTTTTTAAGCAGTCCCCCAAATTTGATTAGCGTTTCTGTATTCGGGGGTTATGTATATAAATGTTGAAAATATACTACATAAACATATACATAACCATGACTCGGAACCAAAAATTTGTGGTCATCACAAAGTTTGCCTCTACCAGGATTCGAACCCGGGACCTCTTGGCCAATACCCAGCAATCTGAGCATTCGACCAAGGCGGCCGTCGATTAAACCAAGGATGTTTCATATCTGTTTCACTAATTTTATTGTTTGTTTTCAATGATAATTCCACTGTTAGCTAACATAATATTTATGAATCTTTCAAAAAGAACATACATACATAAATCACGCCTATATCCACGAAGGGGTAGGCAGAGGTGAAATAGCACCCACGTTTCGCCAGTTATGTTAGGTCCCATGTAATAGGTGGCGAGTCTATTGCCCTCGCCACCTATTACATGGTGGCGTGGGCACAAAAGTCGCAGTAGGTACATAGCTAGATGGTATAAGAGGAACGCTGCTGCCCATTTCTCATCACTGATTTATCCTTAGTCGCCTTGTACGACACCCACGGGACAGATTTGGGGTGGTGACAATTGTATTCTACTCTGCCGTCACCACACGGCAAGGTCAAAAAGAACGACTTTCTTAAATTTTCAGTCTTAATTAGTTACTGTGTGGTATAAATTAGTTTGCGGTGTGGTGACAGCAGAGTAGAATACCCCCCAAATCTCTCCCGCGGGTGTCGTAAAAGATGACTAAGGGTAAAGAAAGCGACGAGTAATGGTTACATGCTCTTTAAAATGCAGGCCCCTATTACACGGGACCTTATATAATTGGCGAGATGTGGGAGTTAACTGATTTGATGTGGGAGTTAATAGTAGATTTTCCATCAAGTGCACAAAACGAATCATTTTTGTCCGAGACTTTTAGCAGCTCGAGCCGAAGGCGAGGGCTGATAGTAATGTCGAGGATAAAAATGGTTTGTGCACGAGTTAGAAACTCTGCTTTTCACTTCGATTGCGAGGAAATAAAACAGTAGTTTATTATAACATATCTTAAAATTCAAACTAAAATTAGTACAGTTTTGGATACCGAAGGAAAATTTTTTCCCAGTGATATTAGGTTTGGGTTGCAGACCTATACAGCCAAGTATTAAATTAATTTTGAAATAATAATTTTCGTAAATTAATTTAATAACCTACCGTACCTACTTAAATAAAAAAATTTATATCTTTTATATCTTAAAAAACACATTAGGCAAATAAATATAAGTAAATATTAAAAAATAACAAATTCTATCTCTGAATTTCTCATTGTGTTTGGCTGCATGGCTCATTTTCTTTGCCTTAATATAAACACATTTATAAGTAGCTACGTTAATGCTCTAGAGCACAAAATTCGATTTTGTGCAGCCTATATCCTGCACAAATGAGCACTTTCAGAGCATGAGAAGTGAAAATGTGATTTTTGAATATTAATTAATTACACGTTTCTATATTGGTCCAGGTGTAACCCAGGAGTCTACGTTGGCGTAAAGCAAAATTTATCAAGTGGTCTATGAGATAATAAGTTCGGGAAACTCTGGTGTGGGTGCTAAAAATAATGAATATAAAACACCTGTATTAGAGGCTGTGTACAGATTGCGCAGCACGCACTAACGCTCGCACTGTTCCTGCTCGCTAGGATGCGCTGCATGACCGGAATCCAGCGGGTGCTCGTACAGTGTTGGAGACCCCAATCAGCTACTGTCCTCGCATTGACACCAAGCATACCAGCACTCTGAAACAAAACAAATTCTTTTTATAACAATATGGGCAGTGTTGGAAGATATAGAAGATATGTGGTAAATTTTAACATCTGTGACTATTTTTAACCGACTTCACAAAAAAGGAGGAGGTTCTCACTTCTGTCTGTATTTTCATTCAACACAACCTGTTAAAAAGAAATTTATTTTCTTTGTAGGAATTTTGAGTTTGCCCAAATGTTGATTAGGAATAATAAATATCATCAATTTATTGTTGTGCTATTGAGAGTACTCCAAAGGTTGAAAACTTACCTGTAAATATTCACAGATCATTGAAATTTACCTTTTCAAAACAACTGTCCACATCTGTCTGTATTTGGTCCACTGTACACCCGAGGTACTGTGGTAATGCAATCACATATGTCAGAAGAGAAGCTAGACGTCGCGACGACACACAGCCATTATGGTCAGAACAACTATTTGCTAATGCAGCCCATTTATCAATAGCCGGCTCTTCACTAAGGATTATTAATAGCACCTTAGCAGCAAGAACTCGGACAGGATCTTTTCGCTCCCTGAAAATATGCAAGGGTACAAACTAGTTAGTTTAACATCTGGACTGACCCTTTTGAGTGCGCTATTAATACAGTCAAAAGCACATCATACTACTGCAAAATGACAAATTTTCTCAATAGACTTTGTGGTACTACTGACTACATGTAAAGTTTGACAATCTATTGAAGAAATTTTACTTTTGGCAAGTCTGAATTACAATTGACTGTAATGTTAATGCTGCAGCCACAGCAAGATGAAGATGGTAATTTGAGTATGGTTTAACAGAAGGAAGAAAGAAAGGACTATACAGAGGCCCACACCCTGCCTAATGCCGATGCAAGTAGGTGTACAAAGTTATTGACTTTACTGCCGCACTCAGAGATGTCAAATAACCTTAATGAGTACTTAACGTCAAAAAATGACAATTCAAAACTAGTCTCTATTCTTGCCGGGTCTATGGTCTAGATTTGAATGAAAATTTTTTACTTTAAATACTCATTAAAGTTAATTGACGTCTCTGAGTGCGGCAGTTAGAGCAGTAAATTAAATAAGTATTTATTAATGTATGAAAATAAAAAAGAATTATCAAAAGTCATAGATCAAACATTGTTGCTTATGATGTTAGATATCTACTCCTGAGAAAGTTTTTGTACAAATATCCCCAAAGCAGGCGACACTAAATAAATGTAATCCCTAAGAAAATCTTATTTGTACATTAATGGCTTGCATATTAAAAGACGGAGTACTTAGTGGATATAGGTATAATTAATATTATAGGAGTGAATTATTTACAGCATTAAAACATGAATTCATAGAACAATATTTTGTGACTGGGAGGAATCTTATAATCAAAATATCACATATTTTCATCATCATAAAACAATAAACTTCTAGAAGTGCTTTCCCTAAAATGACATGTTAAATTTAAAAAGGCATTGAATTTTAATAAATGTTAAACTTACTGGTCATATACATTTAATAGTAGATTAATAAGTAAATCTACAGTCAAGTCAACATCTCCAGAGAATAGTCCTTCTTTCTCTGCCGCAAAATAGATGTCAGCGAGCACAGATTCCAGTTCAGCCGTATCAAGAGACAAACTGCTCTCTGACAAACTGAGTTGATGCCTTGAGAACACACCCGAAGTAATACGTAGAGGTGGGACTGAAAAGAGAAATTATGTGGCTAAGCATAAAAAATATACATTTCATTTCTAGAGAACATCATTGAGTGTCACTGCAATACCGCGTAACTAACATTGGTCAATTCTGCGGAACCACAAATCAATTAATCTGAGATAATTAAATTATTTTGACTCGATTTTGTGAAAAACCTATTTACACCTGTTGGTTATGTGGTATTGTATGTAGTATCAACTATGATTCAAAAACAAATGTTTGTTTTTTGAAATTTTTTTGTAAGAGGAAAATAACACTGACATTACGGCTTATAGCACAATACTTACCCTTTAAATGTTTTTGTATGGCACTTATTTTAAATGCTATTCTGTAAACACTGTATTTAACGTCGTCAAACTCTCCGAGAGATTCCAAAATCTTCGGAAATTGAGGATGATCATACTGCTGTTTACCAGTAGCTGTTCTGCAGAGAAACGATTGTTGGGAAAAACTACATATTGAATACCTAGGGAAGATCTTGGATTATACAGAGTAATTATTGGATAGGTATAAATTCAAGAAGAATATTAATTGAACTACCTATCTAAAAGTTACTTACTCTACATAACAAGGATAGCCAACCTCATTTTCAGTCTTTTTCCAGTTTTTAGAGGCCATTTTATCTCGATGAAGAATTCTCTTTCAAAAACTTGTTTCTCATTTTCTAATAAAAACTCAAATTCTAGCCACTACAATACTAAAATTGAAGTTTACCATATTTTTAGATGTGTATTGTAAATGTAAAATTGTAAATACAAGTACAATAAATAACTGCCAAAAATGTTTCAAAAAGTTGGGAATATGACATTGACATTCCATTCAAATGACAGACCATGTATAGTCCATAGAAGACAATAATAGCTATGGGCGGCCAATAGCGGTTTAAAGTGCGTTTCATCTTAAAGTTCCTTAAGCCGTGGTCAGTCTGTCGCAACTTCATACAGAAAAAACGTTCTATGAAAATTAAGTGAATTTTAATGGCGACTATATCTGTCTCACTCTATTCCTCAACCTTTCTCGTTCTTGGGTGAAAAGTCATTCATCTGTCAGCGCAACGGTCGTTTAGTCGTATAGTTTAAATAAAAAACAATTATATTATACCAAAGTCTGTGTTGATCGGCAGTTAAATGTAATTGCAAATTCTTAAGCAGCTTCAGTAGGCTTATTCCCTAACTTTTTTTGACAGTTGAAAGTGATGATCACCGAACTATTTACTAATACATTGCTGTTATCACAGGACAAGTGTCACAATAGCATTATAGTAAAGTAGTAATGGATAAGTAAACAGTTCGGTGATCATCACTTTCAACTGTCAAAAAAAGTTAGGGAATAGGCCTACTGAAAGCGTGTTATATAAACATAAATATTGGTAAATCTTCTTCAGCATGAAGTATAAAAAGTGTGAAATTTGTGGTTTGAAATCTGTACAAAAAACAACACAACGGTTTTTAAGGCCCAATTTACTCTGGATGAGCTTCGGTGAGTAGTTCATTAACAATTTTACATTATTTTGTATTTTTTATTATACAATTGGATGTAAATTAATAATTTTATTCAAAACATTAACCTGTGCAAAAATAGTGATGTTATGTTATGTTAAAAATCAATATCGATGCTTTTAATTAAAGTTGTAAACTAGAACAAAGTCTTGGTAACAATAATAATACATAATAATTTATTCATTTTACATCATCAAAGCTAAACTTAATACAATTTGATTTAAATAAATAAATAATTTGTTTAATTACAGATGTTTCGTGCATTTTTTCGGTTTCTGATGTTCGAGATGGATCGAAAAAATTGAGATATGAAAAGAGAGTAAGGTGTTGCATGGTCAGTTAAAATCTTAAATATAATATTTATTAATTATTGGTATTAAATATAGTTCTATAATCATTTATATTTATTTAATTTCAGTTTTAAGAAAGCGACGACCTAAGTCAAATTCTGAAACTTCTAACATGCAGTTAACTCCTTGAAAGAAGAAAGTTATTTGAAAATTAATAAAATACAAACATAGATTATTCGATTTAAATTTTTAACATTATATAAATGTTAGAAAAATTAGTACAAAGATTTTAGTGGTTAGAAAAAGAATTTCGAAAAATTATGATCTTGAGGCGGGAATCGAACCCGCGTCCGCTGCTATCCGGGCAGGTGCCTGACCGCTCGGCCACCCAAGACACTAATTAACTTGCCGAAATTCTTCTAACCTTTACACTTCACGTTGTAAGCCAACGTGTACCCTCGCAATGTAGAAATAAATTTCAAAAATTCCAAAGCAGATATTTTTACAAATACCGTGCGTTCGGTTAAGCTTGGGTTTGCTTTATAAACTATTCGATTTAAATTTTTAACATTATATAAATGTTAGAAAAATTAGTACAAAGATTTTAGTGGTTAGAAAAAGAATTTCGAAAAATTATGATCTTGAGGCGGGAATCGAACCCGCGTCCGCTGCTATCCGGGCAGGTGCCTGACCGCTCGGCCACCCAAGACACTAATTAACTTGCCGAAATTCTTCTAACCTTTACACTTCACGTTGTAAGCCAACGTGTACCCTCGCAATGTAGAAATAAATTTCAAACATTCCAAAGCAGATATTTTTACAAATACCGTGCGTTCGGTTAAGCTTGGGTTTGCTTTATAAACTATTCGATTTAAATTTTTAACATTATATAAATGTTAGAAAAATTAGTACAAAGATTTTAGTGGTTAGAAAAAGAATTTCGAAAAATTATGATCTTGAGGCGGGAATCGAACCCGCGTCCGCTGCTATCCGGGCAGGTGCCTGACCGCTCGGCCACCCAAGACACTAATTAACTTGCCGAAATTCTTCTAACCTTTACACTTCACGTTGTAAGCCAACGTGTACCCTCGCAATGTAGAAATAAATTTCAAACATTCCAAAGCAGATATTTTTACAAATACCGTGCGTTCGGTTAAGCTTGGGTTTGCTTTATAAACTATTCGATTTAAATTTTTAACATTATATAAATGTTAGAAAAATTAGTACAAAGATTTTAGTGGTTAGAAAAAGAATTTCGAAAAATTATGATCTTGAGGCGGGAATCGAACCCGCGTCCGCTGCTATCCGGGCAGGTGCCTGACCGCTCGGCCACCCAAGACACTAATTAACTTGCCGAAATTCTTCTAACCTTTACACTTCACGTTGTAAGCCAACGTGTACCCTCGCAATGTAGAAATAAATTTCAAACATTCCAAAGCAGATATTTTTACAAATACCGTGCGTTCGGTTAAGCTTGGGTTTGCTTTATAAACTATTCGATTTAAATTTTTAACATTATATAAATGTTAGAAAAATTAGTACAAAGATTTTAGTGGTTAGAAAAAGAATTTCGAAAAATTATGATCTTGAGGCGGGAATCGAACCCGCGTCCGCTGCTATCCGGGCAGGTGCCTGACCGCTCGGCCACCCAAGACACTAATTAACTTGCCGAAATTCTTCTAACCTTTACACTTCACGTTGTAAGCCAACGTGTACCCTCGCAATGTAGAAATAAATTTCAAACATTCCAAAGCAGATATTTTTACAAATACCGTGCGTTCGGTTAAGCTTGGGTTTGCTTTATAAACTATTCGATTTAAATTTTTAACATTATATAAATGTTAGAAAAATTAGTACAAAGATTTTAGTGGTTAGAAAAAGAATTTCGAAAAATTATGGGGAAATTGTGTTAAAAGCTAAGGTGTTTTGTGAACGTGAAAAACGTAAGGAGGTCCCGCATTATCCATATTAATGTGTACAAGTTCGGATTGCCGCCATTGAATTGGGTTACCTTACCAGTATCAGTTTTATTAAGTGTTAAGTGTTTGATAAATAAATTAAATATATTTAATTTGATTTTAGAACTGTAACTGCCGCACTCAGAGACGTCAATTTACTTTAATGAGTATTTAATGTTAAAAATTGTCATTCAAATCTAGGCCATAGACCCGACAAGAATAGTGACTAGTTTTGAATTGTCATTTTTTGACGTTAAGTACTCATTAACGTTATTTGACGTCTCTGAGTGCGGCAGTAAATAAAATAGTACTAATAACGATTTAACGATTGACAAGAGTAAGGAAATGTCAAATGTAGACATGTTAGATGAACACAATTATTGTTAATCATAATAAATATAATATTTTATTTTATTTTAACCTTTTTTGCTGAATGAGTCCATCCTTCTTACGTCACTACAATTTATATTTATGTAGAGCTAATTTCTATAATATTAATTATATCATGAACTAACTGTTCTCGCAAATTTTCACGAGCTTTGTCTAAAGACTTTCATAAAAAAAACTAATTTGGAACTACTACTTATAGTGCGTTTCATCTTATAGTTCCTATGCCGTCATGTTGGTAGTGTTGAAAGAAAATGATACTATGTCAACTTTATTGTCTTACCGAGGAGCGCGGGAACCTCTGAAAAGAATAGGCGGTCTTTTTTGAGCTCGTACAATTTAATGTAAAATTTGTATAGGTTTTGTCTACATTATTAATATTTTTTAATTCTTTTTTGTCTAGTATTTTTTAGGATTCGTAAGTGTGTAAATATCTTTGGTCATTGTATATAAATTAGCTGTAACTAGGTAAGTCCATTTTGTTCTTGTATTAAAATGGCGAAGAAAAGAAAAAAAGCAGTAGGTGATAGTCAGCCTTCTATAATTATGGAGTCTGATACCAGCAGTGATTCCGAGTATTCCACCAACTTTGAGGACGACGTCAATAAATATGCGCCATACAGGGTCACCGATTATAGCAGACGCTACCCCGAAGACAGCGCCGCTGGACATGAACTGATTGTTTTTGTAGAGAGCACAAATGATACCCCGATCGGCTCAAGGGACTTAATGTACATTAGCAGCTGCTTTACGCGGTTTGTTAAGGGTACTAAGTTTCTTAAAAAAATAAATAAATTCAAAATTGGTGTTGTCTTTGACAAACCAAATTTCGCTAATGCATTCTTGGATAATGTAACTTTTTTACGAGAACAAAATTTAAAAGCTTCTATACCCGCCGGTAGCACAGAATTAACTGGCGTTATAAATTCCGTTCCCACAGATATGTCGAATAAAAAAATATTCAAAGCAATCTCCAGCTCAAAGAAAATAATTTGTGTTCGTCGAATTATGCGGAAAGCCAAAATCGAAGACTCTTATCAACTGGTACCGACGCAGACGGTTGCCATCACGTTTGCATCGTCCACCTCTCTTCCCGATCATGTATTCATTAAAATGTGGCGCATACCAGTTGTACCATATATTCCTCCTGTGAAGCAGTGCTTCAAGTGTTTAAGGTTTGGGCATCTAGCCAAGTTTTGCCACAATAGCCAAAGGTGTTCAATCTGTACAGAAGCTCATAATTTTAAGGAATGCTCTATTTCTGCTGATAAAGCTGTTTGCGTCCACTGCAACGGTAATCATTTATCTATATCCGGTCAATGTCCTATTAAAAAGAAGAAAATTGAAGAAAATAAAAATAAATTCACACGCACTTCATTCTCAGAGGCACTTAAAAATGATCATTTTCCCAAATTAAATAAAGAAAAAGACAGCCAGCAATTAATAAACATGGTATTATCAAATGAAAAAGCACTAAATTTACTTACAGAATCTATAATTAAAATTATTACATTAAACAAAACTGACAACATTAAAATTAACTGTGATACCATCACAAATTTCATAAAAGAAACTGCACAGAATAAAAATAAAACACCTTTAAATTCACAGAATACTTAAGTATACTACAGTGGAACGCACAGAGTTTGCTAAGGAATCGACTTGAGTTACAAAAGTTTCTATATGATAATTATATACATATTGCAATAATTTCAGAAACTTGGTTAAAACCTAACAATAAATTAACAATAAAAGGGTACAACATTGTTCGAAATGATTGTGGCAATATTCACAATGGAGTAGCTATAATAATTCATAACACACTCAGTTTTCGTAATATAAATACATATTTTGATGATTCTTTACAAAATGTTGTAATTCAGATTGAGATAAATAAAAAAATGCTATCAATAATAAGTTTTTATAGTCCAGGTAATTGTTCTCCTAGGTTTAACAAAACTAAATTAAATAATTTAATAAACAATGTTCCTCAACCTTTTATAATGGCTGGTGACTTCAATGCTCATCACACCTCTTGGGGTTGTCATACTACAGATGCTCGGGGCAGAGTTATTATGGACTTTTTGGATGAGAATAATCTGGTATTGTTAAATGACGGTAAGCCCACTACAGTGGGTTCTCATATTTGGAGACCTAATGCTCTCGATTTAACAATTGTTTCTGCTTCTTTGGCTCTAAACTGTGAATGGCAAGTTTTTTCGGATCCTCTGGGAAGTTATCATCTTCCAACACTCACTAAATATAAATTGTCCTCTGGTAGTAACAGCACCTCTTCATCATCAAATGTTCCTGCACATGCTAATCTGAAATTAATAAATTGGAAATTGTATGAAAAAAATGTAAATGAAATGTTAATTAATTTTGAAATCAATAAAACTAATTTAATATCCAGCTATAACGACTTTTGCAGTATTATAATTACTGCAGTAAATAATTCGGTTCAAACAAAAACTAACTCTTATAGACATAATTCATCATTTCAAAACAACCAGTCTCACAAAAAAAAATCCGCCATGGTTTGGTGGAACAATATATGTTCCAAAGCTGTGGCAAATTGTAAAGAAGCATATTTAAATTTTAAATTAAATCCAAGTGTCGAAAACTATATAAATTTCAAACACAATCAGGCAAAAAAAAAGAGAAATTTAAAATATGAACAAAGGAAATCATGGGAAAGTTTCTGTTCATCGGTTTCAAGGTTAACTCCAATGAGTTTGATTTGGTCTAAAATGCGAAAATTTAATAAAACATTTACATTCCAAAATATATTTTCTGACTACGAGTGGATACAAAATTTTTTAAACAAATACACTCCAGATGCAGTTCCAAATTTAATACCTAGCTTACAATATCAAAACAACTATCAAAATGGTTTTTTAATTGAAAGTTTCTCTATCACTGAATTAAAAGCTGCCTTGAATTCTAGAAAGGATACTGCTACTGGTTTAGATTGGTTATCATATAAAATGTTCAAATTATTAAATTCATCTAATCTTCTATTGCTTTTAAATTTATTAAATTATCTATGGCTGAAGTCTGAAATTCCCGTTGAGTGGAAAACCGATTGCTTAGTTCCAATTTTAAAACCTGGTAAAGATTCTAATTTGTATGATTCTTATCGACCTATTGCTTTGACTTCTTGTGTCAGCAAAATTTTTGAGCAGATGATTAAACAGCGTCTTGAGTTTTTTATTGAGAGTAACAATATTTTACCTTCTAATCAATTTGGCTTCAGACGAGGACGTTCAGCAAGGGAAAGTTTAAGTCATTTTTATCTCGATGTCCATAATGCTCTGTCTCAAAACCAATTGTTGGTTTCAGTTTTTTTTGATGTTGTGGGTGCCTTCAATAATGTTAATCTTGATATTCTTTCTTCCATCTTGTTAAAGTTGCAATTGCCTGGAAAATTAGTTAATTGGATTTATATGTTCTTGAATGGTCGCAAATTGTTTGTAAAATATGATAATCAACTGTTTGGTCCTAGGTATTCATATAAAGGAGTGGCTCAAGGTGGTATCTTAAGTCCTCTACTGTTTGTCTTATATATTTTCCAACTTAATATTGTCCTGAGGTCAGAAGTGCAGAATCTGCAATTTGCTGATGACTTGGCAGTATATTGTTATGGCAATAATTTAACACATGTATTAGATAAAATCAATACCTCCTTAAGAAAACTGGAAACCTATTATAATGATTTAGGCTTGGAAATTAGTACTGACAAAACTAGAGTGGTGGTTTTTTCCAAAAAGTCAGTCAGAGCTTCTAATGTTACTGTATACTATGGGGGAAAATTATTGTCAGTTGAGAGTAGCATCCGGTTTTTAGGTGTGGTTTTTCATAGCTCTTTCAAATTTAATATGTATGTCGATTGCTTGGCAAATCGTGCATTAAAAGCCTGTAATATACTTAAGGCACTAACCGGGGTTTATTGGGGAGCTGATCCCAAAATTCTATTAATTTTATACAAATCACTAGTTAGAAGCCACTTTGAATATGCTTTTTTTTGTTATTCTAATTCACAAAGGTTAGTTGAAAAATTAGATAAAATTCAAAACAGATGCTTACGTATTGTCACAGGGGCCATGTGCTCTACTCCTATTATTTCAATGCAAGTGGAGTGTAATATACCCCCATTAACATTACGCTTCAAATATTTGTTATTTAGTTTTATGTTGAGAGTTTCCTCTATAAATAACAATCCTCTAGTCCAAAAGATTAAGCATTTCTCCTCAATAGGCAGTTTACAGTCTATTTTTCATCTTCAATATTTTCCTGAAATACTGAACATACAAAATGTTAATAATATGTTTGTTTCTTCTGTTTGGCCATGTTATCAAAATGAATATTCTTCAAAGTTTTTCCCATTGAAAATTGAAATAGTTAATTCTTTAAAATCTAAAGAGGAGCTGTACTGTTTGTTACATGAATGGCAAGGTTATCGTCAAATTTATACAGATGGTGCCAAAAACAGTAACTGTGTTTCTGCTGCTTTTTATGATGCAGTTTTGAAAAAAGGTCATGGCTATAGACTTCCTGGCATTGCTAGTATTTTCACTGCAGAGTGCTTTGCTATTTTTATGGCCCTCAAATTTATTGAGAAACAGAAAGGTGTCAAAAAGTGGGTACTTGTCTCAGATAGTATGAGTGTCCTTATGGCTTTAAATAATCCTAAGTTTAATACCTCAAGTAATTATCTTGTGTGGTCAATTCGTGAATTATATTATAACCTTTATTTAAGTAAATATGACATTATCTTATTATGGACACCTTCCCACATAGGTGTATATGGTAATGAGCAAGCTGATCATCTTGCAAAGGTCATAACAAACAGTCCCTTACAAAATTCAATAAAAGCAATTTCTTTACCAGACTCTGATATTTTAGTTACAGTTAAGGAAACAATGAGAGACGAATTTGTGGACACTTGGCGTCAAGTTGCTTTAACAAAGGGGAAATGGTATGCAGAGATCAATCAGAAAATTGTCAAGCCATGGTTTACAAAAGGTTCTACATACCATAGTAGGAAATATTATTCTGTAATATGTCGTCTTAGATTTGGCCACTGTCGGTTTAATGCTCATCTCAATAGAATTAGGATTTTAACTACCCCAATTTGTAACTATTGTAATTCGTCTGAGCAAACACTTGATCATCTCTTTTTTGTCTGTCATTCCTTTGCTATTCCCAGGATTGTTTTAGTCGATAAACTTTTGGACATTTACGGCACTGACGAGGACATACCGCGCTCTGTTCAGCATCTCTTAAAAAATGAAGACTGTTTTAGACCTATATATGAGTTTATTGTATCGTCTATTGGCGATATTTGAATATATAAATTTCGCAATGACGTAGAACTCCTACGTCATTGAAATTTCGTTATTTTTGACATCTGTACATTTGTAAATACTTAACAAAACGGATTAGTACATACTCTGACTGAATAAGTTTCAGTGTAAATATTAAGTTGTAGATATTGTTTTAAGCTATATTTTGATAGGTATTCATTTAATGTAGGTAGTAGGTATTTTGTTCTCTCTTGGCTCTGGCCTTTTTATTCTAAACCAATTTTGACTTATCTTACAACAGACTTGGCTACGGCCTTAATAACTAGAAACATGACAACAGACCAGGCTGTACGGACCTAGTTTCCTTTGCCTTTCCCTAAGTAAGGGATAAAACTGGACCAAAAAAAAATTATTGTCTTACCTTTAATTCAGATTTTTTTTTAAATTAACTATATATCAATTATGCATTTATCTTATTATGTTACTTATAACTACTAGCGGTACTAAGTAGTAGTTCCATATTAATTTTTTTATGAAAGTCATAAGCCAAAGCTCATGAACATTTGCGTCCATGACAATAAAAGTATGATAGAAATTAGATATATAAATATAAATTGTAGTGACGTAAAAAGGATAGACTCATTAAGTAAAAAAAGGATAAATTATAATAAAATATCATATTTATTATGTATAATCATTTGTGTTCATCTAACATGTCTACATTTGACATTTCCTCACTCTTGTCAGTCGTTAAATCGTTATGAGTACTATTTATTTACAGTTATAAAACTGAAATAAATATATTTATTTTTTTATCAAACACTGAATAAAACTGATACTGGTAGCCCAATTTAATGGCGGCAATCCGAACTTGTACACACTAATATGGATTATGCCGGACCTTTTTACGTTTTTCACGTTCACAAAACACCTTAGCTTGTAACACAATTAATCTTTCATCAGTTTTCTATGTTTTGGACATGATTTTCTCAAAGATTGTCTATAAAACATAAAAAATCTGCTACTATGACTTACGGGTTGATGTTGTTGACAGACAGGGAAGCCATCATCACGGCATAGGAACTATAAGATGAAACGCACTATAGTACCACTAGTAGTTATAAGTAACAAAATAATATAGATGCATAATTGTTTAAATCATTAATTTTAAAAATCTTCCTGGGTTAAAGGTAAGACAATAAAGTGAATATGGTATCATTTTCTTGTAATACTACCACCATGACGGCATAGGAACTTTAAGATGAAACGCTCTATACAACAAGAGATTGGGCGTTTTTTCACTCAACGGTCCGGCACCGGTACCGACACCGGCGCCGGGACTTCGCCTTTCCACTGCGCTGGCAACGGCCGGTGTCGCGGTTTACGCTTGTTATTGGGGACACACGAAAGCAGATTTGCAGATCGGAATGCCTGATGATGAATTTACAGGTTCAGTTGTTTAGGGCAAAATATCGATTTTAATCAGTAATTTCTATATTTCTAATGTCGGTGCTAGTTCACCTCTGCCTACCCCTTCGGGGATATAGGCGTGATTTATGTATGTATGTATGTATGTATTTCTATATAAATTGAATTTCTTGATTGTGATAAGGATTCCACAATTTATCAATAAAGTATTAATAATACAACGAACGAGCTAATAGTATTAATAAAAAAGTGGTGGTGATGTATATCTACAAAAGAAAGGAAAAGGTTTTCCAAATGGTAGTTTCTCATTTATAATTTCCCGTGGCCACAACTCTCTATGTAAACCACAGATATAGCTGTGATGTAAACCCTGCTTGAGTGAGACGACGCAACACACACAACGCACGAAACGCATGGCTCTATGCGTGCGGGTGCGGGCGCTGTTGGCGCCTCAACAATTACGTTCCTTTCAACATTCACATTTCACATTCTGTATTGTAGAATTTTTTAAAAATAAATGATGGCTTGAAGCGTGAATTAAAAACAATTCGATTAAATAAAATAACATGTTTTAATTTTCGATATTGTTTATTATTTGTATAATATACAAAACTTTTTCTCCATATTCAGGTT
This sequence comes from Cataclysta lemnata, assembly GCA_963931975.1. Classification (NCBI taxonomy): domain Eukaryota; kingdom Metazoa; phylum Arthropoda; class Insecta; order Lepidoptera; family Crambidae; genus Cataclysta; species Cataclysta lemnata. The sequence goes on along the minus strand of OZ008356.1, from coordinate 11,162,896 downwards.
TTATATTATTATGTATGAATGATATATGACTGAGGTTCATTAATAAAATTAAAGTATTTCAAAACTACAAACATAGTTGGTATAGAATAAATATTAAAAGTTAGTAAACATTTTTTCTTAATTGTCAATCACAACAATGCTGCAGATGTAACGAAACGTAAAGTTTTGAGCAACAGCAGGTTCTCTATGTTTGATTACCACAGAAGGCAACTAATCCGCCAATCAAACAACGTACTTTGTTGTTTACAATTTCTATGAACCAATCAGAAAAATTTAAAGCTTTTTAATTTGTGGCTCCATTTTCCCTCTGTAAAGGAGACGCCATTTTGCAAGCGTCACTTGGCGGCGTGTGGGGTTTGAACATTTTGGTCGAATATACAGCCACGCAAATAATATTATTGTTGTGTTATTGTGTAATATGTCTTATCAGTCCAGTGTAGCTCAGGATTCACTAGCTGCGGCACAATTAGAAATGGCCGGTAACCCTAATACCCTAGCTTTACGACGGCCGTTTGACCCGGTTGCCCATGACTTGGAAGCCAGCTTTCGGCTAACACGATTTGCTGATCTAAAAGGAAGAAGTTGTAAAGTACCTCAAGATGTACTCGGAAAATTGGTGGAATCTTTACAGCAAGACTATTCGCAACAAGATCAAGATCAATTCATGCATGTAGCAATACCGCGCATCGGTATTGGCTTGGACTGTTCTGTAACGCCGCTTAGACATGGTGGGCTTTGTCTGGTACAAACCACTGACTTTTTCTACCCTTTGGTAGATGACCCTTACATGATGGGCAAAATCGCCAGTGCCAACGTATTGAGTGACCTATATGCTATGGGAGTAACTGAATGTGATAACATGCTCATGCTGTTAGGAGTGTCTACGAAAATGACTGAGAAAGAACGTGACGTTGTTATTCCCTTGATTATGAGAGGATTCAAAGATTCTGCTTTAGAGGCTGGTACATCAGTCACTGGTGGTCAGACAGTAATCAACCCCTGGTGCACCATTGGTGGGGTTGCCACCACAATTTGTCAACCCAATGAATATATTGTTCCCGACAATGCAGTAATGGGAGATGTGTTGGTTCTAACAAAACCCTTGGGCACTCAAGTGGCTGTAAATGCCCACCAGTGGCTAGATCAACCTGAGCGCTGGAATCGCATAAAGTTAGTTGTATCTGAGGAGGATGTACGCAAAGCATACCATCGTGCTATGGACTCCATGAGCAGATTGAACCGCATTGCTGCTCGATTAATGCACAAATACAATGCGCATGGCTCCACGGATGTCACTGGATTTGGCCTTCTTGGTCATGCACAAAACTTGGCATCACACCAAAAGAATGAAGTGTCATTTGTCATTCACAATTTACCAGTTATTGCAAAAATGGCTGCAGTAGCTAAAGCTTGTGGCAATATGTTCCAGCTTCTTCAGGGCCATGCCCCTGAGACATCTGGTGGCCTTCTGATTTGCTTGCCACGTGAACAAGCCGCAGCTTACTGTAAAGATATTGAAAAGCAAGAAGGCTATCAAGCATGGATTATTGGTATTGTTGAAAAAGGCAACCGCACTGCTCGCATCATCGATAAGCCACGAGTTATTGAAGTTCCAGCAAAAGATTAAGTTTAATGCTACAATTTTTAATTATGATGTCAGAGCTATTATTTTTACATAATAAAGAGGTGTTATTTCCTCATTTTCGTTTGTCCTAATCAAATGTTATATCATAGACTGTCTGTCTCTTTTACTAAGAATTGGTATACTAAAGCTTTTAGAAAACTTCATCTAGTGACTATTGGTGTTTATATTTTAAATAAGGTTCACTAATAAAATTAAGAGAACAATTCCATTAGGTACTTTTTTAAACCTAAAATTTTTTTGCAGCATAAGGACATGTCTGCAAATTGTGAGATAAGTATAATTATTAGAATAAAGTTATTTTCAGTCATAAATTGTTGTTTTATTTAAGTTTGCCAAACTGTTTTAATTACTGCTTTCCTTAAACTGGTTGTGCCTTTTTGACTCAACATTATTTTATAGCTGTGTGGTGACAGCAAAGCAGAATACAAATGTCACCACAGAACAGAGACTGTAGTTCTGTGATTGTCACCACCCACCCCCATCTCCTCTCCCGTAGGTGTCGTACAAGGCGCATAAGGGTAAATACAGCGATGAGTAAGTATCATTTGTCTTATACCACCTAGCAATATACTACGGTTTTATGTGACCGATGATAATAGATGGCAATAGGCACACCATTGGGACCTAACTTATTTGGTGAAGAGGGTGTTTAATTCACCTCTGCCTACCCCTTTAGGGATATAGGTGTGTGATTTATGTATTCTTGAGTATTAATTAAAAATATTAATGATGCTTGTAAAATGGAAAAACGTTGGATAGTTTTAAAGTCTTAGTTTATTGGATAAAAGTAATTTATTATTCCGCAGATATAATCAAGGAAACTGATCCAACATGACACTATGAAAATATCTAAAAAAATACCCTATATTCATTATATAAAATGCACATTCTCCACAGTTTCTGTTGATTTTACAAACATTTGTTATATTGCTTACCAAAATAGCAGACTATTGTGTAATAGGACATTACATACCTAGTTCAAACTAAGTTAAATAAGTCTACATACATGTTGGTATTTAGTAATCAACAGAGTATAAAACAGAAATTCTTGAAGATTTACATTTTATTTTTTATTTGTTGAATTTGCAACAATATTATATACAAATAAAACTTAATGTTATTGAAAATTGCTTAAGTACGATAGTACTATTATGACATTATGGATAATTTACAGAAAAGTAAAGTCCAGCTGCCAAGTGTCTTAAACCGATTTATAATTAAGGTCATTTGTGTAATGGATGGATCCCACTTAACCCACAAATAGAAAAAAAACTAACAAGCCTCTGTGGACTGAATAGTTATTGTTTTCTAATTGTGTCCCTTGGCAAATTTATGTAATATGTTATAAACAGAAAATATAGGAATTACTATGTATCCCACAATTTTATTTTTACATTTTTAATTAAAAGTATCATTACAATCATCTATTATAAAAAAATATATAATTTAAATAAGCTGTTTGACAAAATAACAACTGAATGCATTTGTCTGTGTCATAACATTATAATATGAGTAATCATCACAATTGATATGGTGGAACTATAATTACAATCAATGGACAAGCATAGCAGTAAAGTGGTAAGTATAGAGAAGATAAAATATATATGTTTTTATAATGTTTATGAAACATATAATATAAAAGAAATATTCTAGCTTCTAATTACAATAAGATTTTTAAATGAGAGCCAATAATAAGTATTCTATGATTTAACAACATCAGTGTATCAGTGAGTTACACAAAATTGATAAAATTATTTAATGATAAAGAAAAACAAGCACTTAAATTACTGAACACTTAAATGGATTTCTCAACATGCTCTAATTTCATAAATAATTTTATACTTTCAGGTGCAGTAAGCAGAAATGGGCTTGGGTGTATTATATAAGATTTGTGATCCTTAACTGAATTGGAAATGAACTAAGTATGGTAAGATTATGGAGGTGAAATTTTGTAGAATCCAGAAATGGCACTATTACATCTAGTTTTGATCTGTGTGATTAATGTGAAACAACTTCATTTCATAACTTTACAAAACTGTTGTCACTAAGAGTCCAATCAATGCACACACTATGCAGTGCATAGGAACAATTTCAGTTGAGGCAGGGTCTCTTGCGGGGACGGCTGTCATCACCATTCTGTTCAATGTGGCTCTGGTCACGTTTTTTTGGTGAACTGTTATTCTGGAACACAATTTTATAATTTATAATAACAGATTATTATAAACAAATTCACACAATAATATCTGCTTGAAAACTATCTCACCAGCGCCTGAAACATACGATCTGCCTAGCTCAGGCATATTATATTGTAATATTGTTATATTTTTACCTAAATAAATTTGCAGTTTTAACTATTGTTAACTATTCTAGGTTCTTTAACAAAGAATTATTATTATCAGGCTTCAAGTTTTGTTTTGCAAAAACTATAATTTTAATGTGTAAGAGACATTGTAAGTATACTTCATAGAATAGAATTCATTTAAATTTTATTTTACAATATTAATTATGTATTACTTACATTACTTTCTAATAAAATATTTTTTAAATACAATATAAGGTGTAAATAAAGGTAAATTAAAAGGTTGTTCTGCTAAGTCTTGAAACAGAAAATAAAAAAAGGAAAGAAAACTCATTTTATTTATTTGTAAAACAAGACTAGTGCTTAAGAGAGAAGTCCATGTGTCCATTCCATGTAATTATTTAAAATTAACTAACCAAATATAAATTCAGTTAAAACACGTAGTGTATTTTACCTTTTTTTCCCATTGCTGATGTAAATATCTTAGAAGGATGTTTGTTTTCTCCGTGACAATGACTGAAATATAATAAGTTTCAAGTTACATTTTAAATTAAATACAATTAGTAGTTTTCTTTATTTTGTTAAGACTATAAAGAATATTAGCATAAAATAAGACTTACTTTGTTCTGAAGGTATATCTTTAGTTTGTAGGTAAATAGATGGCCTTTTCGAACAATTTCGAATTCCGTGGTCTGTATTGAATAACGTGAAGTTGTGTTCGTCGTACGACGGCAGATCTTTGAGAAACTCCATCACCGACTGTGAACAGGATAACCGACAAATATTTATCGTCATCGTAACAAGTATATAAATCAAGGACTGCGTGTTGAGTAGGTAATAAAAGCGTGTACAAATTAAACTAATTAGACAACTTACCATTTTACGTTGGTATAAATAATGATTACTATTGTATTAGACGTTTGGTAATTTTGAAAGACCTAATTGGAATGGAAATATGTAAACATAGGTTACAACGGAGATAAAATCACAAAAAAATATATTCTAGCACACACAATTGACAATACACAACAGACAGAAATCACGGCATAGACTATAAATTTTTATCAAAGAGTATAAATAAAAACACTACATTTTGGTCACTTTTTTAACGGTTTAACGTTTCTGGAGACTAGTCTTTTAGGAACTTTCTTCATTACATTTTCATTTACTTTTCATAATTCTGAATGAATGAATGAAATTAATGCATGAAATGAATTTATGATATTTTATGTGTATATTTGGTAGGTATGAGAATAGGTCGTAGGTTATTTTTATACCCCTAGATGAAAAGGGCAAAAATAACGTTTTCCGGGTCAGCTAGCTTTTCCATATTTGGTTAATTTAAACTCTCAAAAGCCATTTCAATGTATAGTCAAATGTACTCTTAGACATTGCATAGATGCTGTTATTTATTGGTATATATGATAGGGTAGATACCTACAATCAAAGAGGACAGTATACTACGGGTATACAATCAACAGCACGCATGACTACCACAAACCAAGAAATCGGAAGACAGTAAAATTTAAACACTGACATTATACTGACAAATTTGAAATAAAACAATTTTTACGGATTAGACTCGCGTATATTTAGATGTTTGGCATTGTTATTTATCCCGAAGTTTCGATCACTTTACAGCGGCCGTGGTCACGGGTGACTAAAGATGACTAAATCGCTGAGACTGAACGATGACTGATCTAAATATACGCGAGTCTAATCCGTAAAAGTTGTTTTATTTTAAATGTGTAGTGCTCGTGCAAATATAAGAGAACATTATACTGACAAAATTTGTCCGTCATTAGGTATCCATAACACAAGCTCCTATGCTACTTAATTTGGGTTTAAAAGTTAATTATCTTAAATACTGAAGACATGCATGGCTGCATAACTAGTCTATCCTGTTGCTTTCCAAAGTAAAAGAAGAAATTTCAAAAACAGGCGCCAAATTTTAAATTCAATTAGCTTCGAATTAAATTACTGGTTACGGTTTTATTTATTTTAGTGCAAAACGTACCTCTATAAGCACAATTAATTATCCTACAAATATTAGTCGTTTTAACGTAAAAGAGAAATGTATAACTTGATAAATACTAATTTTAATAGGATGTACAATCCTAGCGGAAAACAGAACGCATTAGTTGATATCAAAAGACTTTTAACGTCTCGACATACCGAAACTCAAAATAAAGCTTGTGGGTATCTCATAGAAGTAATATCCCGATACAGCAAGAACACCAAAGAGAGATACCGTATGGTGGAATATTTATTGGATAATGACATAACGGTTTTTCTCTGCGAAGCTACTTCCAATTTGGATTTTTCTCTATTCAGGTTTGTTGACTTTGTCATCGTAAACATACATAGGTAAAACCATTTATCCCCCGAGGGGGTAGTTAGAGGATTATTACCCACTCTTACTCGCAGTTTGTTGGATGGTGTGATGTACCTACCAGCGGGCCTAGCACGGGGACGTGGACAAGTCTGTTTCCACCATTTGACAGTGTTTTGTCTCGGGATTTAGTGGGAGTCAGAGCGAGAGGAAAAGATTTTCTCTCCCCTTAAAGAGATGTGTCCACGTCCCGTGCTACGGGGGCAGGGATGCTGCTGCTCATTCCTCATCATATCCCAGTCGTCATGTAGGTATGCGTATGACACTCGCTCGCGAAACTGGGAAACAATATTACGAGTATTCTTATATTATTCGTCACCACATAATAATATGTGGTGATGGCAGAGAAATATTATTATATAGTAAATAAATAAATATAATAAAATTATTATATAATTGTTATTATGAAATATCATTGATTATTGCTCAGTTATGCTACAATTGACGAAAATGAAAGTTTTAGTTAGACCTACCTTAGTAAATAATAAATAAATAAATATTTTTACACTCACACCTATCATCTAGGCCAAAGTAAGTAGCCTAAGCACTTGTGTTATGGATACTAGATGGATGACGGACATATTTTTAATATAATTATATATATAAATGTTGAAAATATACTACATAAACATATACACAACCATGACTCGGGAACAAACATTTGTGGTCATCACAAAGTTTGCCCCATACCAGGATTCGAACCCGGGACCTCTTGGCCAATACCCAGCGATCTGAGCATTCAAAAAGGCCGAAAAGATCGGTTGCAAAAGAAAGGTCTCGGCAACCTATACTCCTATAAAATTAGATAAACTTAATTAATAAGACCAATGTTATTATTGTCCCCTATCTAACTAAGCCTGCCACTATAGGCACATGACCCAGGTGATGATGGTGATGATCAAACGATTGCAAAATCAACCTCTCACTTGAAAACACTCGCGGAAGACGTGGGTTCGATTCCCACAACAAGACTACAAGTTTTCGTTATAGTTGTAATTTTTTATCAATCAAATACAGGGTTATTTTTAAAACACCAATAACCTCCCATGACTAGATAGCTAACATCATAAACAGCAACGTTTGTTTTATGAGTTTTAATATAACGCAAAATTATTTTTTTAAGTTTTTATTGTACTGTCGTGACATTTATACGTCTATGTTTTCATTATTAAACGAAAGGACGACGCTACGCTAGGCCCGCGCGCTGCTTATGCCGATGCAAGTACTGCCGTCGTAAATGAAAACACATGAGAACTTCTGAAGTTACTGTGTTTTCATTTACGACGGCAGACGTTTCATTTACGTACGTAGAGTTATTGACTTTTAGAGTGGTAGATTAAGTTAGTATTTTTTTTGTATGAAAGTATAATCTTACAAATCATCAAAAGTCGTAGAACACAACACATTGTTGCTTATGTATGATATTGGCTATCTAATCTTGCAAGGTTTTTGGTGTTTTTAAAATAACACTATATATTGCTATTGGTTTCTTTTAAAATGTAGGTGATACAATTTTAAGTACGTCACCAAAATTGCGGCAAAATTTGCATTTTCAGATCGATACTCTCATGCTTGCGTCTGTTATGGCGCGAAAGGCGCTTCTTTGAGGAGCACGGCTCGCACAGCATGGCGGCGGTGCTGCGTGCGCTTGCGCACTACGCTGGTAGTGGTTCTAGCGCAGCTGTGGATTTGTGTTTACATTTCCTTTGCGATCTGTTAGATGGGTAAGTAGATTGAGGTTAGGCTCTCTAGCATAGTGGTCGAAGCGCGCTTGGCCTGGAATTGCGTAAACTAAGCAACGTTCGCTTAAAGCCGGTCGGTGATAGTGGTCACCAAAAATGTAATGTATCTTCAGTTTCTGCGTGCGCTCGCGCACTACGCTGGTAGAGTGCTAGAGTGCGCACCAGATAAGTCTGCGCGCAATGGGTGGCGCTGCTCGCTCACATTGACACTCCAAGACAAACAAAATAGCAAGCGGAGTCTTAGTTCCAATTTTGACCACGCGCAGACTTATATAGCGCGCTTAGCCTGAGATTGCGTAAACTAAGCAATGTTCGCTAATATCTCGTGCTCCTCCGTGCTTCGGAAGGCACGTTAAGCCATTGGTCCCGGCTGCATCTGCAGTCGTTAATACCCACTAATCCGCACTGCACTGGGCCAGTCAGCGTGGCGCGAAAATTATGTTAATGAAATAATTATCATCATGAACTAATTTATTTATTTATTGGTACAGACAGTATTAAGAAAATGTTAACTCCGTCTTCCGTTGTGGTGACGGCAGTGCAGACAAATTTTGACCATAACTCTTTTTTACGATTGAAAAATTATTTTGTATAAGATCTCTACATTTCGATTATTTTGGCTATTGACATCTCTTCGGTTACAGAATCAGCACCCACGAAGCTACATCTCCGTTGTCCCACCAAAGCGCTTACAGCACTGAGCAGCTGCTGTCCAGTTTGAACGCATTGTCGGCATTAGTCAACAACAGTCCCACGGCTGTCATCTCCAGCGCTTTAGTGCTGAGTGCTCTGATCTCTTACCAGCCACCGAACCTTGGCCTGCGTGGCTCCATAGCGGCTTCTTTAGTCGAGGTCTTAAAGAAGTGGACGAGTCTACTTCTCGGCGTGTTGAATCATTCTGCGCTAGTTGGCGATGAGGGAACACTGGGAATGGCTTATATTGTTCTCTGCCAAATAGGTTTGGATGTTTTAAGGTACGTCTGTTAAAATTTCTTTTAAGTAATGAGTAATCATTAATCATATAATGGTCTGGGAGCGAAAAAATAACATAAAATGTGCCAGCTTAGGGGTGTCATAAAAATCGACTAAGCATTGGGCCAGCGTGGTGGGTTATGGTCCATTCTCCCTTAATTCTTTCACCCATAGGTAATAAGGTCTGTGCCCCAGCAGTGGGGATATTAAAAGGCTGGTGATGATGATGTATGATTATGTATACTTCCCTTTATTAGGTTATCAAAAATAATGCATCGCAGCGAACAGAAAACCGATTTCGTCCAAAGCATTCTTGCCGACGAACGCGAGATGCACTTTCTCAAGGAAATCGCAGAGCAAATGCATTTGTGTGTTCAGCATGTGATGGCTGAACTAGTGACCTTTACCAAGGTAGGATATTAATCGAAAATTCAACAGGTAGTCTTTAAGCTTATTCATCCAACAGATACTTTTTAAGCGTATTTATTCAACAGATAGTTTTTAAGCTTATTCATTCAACAGATGGTTTTTAAACTTATTAATTTCTACATATTTCCACATTGTTGGTATGCGGAAGGTCCGCCGCATCATCAGCGAAATGGGAAGACCTTCCATTTCTTCTTCAACCGAGTCATATTCTAAGTGATTCAGGTCTTGATAAACTTGTTCTAAGTCTTTATATTTGACGCTATTATTAATCTTCAGTTGACGCTCTTTTCGCTGATCAACCATTTTCGGTTACTCCATACTACCTACATCTCTCACATAAATGTACAATCGTAATTGTATATTTAATTATTTTTTTTACTATCGCAAAAGCAACAATTTCTTTAATTTTAAGATTTGTATTATCCAATGTTGTTTCTAGGACAATCTGTCACAAATTGACACTGAACAATACGGTGTTTTCTTGAAGTTCTTATTGGTGTTTTTCCAAGAAAATACGAGTCGTGCGGTGCTTTCAGAGTTCTGCGATTTGCTGTTCGCAAAAAAATATTTGACAATGTTGCCGCACGCTCAAATAGCTAAGTAAGTGGAGTCATAGAGGTAGTATGAACTGACTTGTTATTTTCAATAATAGATAGATAAATACAAAATGTAACAGAAATAAAGCGAACCTTGACTACTACCCGTGGATACTAAATAGTCGTTTAGTATGGTTAAATGGTTTTGTATGGATGGGTTGTTAAGGAAATGAGGTTGTAAGCAAAAATAGTTTTTATTGTGTTAGTTTTACTTACTTATTTCGTTTTACGTAATTAATTTTATGTTATAATATGATATGTTTTCTTTTTTTTACAATTCCACCCGCCCTTTTGTCGCCTCTAGGCACATGCCTAGTTTGCCTTAAGCATAATCCGCCTCTGTGTGAGCATTATCCGTATATTAGTCAAGTTAGCGACAGAAATAAAAAAAAATTACTAAAGTGAAACATTGATTAATGCAAGAGAAAACTTCCAGTCCTGCGCCATTACAATTCAATATTTTAACGATATTCTAATAAAACGTTTTCCAACATTGATGTAATATAAAAAAATATAATAAGTTAACATAACAACGATCACTCTGAAATGCAAGGAGCGACTCATCCGTGCGGAAAATAAGCACGCTGGTACTCGGGGAGCTATTGAAAGTGTTAGCCGATAAATATCTGAACAGTGACGACTTCGGAGCCGGCGCTGGCAGCTACGCGAGGGACATTCAGGTATGTCGAATAACAATTAAGTTACACATAAGAGAGATTACGATGATTAACTTTACATTTATTTAAAGTTCCCTGTGAATGGCGATGGGCTTGCATCCTATTAGGGACCTGAAAAATGCTGATGAAACGCCTACCCTTAAGGGAGAAATGCGTGATTTGTGTATGTATGTATGTATGTACTTTTAAGTACAGTTTAGTTTTACCTACATAGCTTTAAGAAAGCTTGAAGATTTAAGAAAGGTTCAACAAAACTTGAAAAGCTTAAACTGGGATGCGAAAACATAGGTTCTCGTTGTTTTTTTTTTGTAAGACCCACACATCCGAAAGACAGGATCGAATAAATAGTTGTACTATATCGACGCGCTTTCGAAGAACGCATCATTAACGATGTTTTGCGAAACTGAGTTCTATACATATTTGAAATCAGGATAACGAGGTCTATTCGTTTCCCATAGAGACCATTTCAATATAGGTACCCTAGTCAAATTTTCACACATAGCTAGCAGCTAACTTAGTTCAGGCGATACAAGTGAACTAAGACAGATAATGTGTTTTTCGTATGTGCGGCAGTGTTGTCGAGTGTAGAATTGCGACTGTTTCGCAGATGGGTCTGGTGCAGCTTCAACACGGAATCGAGAAGCCTCAAAGCATCGGCACGCAGTTGCAGAAAAGCCAACCTTACAGCCTCTTGATTTACATCTACTTCTACTGCCAGTCTTCGGAGAAGTATTGCTTTACTTCCTTAAACTTTAGCTTCTGTCTTAGAAACATCATCATCTCTTTGCTCTGCATACACACACACACACGCATACGCACACACAACACACACGCACGCATACGCACACAACCCACACACACACTCATAAATTATGCCTTTCTTTACGAATATAATTACAAACGTCATGTTTGACAGCTTTTCTTTTTGACACAACGGTCGCCATGTTGTTTCTTCAATACGTCAGTTTTTTTAATTTGGATTGAGGTTGAAATAAGATGACAGAAAAATATAGCTAGCTATTAAAATTATGATAAATATTGAAAAATATATACTTATACAACCATCATGGCTTGAAAACAAACGCCTGTGTCTCGTAATGTAGTACGACTAATAAAAGGTTTCCTTTTACAATACGGTGTACAATATAAATCAAGGCAACGATCTGGAAAGATCTGTCGTAGATAACAAAAGTGGTTAGCATTAGTTTAGTAGACATTTAAATACAATTAAGCAGAGGGGAACCGGAGAAATTGTTCATAATATATCATGATGTGTTATGATTAAACTTCGGGATGAAAAAATGGTGAAAGGCGCCTATCTATCTGGCCAGGCCATGAATTCTGTAAGGCAAAGGGTTTCTAAAGTCAATGTTTTTTTTATTCTAGACAGGAAAGCTCTAGGCCTTCATCTCACCTGAGGGTCAGTGACGATAAGGGCCCTAGATGGAATCGAGCTTCACCTGGATGGAACCCTCAACCACAGAGGGGCAATATATCTTATCACAAATTGTCGGAACACAATAATGCTGCTATAATTATTATTATGGCGACAAATGTGTATGTGGTGTAGAGTTCCAGGTAAAACTGGATTCCATCTTCAGCCCTTATCGTCACATACCACCAGGTGAGATAATTTCAAAGAGCTACCCTGTGCAGCATAAAAATGTAGATTATATACTATTTTAGATATTGGCGATATAACAAAGAATGGCTCAGATCCCAAGTATATTATTAGAATTAGTAGAAAGTAAGTAAGTATTAGATAAATATGCTATCTGAGACTTTCTTTTTTATCGCTCGAGGTAAGTATAATTTTTATGTCAACCCCTGACCAGTGGGACTTTTCCGAAAATCCCACTTCCTGGGCAGGTGTGACGTAAAAGTAATTTTTGTCCATACAGTCCCGAAGAAGCGACTGCGCCGCTCTTGCCATACTTGGCGGATCACGTGCTGCGTCTCCCGCGCACCGTCACCCCCCCACCTTACATTGTCAAGGCGCTCTGGCTAGTTTTCGCTGTAAATAATTATATTTCTATCCGGCTAGCATGACCACCGAAACACGAAATGATAAAGCCATTTAAGGCTTTGAACTGTCAAAAACCTATGGATCCTTACAGTTCAAAGCGATAAGTGGCTTAATTATATCGTGTTTCGGTGGTCATGCTAGCCGGGTTGAGCATTCTCACATCCCTAGAACAGTAGAGACCTATCGTTTTAAAAAAGCGAGCAAAATTTTCTTTGATATGGTTGTCTTGACCCTTTAGATGGCATTGCTTATTATTTTCCATTGGTTTGAAACCTTGTTAACAAATAACTAAGGTCCAAATTATGGTGGTAATTGTTTTGCCAGTGTCTTTTAAAGAGTTGATAATTCTTTTTTCATACTCATCATCATCAGTCATTTTAATGCTGGACGCAGGCCGTTCATTTGAATGGAATAATATAGTGAATGGGTCACTCATAACCCGTCACGAGGACCCAGATAAGTTTGGTGATTGTTAACTTCCTATGCAGCCGAGTTAACGGCCTTTAACGGTCTTCCTAAGCATGGAGATATTTAAGGTAAAAAATATATTTTTGGTCCCACCCTAAGACCGTCCACTACTACCACTGCTTAGCTTCTTTTACGCAATCGCAGACCGAGGTTACTGGCCACTACGCCATTAAACTCCTATAATTTAAAGATTTTCAAATGAGTCGGGTTTTAAGTATTTGTTGGAGTCTTGCCTAAACCAAAGGCAAATGAGATACATTTTTATTTTTATGATGATATATTTTTATCATTTTTTCTTTCATATTTCTCATTCTTTATGTATGAAAGAAAACATGATAAAAATATTTTTATGATCGTTATTTATAACAAATAACATTGTTAAAAAAACATACGGGTACGAATTGAGTAACCTCCTCAGGCTTTTCGTCGGTTAAAAATAATGATCATAAAAACATAGGAAAGCAAATATTCAAAGATTTTAGTGGTTAGAAAAAGAATTTCGAAAAATTATGGTCTTGAGGCGGGAATCGAACCCGCGTCCACTGCTATCCGGGCAGGTGCCTGACCGCTCGGCCACCCAAGACACCTTCTTGGGTCTTGGGTCGAATAGCAAATATTCACTTTCAGATGTCAGCAATCTCCAATGAATCTCTGCAATCCTTGGAAGAGCGCGTCTACCTTGAGAAGGCGACTGAGCGTCTAGTGTCCATGCTCCACCCGGACCCATCCATCTACTACACTCACAACCCCGCAATACTTCTTTGGTCTTTCACTTCCCAGAGGATCCCTAACTATGTGCGGATACATGTCGTAAGTCAAAAAACATTCACTTTTATTCCTTATTCAAAAAACATGCAGTGCATGTCTCCGCCCCATTTTTCTTACGGTGGTCAAGCAAGATGAGGAATGAATGAGATTTTGTGTTAATAAACGAATATAATTGTTTGTGGGCTTGGTCACCTTCTGCCCTGTTCCCATATCCCGGATACACATATCCCAGATAACTTATCTGGGATGTGTGTTTCATGTTCCATTCAAATAGGTGACATGTCATAGACCCATTTCCTACTAGATGTCAAGAACCCGATGAACAAAGAGAGTGATTGCAAAGGTACCTACTGGTCAAAAGGCTTTGACTTCGGTTTTACAGGCGTCTCTTTGGCTATGCTGTAAATCTTTAACCCCTTTCTAGATGGAGTGATCTACTATCACCAGTGTATCCTGGCACACCTAACCCCCCCGATACCGATGTAAGCGGGGTTAAACGGGGTTCGATCCCCGTTACCGAAGGGCCAAAGTATTCCGGACATTTGTTCAAATGCGAATTAATGTTGTTGGTGCTTTGCCTTACGTGTTTTCAATGCTCCAAGGAGCTTATTGGTTTATTACGACACCCCTGTAGATCTGGCATGGGACGTGGACAAACCTTCTCGCAAAAAAGAACACATTTTCTTCTCGCTCTAACTCCCACTAAATCCAGAGACACAACACTGTCAAGTGGTGGAAAGAGATTTTGTCCGCGACCCGGGTTAGGCCTTCTGGGGTGGTTCGTTAAATAGTTTTTGAATTATTAATTACTACTATTACCCTAATAGTTGGCGCAATGGCTTCACATGGAAGATTCGCTTCCTTGCGATCTCACCACCGACCCCTTAGTATGGGAACTCCTGCTTAATATACTAACGCAGTACAATAAGTATAAGTCCTCTCTGAAAAACTGCAAGGAGGCGTTGCATCAGTGCCTGGAGGACGGTTCCGATGGAGACAAGCAGGAGTTCGCGACCTTGGTGTGGGGAATGCTACCTAATGTACTCTCCAAGACATTGATCGATTACGACAGTGAGATAGGTGAGCATTAGTTTTGGGTTAGATCTCGTAGCAAGTTACAAAAGGCGGTTCCCTAAAAAAAAAGTATGAAACTTTTTAGGTCATATGTAGAAGCTTCTAATTGAACTTTAGCTTGATTGAATAATTATTTGAACTTAAGCTTTACTTTAATTGAAAGTGTCGGAACCTTTTTGAAGAAAATAAAATAAACCAATCTAAGTTATACCTTTAGAGTCGTTTGGTTTAAAACGACTATAAACTTAATCTCAAAGTAACTTCAAATGACGTTCTAATAAGCCATAAAAATGTTAGAGTGCGTTTATCCTGGAGTGCAATTTATCCTGGCAGGCGGCGAAAATTGGAACTAAAATTTACCCATATATTTTGACATTTCTATGACACTCTTTGTTCACCGGTAGCGACATCACTAACTGCCAAGATAAATTGGTGGCACTAGAACTTGTATTCGTCTAATCGAAGCGAATTTTTTTTCAAGGTGAATAAGAGTTAAGAAAATATTGTATGATGATTGTGCAATTAATGTTCGTAAAGAGTTTTTGTTAAATATTAATTATTATAATGGTAATGTTGCAGTGCCTGTATTTACACTTAACAACTTAGTAATCATTGCTACCTAAGTTGAGTGTATCTTACAAGAAATTGAATATGAATCTAAGGAGTCTGATGTAATTTCAGACTTGAATATCTGTCATCTCATAGAATTGGCTACTACGTTACTCCCTTTAGAAGTCGACCAAACTGTTTGCCTCAAGACAGCTGTTCTGATCACTACGGTATTCTCCAAAAATCTGGGCCATACAATTGATAATATGGAGTCGAGATTTTATTTCGAGTACGTGTGTTTGAAGTTGAGCCTTTACTTACTTGGTTTGGCCAATAACCAGAATGACAATAGGGGTAAGATTTTAAATTGTAGAACGTTGTTTTAAAGTTACATAACATAAATCATTGCCTTATCGACGGCGGGGTGCATTACCACCACATTTTGTCAACTATACAGCTTTCTATTTGTGCATTTACTCACTTGAATACGATTGTCGCCGCCTCATTATAACCCTTGTGCCGTGGGAGTTGGAGTGTAGGCTTCGGGGCACATATATAGGAAAACGACATAGACAAATTTTAACGAAATAATCGACATATGATAAACCCCCGTTTTATGGTAACGATTTAAGGCTTTTGTACTACTATATAGTTTCAATATACTTAATATAGAGAACTAAACATTTTCTAAAACTTTTTTAATTCTCTATAACTCTGTAAATATGCATTTCGATGCAAGATGCAAGATGGTTCGAATGAGACCAAAAAAGCGGGGGTAATCTAAGTTTTTCGTCTAAACTTTCCCAAAAAAGATAGTATTTTAAATATTAATATTTTTAATAATCTTCTACTTTTATTGACGCCGTACAGACCCCGAACGCTACACTCCAACTTGCCCCATAAGCCCCGTAAGCGCCTCTGTGTACCCTTTGGGGAAATGGTTTGATTTATGTGTATGTATGTAATTGTATATCCTCTTTAACAAACTCTTTCTTCTTTAATACAGTCCTATTAACGTACATGAATCGCGCGGAGTTCCTCCCTTTGGTGGTTGCCGCTGTCAATAGCGCCGACGACAGAGTCGCGTGCGCAGCCCTGCAGCTGCTCTCTTATATAGTGCATTTCTTCACCAAGAATAAGTACCAAGTAACTAACAAACACCCTTTTTTGTATTTACTTTTATTTTTCATTTTGTTCATTCAAATGGCTTAAAAGAAATTACCTTAAATAATTCTTAAACTAGATTGTGTACTTTCCTATTACAGTCAGTAGGTATTTTGTTTTTTTTTTAATTAATATTTTATTCTTATGAAAAATTATTGTTTAATTGGTCATCGAATCAAATCCGCCACTTTTGTGGACTTTCCAGAGATCTAGGGTTCATTGCATCAGTGGGAGAACCTCGCTAGCGCAGTGGCACAGCGCGCTTGGCCTGCGATTGCGTAAACTAAGCAATTTCGCTAAGGCCAGTCATTGGATGGGTGACCAAAAATTTATTAACTCGAGTTCCTCCGTGCTTCGGAAGGCACGTTAAGCTGTTGGTCCCAGCTGCATCTGCAGTCGTTAGTACCCACCAACCCGCACTGGGCCAGCGTAGTGGGTTATGGCCCAATCTCCCTATATTCTTCCATCCATAGGGAAGGCCCGTGCCCCAGCAGTGGGGACATTAAGGGCTGGTGATGATGATGATGATGAGGGTTCAGTGCTATTAACGTAATCGTTCGTAGATCCAGCCAGAACCAACTGCTTAACGAATCATTCCTTGATTCTGACATTCCCTGATACTGATTCTGACGAGATAATTATATTTTTGGTCCTTCCAATATCCGGCTTTTGAGAACTTTGTTCAATTTGCCACAGGCCGAACGCGTAAGCCATGGCGCAGTCAAAACTCCTAAATTTTTTTTTGTTTAATTTCTCTTTTTTAACAAACATCATTTTAACTATTCGATTTTAATTTTAACATTATATAAATGTTAGAAAAATTAGTACAAAGATTTTGGTGGTTAGAAAAAGAATTTCGAAAAATTATGATCTTGAGGCGGGAATCGAATCTTTGTACTAATTTTTCTAACATTTATATAATGTTAAAATTAAAATCGAATAGTTAATAAAAAGCAAACCCAAGCTTAACCGAACGCACGGTATTTGTAAAAATACGTACCCGTTGGCTTACAACGTGAAGTGTAAAGGTTAGAAGAATTCCGGCAAGTTAATTAGTGTCTTGGGTGGCCGAGCGGTCAGGTACCTGCCCGGATAGCAGCGGACGCGGGTTCGATTCCCGCCTCAAGATCATAATTTTTCGAAATTCTTTTTCTAACCACCAAAACACCATTTTACTAAGTTTCAAGAAATAAAATTTGGAGTAGAACTATACTATCCAAAATTTGTCTCTCCGTTATCACAATTGACTAATATTGATCTATTCTAGCCGAAATCCATTCTGCAAATCGACGCGGTATCAATTATTAAGTCGTTACGTCGAGACAGCACGAGCGAGCGAGGGGCGTGCTTGCTACAACTGGTGTACACTGTCCTCAACTCTGGGACTAATACACCGCTGGTTTTGGGCCAGGAACTGACAGTGGCTCCTTCTGTAAATGCGCAATGTAACGCATTGAGAGCTTTGATGTTCCGAATTCAGCTTATGTTGTGCTGCAGGGTATGTTGTTTCATGATTATAATTGTGACGTCACTCACCATCATGATGAAAATTGTAGCGTCCTCATTCCAGACTTTTGTTGTGATTGAGTTAAAAATCACGTTGCCGTGTGGTGACGTCAGGACGGAATGCAGTTGTGTTGTCACCACTCCCAATCTCTCCCGTGGGTGTCTCAAAAGGCGATTAAGGCTTAAAACAACGATGACAAATGGACAGCATCATTTCTCTTATAGCAATACTAGCAATACAGCGATTTACGTTCTCGTATATGGCAAAAAAACTCGCTCCTATTACATGGGACCTAACATCGCAAGGGAAATGTTTGTGTAACACATCTCTGCCTACCCCTTCGTGGACAAATTATTCGTGATTTATGTATGTATTCTGCCATATTTTATTTGTAATTGTTTGCAATATAATGACAAAGAAAGACTCGTCGGATTTGGAATATTCAAAATGATTATGCCTTTCTCATTTTCAAATTAGGAATCTGAAACCCAAACGTCGGCTGGCTGGAAAACTTTGTCGTCAATATTCAAACACGCCATAGTGTCAAAGAACGACACCAAACTGGTGGCGACCTTGACGTCACAACCCTGGACCCACACCCTCGTACAATTCCAACTCACCCAAGAACTGACCGAGGAATTCTTAACATTCACCCAGAACTGGCTAACTCTACTGAAGATAACTTTGAAGAAGAGCCGGGCAGAAAAGAAGAGACATTTGACGAGAGACAGTCTGATAGTAAAAACTGTGCTGTCTTTGAAGAAGAACATAATGGCAATGGCATCAGAAGAACGGACAGAATCGAAACAGAAGATTACAACGATAGCCAAAGAGATTTTGGACGATTTTGTAGTAACAACTCTTTAATAAGATAACATTTCAATAATGATTCTCTAAATAATAAATTGAATATAGCGTTTTTCTTTATTATTATTATTATTTCTTATCTACCGTATCTCATAGTGTGGTGGCGTCTGAGCAGAATACAATTGTCACCACCCACCACTACCTCTCACCCTCACGCGGGTGCCGTAAGACTACAATGAATATTGTGAGGAATGATCGGTAGCATTTCTAAGTGCACTTTATAGCAAATTACTGCGATTGAAGTTCCCGATGAATGGCAATAAGCTCGCCCCCTATTACATGGGACCTTGATGTGTATAATTTATTATAAAACGCAGTGACTGAATAGCCCTATCTCTGTTTTCTTACAGTCATTACCGCTTAGCAAAACGTCTTGCACCAATAAATATTTTCCTCCGTTACTCATGACTCGTATCAATATTATTGGCTTTATATAGGTAAACTCACTGCGTCACGCAAATGTATGGTATTATACAAATATAGAATAATCATGCCAATTTATCATCAATTTATGTAATAGTGTGCCCGTTTTCTAACATAGTTAATTAACTTAATTATTTTACTTTTAAAAGACTTATTTAATCTCTTTTATAAAGTGAGAGACTGAGGGTTAAATATCCAGCGACGTAAACTACAGGGAAATCGTTAACACAACTTCGACAGCTAATAAACCATTTCAAGGTGTCCTTTCCCAAAATAGTCCCCCTGCGTAACAAAGTTATGCAAACTTTTTAATTGACTTTCTATTTTATCGATTGCCCAAAATATGCCATCACTTTCCCCGTTGCACTTTCCAAAGGACGAGAGAAATTATATCGGTGGGACCTAGGTGCGCATGCTCCGAATTTAAATAGCGTTGAAAGCACATAATAGATATTAATTTATTTATCAATGCACGCCCGATGAAAAATCGAGTCGTCCACATGTCAATCAGGTATCCCTATAGACTGTTGTCGTCTTGTATATTTTTAATACGTACATACATACATACATAAATCACGCCTATATCCCCGAAGGGGTAGGCAGAGGTGAACTAGCACCCACGTTCCGCCAATTATGTTAGGTCCCATGTAATAGGTGGCGAGCCCATTGCCATTTATCGGGCACAAAAGTCGCAGTACATTGCTATTGCTAGGTGGTATAAGAGGAACGCTGCTGCCCATTCCTCATCGCTGATTAATCCTGAGTCGCCTTGTACGACACCCACGGGAGAGATTTGGGGTGGTGACAATTGTATTCTACTCTGCCGTTACCACACGGCACATATTTTTAATACGTAATGTAATAATGTAACTCTTTTCTACACAGTCGTTTCAAATGACAGATTGATTTTGCATTGGAATTTTGGAATAGATTTCAAATGGATCACCGAAGTCTATAAAATCAATAATGCTCACCGAAAAATAACATTCTTACCCATTTTTCAATGTTCTTACCATACAAGCCTTTTGCATTCACTGCCGCGTATTAACTTACGACTGCAAATGCATCCGGGACTGACAACTTAGCGTGCCTTCCGAAGCACGGAGTAACTCGCGATAATTTATTATTGACCACCGTTCGAATGACTGGCCTTAGCGCACTTTGCTAAGTTTATATAGGATTCTCTGAGAGAACTAAGAGAGTACTATTTAGTTTAATCGGTTTACAGATAGAGAAATTACATACATACATAAATCACACTCATATCCCCGAAGGGGTAGGCAGAGGTGAACTAGCACCCACGTTTCGCCAATTATGTTAGGTCCCATGGTGGCGAGCCTATTGCCATTTACCGGGAACAAAAGTCGCAGTACATTGCTATTGTTAGGTGGTATAAGAGAAACGCTGCTGCCCACTCCTCATAATTGATTTATACTTATAGAGAAATTGGTTTTACAAGTTGTGTTAGACCATTTAGAAATTAATGAAAATTTTATTTTTTCATAGAGAGCTCACTTAGTGCGCACTCCCTGTCTCCCTGAAAAAAAAAATAGGTGCTCTAGCCGCTGCGCTATCGATCTGGTCGCTAACCGAATAATTATGAAATTGAGAACTTATGGTACCACCTACAATGATGAGCAAATAGAGTAATGTAACTTGTTATTGTTAGACCAGAGTTAACTTAAACTGACACAATCCCCAGTCACGACATGGAAACAGATGTGAGCACATATGTTGGCATGCACATGGAACGAAAAACGGTCACAATTGCGGAATCCATTTCATGGTAGGCCCACTGTGTTTCGCAGTACCTACTGTAATATGTCTATTGTTAGGGCTGCCAAATGACAAAATTGCCAAACATCTTCAATCTATTGTCAACATAAGCTTGGTTGTCGTAGAGCACAAAGTCGATTACGACAATTTCGGATTATGGATGGAACATTTCATGGGTGACCCAAATACTATCTCAAGTTCCTGTTCGTTCACCTGGGCTCACTGGGCCTGCATGGTCGATCATTTCCCCTATTTTGTCTATCCATAGAAGGCATGTGCCTTGGCATTGAAGACAAATAATATCATTACAAAGGAAATAGGCGAGAACAATTAAATTAAATTATTTAAACTTCTACATAATATTTTTGACATATTTTATCTTAGGCAGCTTATATGTAAGTTATTAACAAACAATTTACAGTTGTCTGTAATGCTAGAAACTTATTATCTATTATTTTGCTTACTTTTAACATTATAATGTTAGAAAAATTAATACCAAAAAATATATGGTCCGAAAAATTTCGAAAAATACCACTCGGTCAACCAAAACCTTTTGGTTGGCTAAGTTCGATGTCCGCATCAAGTATAACTTTTCAAAAAATTTCTGAACTATTTTTCTTTGTGATATATTCAATTTATATATATCGGTTCGATTTCAGACAACCCTATGAGGTACCAATATAGTTCACTTCACGCGTCTTTTAGACCAAATTTTGTTTATATCACGACGGTCACGAATGTAACTATTCGGTTAAATCGTATTACATGAACACTACTTCCAATATAATTTCCTTTATCATTGTGCAATAAACCACCGACCGCAAAACAGACCTAGAGGAAAACACAATAATTTGATATATAATTTACAGAAATCTAATCTTTTAGAAAAGTTATTTAATTTACTTTAAAATTCTTTCTAACATTTTAATTATTTTTGTTGTAGTTGTTTTTAGTCAATATAATACGTTTAGGGGTCTAACTAGTACTTATTTATTAAAAAAATTATACACTATCAGCATTCGTTTTTGAATCTGCGTTGACGAAAAACAGCATAAAACATCTTTAGGCTAGTAAGGGGCATCTATAATTAACACAATTGGTCAGACATACTATACAAATGGTCTAATATCGCGAAAATTCATAAAACTAGCATCTGTAACACAAGCGTTTAACTTGCTTACTTTGTTTCAGAAGGGTGTAATACCTAATAAGATTTATTTAGAATATAAGTAGTAAATAAAGAACCTGAAAATTTCCTAAATGATTTTGCAACGCAGGGACTTTTCATTTGAGAAAAGTACAAAATCAGCATAAAACTTATTTTCAAATTGATATGTAGGCTATAAAGCCATATTTTTATGGTTTAATTATGTAAAGTAAACATGAACTACGGAAATACAACTCTGCGTAAGCGGCGTTAATCGCTTAACACAAGTAAGAGTAATTGCTACAGTTAAATTATTACAATGAGAGAAAGTGCGCCGAAATTGCACTGTGCCATGCCGCCACGACGCTTTTCCACCCCTTATTACATTTCGGCAGCCCCCCTTTTCCAACTAGATTTCGGTGCCGCTGGCTGCGCGGGCGCAGCACTAGTCGACTACACGTCTGTGCAGTCGCCACGAGTGCACGCGCACGCATTGAATAGGCCGGCATAGTGAACTTGATCGTGTGTGACAGTGATGTGCGTTTGAACTGTGATTATTCAAATTTTAATAACATGAGGACTGTCAAAAGTGCAAGTATAAAAGGTAAGTTAATTAAAAAATAACAAAAGTCTTAATAGTTTTACGAAGAGAAAAGAGGTTGATTAGAAGTCAATTAAACAAGTTTGTATCAAAAAATAATATCGCGATTTCTCTACCTGCTGCTACTGTCAAAAGCGATTAAAAATGTTGATTGCGTTTAGATTGTATTACCAAAGAATGTTTTTGATTTTCGCAGTAATATTTTGACTGTATCAGCACCATCTCTCATATCATAATAACTATGGAATATTCAAATTTATGCTACCTGCTAAATTGAATTGAAATACTTTCTGCGCTTTTAAGGAAGGAGAAATATCTGTATTCTATTGTATTTATCTTGTAGTTTCTAAAACCAAAATTGTAGCCGTCTCATGCGTAGCTAAAAATATATAAAAAAAAACAATTAAGTTAAAACTGTTAGCTTCTCAAGCTAGGAACAGACCGGAAAGATAGAGTTGAAAAACGCCAACTGCCTTGGTGATTTTCTAAAGAAAATGCGCTACTGATTGTACGTCTATCGTAAATGGCGCGTTCCAGAAACTCAGCGAAGGCACCACGGCGTAACGGCGGGTTTAAATATTCATTGTGGAGATGATTAATTAATTGACCGTGCGCTACGACTATATAGAATCGCTATAAAATACGCACTGGATCTAGGTCCGGGTTGATTAAGGCTCAAATAAAATGCAGCCACAAATCTGACTGTCCGTCGGTGATGACCGCGCAACATCCGCGCGGGGAGACAAAATTTGGCAAGTCAGGACAGGAGATATGGCTGTCATCCTCAGTCCCGGCTTTACGCTGGATGGAGACGCAAAAGGGGTTTTTTAGTGGGTAGTCACGGTGCTCTCCATACACCGTGGAGAGTCCCACAGACCCCTGTACCGACTGGCCTGCGGTACAGGACATGAGCAAAGGCATTTTCCCCTACAAGAAAAAGGTTAAATAAATAAATAAAATAAGTAAACATAACAATCATAATATTGACCCGGCAAACGTTGTTTTCTCGCCACTTATACATGGTACGTAACATAATTGGCATAATTCGCGAAACGTCATCGATTTATGTATGTATTTGTAAGAGGAACGTTGCTGCCCATTACTTGTCTACACGCTTAGTAGGGGGTGTTGAAAATCATAATCTGCTCAGCCGTGAGCCAATATTATATAAACGCAGCCACAAAAAAACAGTTTAGCATAAATATTAACACAAGTTAGCTACATTTGTTGTTGAATTGTAATATGTAGGTATGTACAAAAGTAGGTAATAAGTACCTACTCAAAAACAGGGCATTATAAAACTAAATCCCGGATATCAAACTGGTCCGTATTCTGGACTCGTTTGAGTTGGACCTACTTACTCTATAAATTATCTATACTTAATTCATACTTACAATGACCTGGTTTTAGCAGCATATTTCTAAGCCAGTTCTGCTAGTTCTTACCTAGATAGTGTAACGTAGACTTTCTTTCCATGTGGGATTTTTAAAAACATCATTTTTCATTGTATCATAAATTTTAAACCAAATATTAATGTAATACAAATCGATACCAAATGAATAATTTGGTCGAATCGAAGGTTCCGGGTTCGAATCCTGGCCGGGGCAGATGTTTGTTATGATCAAATAGGTACATTCGTTCTAGAGTCTCTCACCTCTGCCTACCCCTTCGTAAGGGGAAATTGGGCGTAATATGTATGTATGTTTATACAATCATTATGGATACTAAGATATCTTTGCCAACAGCCAGCGATCTGACTATTCGGTCATGCTGGCAGTCAAAGATTAGTTCACTGCTCGATCATAGAAGCACCCCTGTTTTGAGAACGCCTACATTTTTATCATGAACCGTAGAAAGCTAAACGTGATCGATTACCCAGTTTCACTTTTATTGTTCTGCAACTGTACAAATTTGATGGACTCCACGATGTCGACGGCATATTTCACGAGTGATATAAGAGAGTTACAAGAGGCCTTTCATAACGGTACTTGGTTTTATCAAAACAACGATTCTGGATCTTTTTTAAGTCGTTTTTCACCATCCTACTTTCGATCTTCCATTTTTTTGTGCAACAAAAATGAATATTCAACGTAATAGCTGATTTAGAATAAGCTTTGAATATTTTATAGTGTAACTAACAGTAAAATTGTCTCAGTCAGCTCAAAAAGCAAAACATTGCCTCAATATTGGTTAGATTGTAAACCACTTTCTTTTTCTAGTAATTCCGTAAACACTTGAACTTTTAATAATAGGAAATCGGCCTTTATATGGAGTAAAATCACGTTCACAGTAATCATTACACACTATAACGATTTAATGTGTGCTGACGGCAGAGCATAATACAATACAGAATACAATTGTCGTACAAGGCGACTATGAAAGACATCAATGGGCAGCAGCGTTCTTCTTATACCACCTTGCGATAAAGTACTGCGAACGAACCTAACATAATTGGCGAAATCTTATTTCTCCTCTGTCTACCCCGTCTTACTATAAATAGGCATGATTCATTTATGTATGAATAGCAGCTCTTGCGGAATATTATTTAAAATGGCTAGGCAGAAATCGTATATGTGTCTATATATAACACAGCTGTATGACACCTTAAACCTTGCTTAAAAGTTTCCCACTAGCTAAAATTGAGCCCTATCACAATGACTGGTTAAAATTGTTGCCTTTGCATTATTATGCTTTCGTCGTTCTAGTGAGTTCAACGCATTAATTTCTCCAGTTGACCTACCAAAAAGTTTCCAAAAACCTGAGCACTCGCTGTCTGAAACCTTATTATAGATCTATACTCTCTCAAAAAGTATAAATCTTACATCTATCTAACACACTATTACCACTATAACAGAAAGAACATTTGATTATTAAAATCACTACACAATTTCACGTTAGAGCATTGTCACATCGCGTTTTAAACAAAAAACAAACGCAAAGCTAACGATTTTGCTCTGTTTTGGATAAGGTTGTTTAACGTTGTTTTTAGTGTACTCATAATTTTCAGAAGGTAAAACGCCGATCAGAGTGCCATATCATATCCTCATTTATAGAAACAATAGCTACTCGCCGAGTACCTACATAGTTTATTAAATATCTGCTTCTATAAAATTCTAGTAAAGGCACAGTTTAAAAAAAAATTGACCCAATTTTCTTTGTAATATCTTAATCTTAATTGTAATCTTTCTTACATAATTATATAATAATGTTCAAATTAAATCAAATTATCCTTTTCTTGGAAACGAATAAATGTTTATGGGTATAAATAATAAAGAACAAAAAAAACGATTAAATTCTTTAAAATTTAGTACACTACCACTTTCGAAGAGCAGGAAATGTTTTTATTTTAAGCAATCTTTAATAAAACTTCATGTTAGTGTTGCGCCTTAACAAGACAGTATGTAGAGCTTATTCGAACTGAGCGCGTTGATGTCTTTTGACCCGGCGTGATCCAACAGAGATCGCTATGGAAAAATCTTGAATTGTTAATCTTTTAACGCGGATTTTGCCTACTTGCAATATTATTTAGCCCAATAGGCAGGCAATATTATGTATTTTTCTTATCTTTTATCAGCATTCTCGTAATATACCTAGCTGCAGCGAAAGCCCTTCAATGTCCCCACTGCTTGGGCACGGCACTTTCCTTTTGATGAAAGAATATATGACGTATGGACTATAAATCACCACACTGGCCCAGTGTGGACTGGTTACCCATCGATCTACGCAATCCAAGGTCAAGCGCGATAATAAGCCATTGCGTTATCGAGCTCTCTCTAAGCTTTACAAAAAATCAAACCCTACGATAACTTATTGAGGTAGATACATACATTGGTTGAGTTATTGTAATGTTATCTACTTAAATACAATTAAGTAATAATCATTATGCGATACTTAACGTAATCCTAGCCAATAACGTAATAGACGTACTCCAATACCCGATTCTAACTGTTACTGCTAGAAAAAACATGAATCATCCTTACAATTTAGCGATCAATCAGCTTTCAGCGAATGAAACAACTATGCAAATATCAACCAAAATGTAATAGTAACCTGTTATTACAAATACGGAAGCAAGTAGGCTTCTCACGCCAGGTTGCGAGTCAAATAAGGTATCTTGCTGTAAGTACATTTGGAAATAGTAACACGTGCGTTGTGCAATTGGACGATTGATGTTAATTTGGTGCACACGTATCGGGATTGTTCTGTCTGATATTTGCTAACAATGTAGGCTGGAGTTACTAATGGATACAGCACCGGTTACTTCACGTGGTTTTGGCGGGTTAAAGATGATGTTTACTGGTCTTCAACAAATGAAAGGATTACTATTTTGATATTAATTTGAACATTATAAATAAATGTTAGAAAAATTAGTAAAAGGAATATTGTGGTCAGAAAAAAATCGAAAAATTACAGTATTGATCCGGGAATGGAGTAATGGACACTGCAATCTGGGTAGGTGTCTAAACCACTCGACCAACCAAAACGTTGTTTGTCATATGAAATTTAATTATTTATTAATATAAAAAAATTCAATATAATTGGCTTATTTTTATTACAAAAAGGCCAGAAAAAAATATATCATCAATATTTTATCGTCTATTTATGTATATTACATAAATAATAAAATAAGAAAAACACCACGTCTATTTAATTTTATCCTCGAGGGGTAGACAAGTTAGGTGCATTGACACCCATGTTTCGCCAATGATGCTAGGTCCCATATAGGGGCTAGGTGGCGAGCCTAAAACGATGCTTTCGCTCACAGCTGTGTTTACCCTTAGTCGCTTTTTACTACACCATCAGGAGAGATTAGGGGTGGTGACAATCGTATTCTTCTCTGCCGTCACCACACGGCAGATTAGAAACAACGACAACAACCCAGCGGCTCATTCACGTCCCTACTGGTCCATCAAGAGCGGAGTTTTATTCTAGTTTTTCTGTTAAAAGAAAAGTTGCGCGGGCGCACTAGTTTGTAAACACCATCAGACGACGACGCCACCGTTCCTTTTTCGGCCACTAATTAACTTTCACTGAGTGAAAAGTGTCAACGCGCCGCTCCGAAACATGGGGCAGAACGGAATAGGCAATGTGTCGTCATATAGGAAGCAATGGGTTGCGCAATTTGATGCAAGCGGCTTTGGTGCGCTCATAAATTTTTATTTGGCTTTGCAAGCTCTAAACGGTGCTAACTGAGCGTTACTAAATGCAGTTATAACGATGCGAGTCGTACAAAGCGTTTGTGACGCAATGCGTTAGTTATATTCGTCTACTTGTAAATAGTACAATAAATTTAGTGGTTGGGTTAGAATAATTGTTGTAGCCGCTACGTTGTAGCTAGTGTCACCGAGGCCGCCCGACTTAAAAAAATATCTTCCCTTTTCTTTGATTTTTACAAATCGCCTAGAAATGCTTTAAAGATCGGCAATGTGAGAGGATAATAGGTTCTAGTACTAGGGTACTAGGTTCAACAACACGTGAGATAGAGTAATTTGCTTAACTTATATGACTATGCTTATTCTTGGGCCCATTTTGTACCCGAAGATTTTTTTTTTTAGATCAACTTCAATGTTCTAAGCGAAGTTATTAAGTGTACTTTATTATGAACTTCTGTTACGATTTTTAAGTGCCATATAAAGTAAAATGGTAAAGGGAAGAAAACAAGGTTTTTTACGTAAGTTTGTAACTTAATTTTAGGTGCTTTCTATGTTTATTTACTTTTAAAATGCGGCGAGCTACAAAAAAATTGTTTACTAAATAGATTACGTATTACAAACCCTACAAATCGAGGTATGGTTTTATTGAGGTACAAAATTGTAAATATGTGAAACCGACGTCCATACAAGTTTGGGCATTCTCCTTTAAAAACAAACCGTTTCGGTCGTCGGCACTTGCTTAGATAATTCTCGGGCTGAATAAAAAAAATATACATAAATGACTAATGATCTCCTAAGTGTTTATTTACTCTATAACAAAATAATCGATGCAAACGAAAGTGTCCTGTTTGTGACAGTCAGAGCACGTCGCCATGGAAAGTGATGGTGACGGTAGAATCGCCCGCCATTAGGATGCGTCGAAGGTCAGGGACAGTGTTGTTGAATAAAACATCACGGAATAAGTAGTGGTGTTGAATTACTATCTGTCATAGTGTAGTTAAATCTTTTTTATAATAATATCTGCAGTACTTAACTTTATGTCATAGTTAAAGTTTAAAGTTTGTACACAAATAAAAATAAATTTATTTACAAAACTGTTTTTGCCGGAAGAGGGAGACACACAGAGAGAGTGACAAAAGACAAAAATTTTTAAAAACTAACACTCTAACAATAGACAGTCACAGCTTTTTTTATAAAATACAAAGAACAAAAAACAATAGGGCCTTTAGTCAAAATTTTTGTTACTGGCACGATTATTTATCTACCTGATTTATATTGTTATTAATCTCTAGTACAGAATACTATTAAAAAGAAATGTGAAAAACCTGTGATGTGACAACTAATTACATAATTGTAGCGTACTGTAATAAAGTTTTCTTACAAGAATCCAGAAGTCATTTAAATTTCAATGTCGCTTGCACATAATGGCGAGAAAGTACCTGTCAATCAAGATTCAAGAGTATTACCTTATTTGAGAAGTGATTAGGCGTATTTTTTCCTAGTCATTGTTCGGTGCTTGTAAGACCTCAAGAAAGTTATCCAGTCAGCCGGGGAAGTAGCCTTTTGAACGCATTTCTGCTCCATTGTAGCTAACTTTATAGCAATCACCATTCGAGGGCAGCTAGAGCAGCATCTCCTCTATACAAGTGGCGAATCTATTTGAACGAATAGAATGCAAATGTATGAAACTGACGTATTACAGAGAAGACAACATGGTCGCCATTGTGTCAAATAAAAAAATATATTTTGTCAAAAATTTACATTTTAGTTTCATACATACATACATACATACATAAATCACGCCTTTATCCCCGAAGGGGTGGGCAGAGGTGAACCAGCGACCACGTTTCGCCAATTATGAAGTCCCATGTAATAGGTGGCGAGCCTATTGCCATTTATCGGGCACCAAAGTCGCAGTACATTGCTAGGTGGTATATGAGGAACGCTACTGCCCATTCCTCATCACTGTTTTATCCTTAGTCGCCTTGTACGACACCCGCGGGAGAGATTTGGGGTGGTGACAATTGTATTCTACTCTGCCGTCACCACACGGCTTTTTGTTTCATAGAATCGTAGTATCGTTTGTCACTTGGCCCCTTGGTTGGTAACCGACAGTTTCAGCAGCTGCCTGCATAGAGGTGCACACATTTACACGTTTGACGATATAAACACTTATCAACTTTATCTAAGGACATTTTAATAACTTTATTTTATGTTGTATCGGCGATCATTCTAAGATTACCGACGATTTCTATGCAATTTATTCAATTTTATGACGAGTGACCATAATTAAGTAAGTCATTAAAAAATGCGAAGAATATGCCAGTATAATAAGAAGGCTGGTACAACATGAAGTGTACATGAAGTATCCTTAGACATTGTTGATGGAAAGAAAGACATTGGAAAGAAAAATAGGTCAGAAAAAAACGGGACATCGGCTTGCAGAGTTGCCCTTCAGCTCAGCAAGTTTCGTTCTGACCTAGCTGTACTCTCATAAGGAAAGCCTCCGCCATTCCACTTTCTTCACGTGAAATGAACCAGTAGGCCTTCCACGAAACGTGGCTAAAATCTCCTCAGGGAAAAGAAAATATTTCCCTCTCGTTCTAATTCCCACTAAATAGCGAGACACTGTCAAGTGGTGGAGGAGAGAGATTTTGTCCACGTCCATCATCATCATCAGCCGGTTCATCCGTCTGATGGCGGGCTGCGGGCATGAACTCAGGGGACACCAGTCTCCCGGTGGTCTGAGCCGCCGTCTAAGACTGCGGGGCTCCCCTTCGCACCCCTGTGCTCGACCCCGGTCTGGTGGCGAGGCCCTCGGCGCGGTCTAACCATATGCCAGGTGGTTTGCCGTGGGGCAAGGCCCAGCTAGGAGCCAGCGAGCGGGCCTCGACTTCCACGTCCGGTGGTAAAAACTCCTTAAGTCATAAAATTATTCGAAAACCGGACACAATTCAAAGTTGAATGCAAAACAATGTCTCTATTGTTGGATGATGGGTCAATCAATATACGCAATTCCTGCATTCTTGTATTATGTCATTGGTACGAGAACAATTGATCCCTCAGCTCGTTTAGCATAGACAGCAAGAAGCTCTACATAACCTGCTCGCGTTTACACAATACTACGTAACCGCTTTTCTCCGCGCAAAACATTGATTGCAATGGGAACCAAACGCGTAGACGGTGTTTTTGTGGAGAGCCATGAAAGTTGCAAATCGATTGTTCGGGTTGACGTGTGAATAGAGATAGGTTCACGTCTCAGTGTTCCTAATTAAATTTTAAAGTAAATTCAGGCCTAAAACCAAATCATATCTCTATTATTTAGCCCCAAATAGGGTGTGGTGTATCCCCACAATCTCTCACGCGGGTGTCGTACAAGGCGACTAAGGTTTACAGCGAGGACTAATGAGCAGCAGCTCTTATAGCAGCTCAATAGATGGAAATAGCCTTAGCCCTTAGTAGCCTTTTAAAATACCCGTGTGATTGGGAGTGTTGACAATTGTATTCTGCTCTACCTCTACTCTACACGACTATAATGTTATCTGTATTAAAAATTCTCTTTATATATATTCTTTAATAAAAGTGCTTATACTATGTTCTTTGGGCTAGATATGTAACAAATGTCTATTTAAATGCACGCCGAGCCGAGCATATAAAATAATAGTGAGACAAGTTATTACTGTGTTTGATATTTTTATGACACACCTGACCATAAAGTCCCACTTCCTGGTCAAGGGGTGACATAAAACTATGATCTTACCTCGGGCGATAAAAAAGAAAGCCTCAGATCGCAAGTATTTGAAGCCCGAGCCAAAGGCGACTCTTGGTATATAATCTACATATGTACATACGTAAATCACGCCTATATCCCCGAAGAGGTAGGCAGAGGTGTTAGGTCCCATGTAATAGGTAGCTAGCCTATTGCCATTTATCTGGCACAAAAGTCGCAGTACATTGCTATTGCTTGGTGGATTGGTGGTGTAAGAGGAACGCTGCTGCCCATTCCTCATATATGATTTAGTACCTTAGTCGCCCTGTACGACACCCACGGGAGAGATTTGGGGTGGTGACAATTGTATTCTACTCTGCCGTCACCACACGGCCAATATAATCTACTATTTGTTTATTTGTTGCGCTGTATTTTATTTATTTTACTTAATTCTTTATTGTACACGACTAATACAAAAATAGGAAATATAACAATTTATAAATAGTACAAAAGGTAGGTATGTTTACAATCAATGCTTTCTTCTTTCTGCCTTTCCTATATTTAGATGTAGGTGTATCAGTGGACGCTAATTTCACTTTCAATTTGCTTAATGTGGCGCTTGGAAACTTGTGACGCGGTTGAGTCACCCGCGGGAAGTGGCAGTACCGCCAATCAGTTCCGGCAACCGGTGCTTCGTCTCATTACTTGACTGCCGAGTGCCGGGCTTCCTGCCGCGAGCGAACTACTTTTTGACCTTAATGCCTGTAGCACACCTCCGCTGCGAAACGTAAACTGCTGTCTTAACCCTTAGTCGCCTTGTACCGCGTAAAGCTAAGGCGTGGCGTGCTCTGTGCAGCATCTGCACGCGGCAGGGCGATCAGATCGCGCATGCGCATGAGGTCCACAAATGTCATGTCAATGTTACTAAATTGGCAAAATATCTTCGCACATGATACTGTAATTGTATTGTACCTAGCTTTCTTGTTCCTTTTCGTCTTCAATAATAGCAGATATGTCTCATTACTGACTGCTTTCCTGCCGCGAACGAACTACTTTTTGACTTTAATGCCTGTAGCACACCTCCGCTGCCGAACATAAACTGAGATACCGCTGCTCGAGTTTTGCTATAGGTATAACAGTACTGTCAGAAATGGCAGCCAAACATACAGCGACACGCCCGAGCACATGATAATCATGTTAGAAAAAGACCGCCTCCGTGGTTTAGTGGTTCGGCCACCGGAATTAAGATCCAGAGGTCCCGGATTCGATCTCCAGGGGGGTACAAATTTGTATTCGGTTTGGTTGGTGGTAGGACTCTTTCAAGTCCGCCTGGCTAGCTACTACCATCTTATCAAAATCTGTCGTCATATTAATAATGTTATCAGCATTATTGTGTTCCGACAATTTGTGATAAGAATGCCAGCTTCTCTGTGGTTGAAGGTTCCAGGTGAGGCTCGATTCTATTTTCGGCTTTTATCGTCACTTACTATCAGGTGAGATGAAGGGCAAGAGCTTCCCTGTCTAGCATAAAAAAATAAAATAAAAACATCACAGTCAATAATTTAGTACGTTAGTGCAGGACATTTCGCTCCTATTTCGCCGCCAAAGAACTTACAACTCACAGCGAGACTTTTCCGTTATCGCCCTTTGAGTTTCGCAGCGGAGGTGTGCTACAGGCATAAACTTTCATATTTTACGCTACATTTGCCGTTAAATTAAGTGATGGGGTTTAACAAGCCATGGCTGCCACTATGGAACATTTTAAGGTTCCTTTAGTGTGGGAAATTAACCAATTTGTTATTGGCGACAATTTTTCTAATATATTTATGTATGCCTCGCAGTTAGTTTACTTGGTAAGTGACGGATAAGGGCCGGAGATGTAATTGAGCTTCCTCTGGAATCGTCTACCGCAGAGAGAGTGTTGTTAGCATTATTATTATGATGGTGACAGAATTTGATAAGATGGTGGCAGCTAGCCAGGCGTACCTGCTTGAAAAAAGTCGCCAACCAAAATTCTCAACAAAATTCAAGATCAGTCAGCTGCCAAGAATTTATCCACTTAATTTGCTTGTTATTTAAATATTAAATGGTCTTCTACGTCTTTTAACCATCATTTATGAGGTCTTCTCATTGCAATTAGGTAATTTTTTGCTCAAGTGTGCTCGTCATCTCTATTTCTTCGGATTATAATATACATACATAATTACATAAATCATGCCCATTTACCCCCGAAGGGGTAGGCAGAGGTGAATTACTACCCACGTTTCACCAATCATTTAGGGCCTATGTAATTATACTCAACTATCGTGCACGTATTCGGAAAAAGCGAAAAGTGCTTTTATATTATTTCATACTTATAGCTATATAAGATACTATACAGTGTGAAAAGAAAGCATGGGCCCTGGAGGGAAAGTACCTTAAATCTTTAAAATAGCTCAATTTGCTGAAAGAAAACATTCCTTTATTTTTAAAAATAACCACATTTACAGATTTCTCAAAAAGTTTACCCGAAACTGGAATCGAACCAACAAAAAATTTTAAAAAATAATTTTATTTTACTAATCGATGTAGTCGATGTTAACGATACATGTTCTCTAAAAAACATAGGGTCTTAGAAAGAAAAAACATTATGATATCTAACATTTATTTACTCTGGAATCAAATCAAATCGTTAATATTTTAATGTTGCTCGCGATTCTTGTTGGTAATTGGAATTGAAAGAAGAAAGTTTGAAAATGGAACGTTAAATTTGGTAACGGGTGATCATTTTAAGACAATTTTGAAATTCGAACGAACATCTTGGTAATTTTTATTGATTTTGTTTTGTTTTGCCACCATTTCGTAATAAGTATTTTGTATTATTAATTATTAAAATATTGGCGTATCAAGAGCAATTAGATTTAATTGAAGCAACCTTCAAACTACAATTATTGCTATTTAGCTATTCAGTGGTGAAAGGTATATATGATAGGTGAAATGGATAAATACCGTAGAGAAAAGTTATGGCGCGAATGGTGAAAAACTTAGTAAATGTCGGAGGTTTCAAAAATTATTTAGTAGGTACGAAGGCGATATGGAATTTATTAGTTAAATTATTAGCCTCTTGCTAGGTGATATTTTTCTTCTATATTTGTTTATGCATCTCCCAATTCTAACAAAATAAGATTCCCGTAAGGATTGAGAGTATTCGGGAGTAAAAGTAAAATAAACTTCAGATTTCATGTTTTTATTTTTATTTATAAGACCATATTATTTTTCTCAGAGAAAATTTAACGTTAGATAACATCGAGTGCATCGATTAGTAAAAAATGAAATCTGTGAATGCACCTATGTTTCTTTTTAAAAATAAAGGAATGTTTTCTTTCAGGAAATTGAGCTATTTGAAAGATTTAAGGTACTTTCCCTCCAAGGTCCATGCTTTCTTTCCACACTGTATATCCGGGCACACTGGGCGGAAGTCATAATGTGTGGTAAATAATATGCACTGAGTTCGTATGCAATTTGCACTGGTATGGTGCTCGGTTTGATGGCTACTATTTCAAACTACTTTAAATGGCGTTTCCGTAACCAATAATATCAGTTCCGCGTATTAGTGGTAGGTACACTACACTACATGGCGTCTGTAAAGTTGTAGACACATCAGTGTATTAAAAAAATATGTTCATTTATACACAGATAACCCGGGAACTGGACAGGAGGAAATTCGCATTTTAATATTTCTCGTCATCAGCCAAATCGTCATCTATATTTTCGAACTCTGCAAAATATGTTCTGTACTTATGCCATAGAGTTAAGACTGGTCTAGACGATTATTACGATTATGACGTTCACAAATACGTAAAGGTAAATACTATTAAAAACTAATTTTATTTAATTGCGATCTCCAAAATTGTTTCCTATAATTTCTGTCAATTAAAAAATCATCCGAGCATTTCATTTGTTTTCATATCGCTATCCATGTCAACAAATTGAACTATCTGCATTTTGTCGCAGTACATCTGATTTTCTAGTTAAATAATGCGCTCTGCAGTTGAAGTTCCAATGACTCTATCAGAGTGCAGTTTCATTCGCAACTGATGTCTGAAAAGAATTCAAGCCGCCTCTGAACTGCAGTCGAAATGAAGTCCGTGTGTCTAGAGTCATACAGTGCATATTTCGATGCGCCGATGCCTTCTCAAGTTCATCACTCCGCATGCACATCTAACAGCACCAGCCAGCATTAACAAATTGATCAGGAGTTTCGTGATCAGCGCGGCAGAGTAAAAGCACTTTTATTTTCGCGTCCGTTGAAGTTATTTTTACATGTTCCCGTGTGTGTTCTCTCGAGCGAGTTGAGAATGTTGTGGTAGTTTTCTCGATGCGAATATCTAGAGTGAAACGAGCGGCGGCCAGCCGTGACGTTACGTGGAGCACCCTCGCTCTGGCATTAACCGACTCTAATAGCTGTTCGAATAATAGATTCAATCACGTCACGTGGGGCGTAGTGATCGCGGACAAATTTGAAGCAAGTGGGAACATAAGCGTGAAAGTGCAGTCTATATGGCTGGTTAGCAAATAAAATAATGGTTAAGCTGAATTGTAGGTTTATCTAGTTTTAAACACGGACTACCGGTCCAATGTCACCGCCCATTTTCGGTATAGGTAATTACTTACGAAAATGGGCGCCGTCAGCCCCGAAAAAAGGGGATAAGTGACAAATGACAATCGATTTTATTCTGCTCACACAACCCGCACGGCATATTATTAAAGAATGATGAATATATTAAATAGTTTTTCTGTAAAAAATATACTATAGTTTGTTTTAATCATTAAGTGATAGTTAATAACGTTAGTTTTAATCAATTTAAATTTCTTTTTGACTTGCGTCCATTCGCATTCATCACGGGAAAAATGCGGCGAAGAGCGTAGATAATGCAGCTTACTTAGAAAACGTATCAATGGCGTTACCGCTTAAACTGGCAGAGAATCGTAATTTTCGCCGGTAAAAAACCCTTTGGCTCTTCCAATATTTATTGTAATTATAAGTCAACTTTCTGCCCAGTACCTTTCCAGGGTCATCAGACGTCAGTATTAGTATATCGCTTACTTAAAAATAAAAGAAAGATTAAACTTGAAAAGACTTAGAAATATCGTGTGTTCTAAATTGATGACATTATTGTTGCAGGAATAATATTTTGTACATATTTAAGAAGCGATATTTGCTCTTCCATTCATATCAGTCGGACGCCATGAAGTCATCGACTCCCTTTTAATTCATATTATCCATCACATCGTAAAGGTGCAAATGATTAACTTTAACGTTTATAGAGAGCTATCACATCAGCATTAGCAAGAAATAAAAGGCTTTTTTTAAATTAATATTTTTTTTATTTATTTATTTATCACATCATAAAGGTGCAAAGTGATTAACATTAAAACATTTATAGAGAGCTGGCGGAAAAGGCCTAGTTGCATGAGCAAAGAAAGTGATTTGGTTTGACATTCCAATGGATATTACTACTGCTTAGTTCTCTTAGACGGCCGCCTGTGTCATACACGCGCCCGACTGTGAGAACATCCCTCTTTGGATACTTAATTCAACATATATATAAGTATAATCATAAGTAGCCTATGTGCTTCAAAAGGCACGTTAAGCCAATGGACCTAGCTGCATCTGCAATCGATAAACTCACCACTTATTAGCTAAGTACAACATTTGTTTATAAGTTTTATAAACTTTTGTAAAGAGTTATGGATTATGTATACAAAAAATAAATGCGCACGGAACCAGCACCTCTTTGATTACGGTCCATTTTTTAAGACATTATGTATTGGGGAATTTAAGGGCTGGTGATGATGATGATGATGTGCGTTTGACCTATTGTAACAAGAACTGTACCTACTGTAACAGTCTTTAGGTAATACATATTCTTGATAATTATTGTCGATTATAATAACGCTGCAAAAGTAAAATGTATGTGACAATCCTACGACGTGGATTCTAACGGCAAAATAGCAATATCATACTTCTTATTAATGTTAGGCGTTCATTAATTATTTATAAATAGACACAAAATACCGTTAACGCCATACTGTCTGGCCCCAGTAGGTCACCTGCATCAAGCTAGTCAGCTAGAACTAAATACTATACCTAGTTATCTGAACATTGTATAAATAATAGAAAAAATATTTAAAAATAAAAGTTATTGCAAAGAAAAATAGCTTAGAAGAAGTTCGAAAAACCAAGACGTTTGGTTGGAGTGGTATAAGGACCTTGACTCTACAGTCTATATTGTGCTATAGGACACATTTTTTTGATGATGCCTTTATAGGCCTATAAAGGCATCTGCCCGGATTGCGAAGGACGCATCAAGATTATTTTTTCAACCTTTATGTAACCTTTTCTTTTTGTAATAATTTCCTAACATAAATAATGTTAAAATAAAAATCAAAAACAACAATAATAAAAAGACACAAATTTTGTAGAGAGACTGTAGAGTCAAGCTCCTGTTAGTGAAATGGTGAATTTACAATAAAAGAAACTTTATATCATCAATGATGATAACTAACAGTATGCGCATAAAAGCTATCTAATCGAAAAACAATAACAGTCGCCATTTTAGTAAATCGCGTCTATAGTCCCACAAAAATATTACGAAACTGCTCAACGTTGAATATTATTATGCCAATTGCATTTGCAAAAGGAAAAGTTTTAGTTTCTACACTTACCTATACAAGGCTTTTTTAACTGGAGCGTTTTATATCAGAACATGGTCATTTTATTTCTAATATGGTGGGAGAAAATGATGGTTTT
Source organism: Cataclysta lemnata (assembly GCA_963931975.1). Classification (NCBI taxonomy): domain Eukaryota; kingdom Metazoa; phylum Arthropoda; class Insecta; order Lepidoptera; family Crambidae; genus Cataclysta; species Cataclysta lemnata. Next base: position 11,124,119 of record OZ008356.1, on the reverse strand, counting down.
GTATGTCATGTGTCGTACTAAAATCGGATCACGTTTCGACGGATTTCACACAACTTGACTCAGCTAGGCAATCACCATATTCTTGCGTTGCAATATTTTTTTTTTTCTTACACTGATTGCCTAGTAAGTCCAAAGTAAGTAGCATAAGCAGTCGTGTTATGGATAGTAAATGACGGACAAATTTTAACATACCTGAAAATTATATATAAATATTTATACGTACTACATAAACATATAAACAACCATGACTCGAGTACCTCTTGATCGATAGCCTGCGCTCTGACCATTGACCACACCACAGAGTATAGAAAACCATGTGACCACACGGTCTGTCCACAGAGGTGGCGGCCTATTGTATATCGGTCCATAATCGCAGTACATTGCTAGGTGATATAAGAGGAACGCTGCTGCCCATTCTTCATCACTGTTTTAACCCTTACTCGTCTTGTAGGACACCCCCGCGGGAGAGATTTGGGGTGGTGACAATTGTATTCTGCTTTGCCGTCATCACATGGCATGCCTTTTTACCCTTGTTCAACCTCTTCCTCGCCTGCGCGCTTACATTCAAATTCATTAATTCATTACAAATACACGTATGAATCATCGAGAACAAAGTTCACAATACTACCTAATCCACGGATAAAAATCTAAAGTAAACAGTCTGTCGTAACCTCGCCTCGGCATCAGTCAACATTACACCGAGTGACCGAATGTCAAAACGAAACATAGAAATCACAATACGTGACTTGCGGCGCCGGCGCCGAACGGCTGCGCAGGCGCACGCGCGGGAAAGTAACGCCGCGTGGGCCTTTCACGGTTTTCCAGCACGGTTGCATTTTCAACTGGAAACTTTACGGATACAATTGCCAGAGTTATTTGGTGGAAGGCTTCACGTACAATACAGTTCGGCTAGCATAAACACCCAAACACGATATGATATAGCCTTATATCACGTTAAACTTATAAAAATCATTGTATATTATTTTCGACAGTTCAAAGCGATAAATGGCTGTTTCTTATGATATAGCCTTAGAGGCTTATTCAAGTGTAAAATCCAATGATTTTTGACTGTATAACGCGATAAATGGCTATATATATCATATCGTTTTTCAGTGGTCATGCTAGCCGGGCTGATTGTGATTTGACTACCTACGGTAGTGATTTCTACAATACACACGGTATTGTAGAAATCACCCAAAATTACCCAGTAGGGGAAAGTATATGTTCGCCCACCGTAATAAGACCATGAGGTCCCGGGTTCGATCCTGAGGGGAGTACAAATTTGTAATCGGTTTGGTTGGTGGTAGGCTATTTTCTCACGTTCGCCTGGCTGCTAACACCATCTTGGCAAAATCTGTCGCCGCTGTTGTAAATCTATATTTTTGTGTTGGATAGTCAATTTATTGAGGAGCTATAATCCATCCGACATTAACGCGAGCGAAGCCGCGGGCGACTACTAGTAGATAAATACAATGGCTATATTCAATCTTCAAATATTTCTTACTTCCGATTTCAATTACCATTAACTTACACAATGCCTGAAACTTATATCGAATAACCCACAGATAGATTAAGGCCATCACCCAGCTCACAAGGCAAAATTGATACAGCAATATTGTAGCATTTTGTACAAGAAAAGCAACTCCTATTGTGCACATAGATTCATTGTGAGCCTCCCTGACAAAGACAACCATAGGAACGACTAATTTTACTCAATTATTGTGAAAAGTCTTTTGTCCGATGCTCTGTCCAGCGCAGTAATGAACTGTCGGTAGAAAGTGTGAAAACGCTTACATCGTATAAGATTTGCAACATCGAATTACGAGAAATTGATCCGATAGAATGAGTGTTTAATTTGACACAATGAGGTTTTCTCCTTAACTGTCCATGTTTCTCTGTGACACTTTTATTAAAAATGTGTGGTGAGAACTTTAGCTACTTACAAAGTTTTAGTTCATCATATACATCACGCTCGTTTATAAAGGACCTTATAAAGCACACATAGCAGCATTAATTATTAATCAGCGAAACGCGGGTGTTAAAGCACCTCTTACCTACCCCTTAGGGGCGAAAGACGTCATTTATGTGTATGTTTATGTCTTATGGGGAGTACCGTTTTCCACAACGTCATCATCACCAGCCCTTTAATGTCCCCACTACTGCGGCACAGGCGTTTTCTATGGATGGCAGAAGAGAATGGACCAAAACACGCAATAGGCAATAGGCTCGCCACCTATTGCATGGGACCTAACCTAACCTAGTTGGCAAAACGTTGGTGTTAATTCGCCTCTGCCTACCTAGATGCAGTCGGGACCAACGGCTTAACGTGTCTTCCGAAGCACGGAGGAATTCAAGATAAAACATTTTAGGTCACCCATCCAATGACCGGCCTTAGCGAACATTACTAAGTTTACGCAATCGCAGGCCGAGCGCGCTACGGGAGTGTGCTATCGAGCTCCTCAACGTGTTTTTTTTATAGTAATAATATTGATTTGACGTAAACAAGAGAATAGCGTTGACAGTTGCCTGTTTCGTTTCAGGGGCACGGCTATGGCTGACGACGGGTCTACTGTACGGGCTGCTGGTAGCCGCTTGCGGGGCAAAGTATCACCGGCGGTCTATGCCCACCCAACAGGTAAGCAATCAATTAAAAATTTATTCAAAAAATATTTGGTATTGTGGCTACACAGCTCACTCATCTTGACCTAAATTTCATTTCATTTCTACGCACGTGATACATAGTTCTAATTATAATAATAATTTCAAATAAATAAACAGACTATTATTGGAATTGGTAGATAGTAATTAATAAATTAATAATAATTAAATAACTTAATCTAGACTCCACAGTAATTCACAGTATGATGGCTTTTGGAGACCCTGGCAATAATACGGGGCGCTCCCCTATTATTGCCATGGTACCGCCTCCGTGGTATATTTTTTCGCCCACCGGAGTTAAGATGGCTGGGCAGTTCAAATTTGTCCTTGGTTTGTAATAATAATAATAAGTCCACCTGGCTAACTACCACCAACTTATCAAAATCAGTCGCTATAATAGTAATGTTAACAGCATTATTGTGTTCCGTCAATCTGTGATAAGATAGCCAGACCTTCTGTGGTTGATGGTTCCAGGTGAAGCTCGATTCCATCTTCGGCCCTTATCGGAAGGCCAAGAGCATACCAGCCAGCATGACCACCAAAACATGATATGATAAAGCCATTTATCACTTTGAACTGTCAAAAATCTATGGAGTTTTGACAGTCCAAAGCGATAAATGGATATATCATAAATATCGTGTTTCGGTGTTCATGCTAGCCGAGCAGATAAACGGTTTTTTTTTCGATTTTCATAATTTTCTAAATTATTTCCTTTTCTTTATTCCAGACTCTTCCAGTATCAAAAGGCGGCTGGAGGCCCGTAGTGGGATCAGGGGGTCTAGTGTACGGGGGATCGTACAACGCTCCGCTGCACGCGCCCACATACAAGTTCCCCGTGTCCGTGCTGGACTCGTACCAGTCGTCAGCGCGTCCGCTCGTCGCGAGAGACACCGGTAAACTGACCTCTATCGCGCAGTCCTACCGGCCGACTACCCTCAGAACGGTTCCGGCGCCGTCCGCTCCGAACGCCAACCAGCCAATCAACTCGTACCACAACCCCTTCGCTTTCAACAACAACTTGGCGTACAAATTTGTCCAAAACTTCCCCTCGGAGAATGTAGTGATTAGGAACCCGCAGAGTCCGTACTCGGCTCGTCCAGTGTACACCAAGTACCCTAACAAACTGAAGCAGTCTTTACAAAGCAACGTCTTCCAACAGCTGTCCAACGTGCAACCTATACAGTTCGGACAGTACCAACAAACGTCCAAGCCTTTAGACATATTCGGGAAACCAGTGGAAGGGTATGTAAGGCCGACGGACAGCAAGCCAGCGCAGTCTTCGATGGAAATCTTCAAGCCTGAAGTGTACAAGTTACCGGACAGCGCGACCGCGTCCCAATCAGGCACGCAGACAGTGAAGACGGCTCAACAACAACAGCTACAACAACAATATCAGTTCCAACAACAAAAGCAGGGTCATCAACAGCAGCAACAGCAGCTCCAACATCAATTCCACCAGCAGTCATTCTTGGGCGGAACCCCGAAGACTCCGCCAAATCCGTATTCCCACTACACTTACCAAGATTCGCTGTTCCCATCAGGAATATTAGGTAAGCTGCTGTTTTTTTTATTATTTTGCATGGATTTTTGTGTAATTCCAGTCAAAACAAAAACAAGAGCCTTTTGACAAAAGTTCCAAATCAGTTTTTAAAGCATAAATTGTCGTTGTTCTTTATGGTCAGAAGTAAAGAATACAATTGTCACCACCCCTGTCTCTCTCGTGGGTGTCGTACTAGACGATTAAGAATTATATTTTGACAAGGAATGGGCAACTTTCCTGTTGCACCATCTAGCAAATTACTGCGATTAAAACTCCCGGTAAATGGCAATAGGCTCGCCTACTATTACATGCGAAACGCTCTGCCTACCCCTTAGGACAAAAAAGGCGTGATGTATGTTCGTTACATTCAAAATATCACTGACACTTTTGATAATATTTGAATATTAATTACTTGTAATAATTAATGAATTCTTTTTTTATTAGGTTAAAATAAGTTATATGACAAAAAGATATTTTTGATTACAGGGACGTTCGGTTCTTTCGGCCTGCAGCCCGTGAAAGCGAGAGACCCCGTGTTCCAACACAACAAAAACACCTACTTCACCCAGTACCCCACTAAGCAGACCGTTTTCAACTCCTACAGCTTCACACCCACATTCAAGACGACGCCCACCATTTTCGTCCCCAGCACTACTCCAAAGTTCCAAACCACCGCTAACCAAATCCAATTAACTTCAACATTCAACGACTATAAGAACATTAAAAATATCCCGACTCAGACCACCAAAATCCCGCCCTCAATCAAAACAGATCCTAGTGCTAATAAGTTTTCATTTAAGGCTAGCCCCCAAGATCCCTTCGTTAAGCAGTACCTCAGCGAATACAACAAATTAGCGGTGACTACATACAACCCGCTCCAAGTCACGACATCTGGCAACAACTTCTTTGAATACAACTACAACCCGGGGCATCAGAGTGCCCAATTGTCAAATTACTTCGACCAACCCTCGCAGACCCTCAATTACCAGAAGAAGAAGCAGAAGATTCACGATAGCATCGCTGCCGGTGTCAACCAAGCCGACAAGCAATATGTCAGTCCACCAAAGTCCAGACCAACTTACGAGGTGACTGAAGCGTCCGAAACTGACACGGGAACCCATCCCTCTACACACGCTTGGACACAACAATCTTACGATAGTAACCCTAAAACTACGGAAGAATCGGTAACAAAGCAACAGTCTCCAGAGACCAGCGTCACCAAGCACACAACGACCCTTGTGCCCGACTCACCCGAAGAATACGCCATTGTGACCGAAGCCGATAAGGGCTATGAAAACTCTTTGAGCTACGATGGTCAAGTCGAATCTCAAAGCAGGCGGCCTCTTGGCGACGACTTCGAGCCCATCGGCAAGCACAAGCTTAAGGATTACTATTACAAAGTGTCAACACCCGCGTACGAAGACTACATTGCCTCAAAACGAACGAAAAAGCCGACTGAATCGTCTCGGCTAACAACTCAATCAGAACTAACAACTTCCAGCGTTCATAAGGAAACTACCAATGATATAATAACTGAAGCTTTGCCCACTCTTCCACCCAACCAGCATTTTAAACGCCCCACCACGCCAGAACCTCTTGACAAGGACAGGATCCGTAAGAGGAACAAGAACAGGAGACGCCGTCCTCCTCTAGGAAACGGTAACCAAAATAAAGAAGAGATTAGCACTACACGTAAATATTCTACCACAGAACAACCGCAAACGACTGACACTGATGAGGTCCATACACTTAGACCAAGAATAAGGCCAACAAAGGGAAAGCCTAACTTGACCACTCCCAGTGTCACTACAGATTTGACTACTAGTGCAGTCCCAACTATTTCACCGACGGCTCCCACCATAATAAAGAAAAAACTCATTCGTCGCCCATTGACCGAAAAAATTGAGACTACAACACTGTCTTTAAAAGACTATGACAATAACAAAGAATCGCCTATAATGAAAATTGCAACGCGACCTCAGTATACAAAATACAATTCTAATTATGAAACTCCAGACTACAGCCACAAGCAAGACGAAAAAGATACGCCAACGAGCGACATAGCAGTCAGTTTGAGCGATTCATTGAAAACTACGCCAGATTCTCAAACATTTGCATTCCATAAAGACGTAAAACCCATTGAAGCTAAATTGGAAATACGAGAAACAACCACCGATTCCGATAAAGTTAGTAATGACATAACAGAAGCAACCACTGCTACCCCATCTGAAACCACTCCTAGTAAAATACAAAGACCTAGACTAAAGAACAAATACAATCGGCCCAGATTTAGCGTTAAAGATTATAGAAATCGTCTAAGTTCCACAACTAGTACAACAGAAAAGTCAGCGGAACCCTCCCCGAAACTAAGATTCCCTCACAGGAAATTTACTCTCAGCGACATCGAAACTGAAACTACAACTGAACGAAGGAAATTCATGCCAAAAGACCCCAGGCACAAGAACTCAAACGGATCAGAGTTCAGTGAGGACACGGAAAAAGAAATACATTCTCTGCGGCATCGACAGAAGCTAACTACGTCTGAAAACACAGACAGCACCACACAAAAGATATCGTCTAGAATTCGAAACGGATCACGGAAGCCGAAACCTACAGAAGAAGTATCGGACACCACAACCGTTCACAGCAAGAGACCGCTCAGAAAGAAGATAAAAGACTCCGAGATAGGAGAATCGGTGCAGGACGTGAGTGTGACAGAAACTACGGTACATTACGACATCAAGCACGACATCACATCGGAGAGGACGAGATCAGAGAGCGCAATAATGAAGATAGCAGACAAGAAGCACCATCAAGATCCCATTGAGCATTTGTTCGAACACTCTAAGAGGGTGTCTGATCTGACCTTAGCTGCCAGCAAAGACTATAACACTCCAGGAATGTTCAAAACTGTGTCTTCCAACAGCAGACGGATACCAAACTACTTTACAATCGCTACTGACGACCCGATACTACCAATAGAAGCGTTCTTCCCTCAACTGAACCAAAAGAAGGAAGCTTAACGTTCCTAATTGTAGTTATGTGTGCAAAACCAAATCCAATTTGACTGCCAAAGTAATTTAACTTCACGATTAATGGTACTAACTGGCTGTACGTGTTATTAATAACTTTTATTTCCGATACATTATTATAATAATCCAAAGCAATATACGCCACAGGCTCTTAATTAACTTCGGTACAATATTGATAATTATTGTGGTTTTGTTATTATTACGTATTATTGCTTTAAATTATTGTGCCTATCGGAATGACTAATAAAGACTAAGTATTTATTTATTTCACTGTTTAAGGTATTATCTTGTTAGCGCAGAGGTTACACTGTTTCTAGAAATCCAAAATTTCAGACTACACTTTTTTCGACTTTTTTATGTATTCAGATATTCGGTTCAGCACTGCACTAGCTTTATTTCAAAGTATGGGGTAATAAAAAGTCATTTTATATAATATGAAGATAGTGATGTAGTGGAAAGGAGACATTGAAAGGAAGAAAAGACAAAGGAACAGAAGTCGGGAGTGGCAGTCATGATGAAAGAAAGTACTAGAATTGGCGACCAGAGAACGCAATCCAGCCCGGTGTACATAAAAAGCAGTTGTCTTAAAATTTGGCTAAACCAAATGTCATCCATATACAATATCTAGCGAAGAATTTCAACGGTCTGAGATGGTAATGGTAGAATTGTTGGTCTGAAGTTTCGGATTAGATGCAAGCAACATCACTCCAAGCGGTACCGTGCTTTTTAAACAGTCATACCGCCTAAGCCTACTTAACGTATCCATCATAAAATATCGTTTGGTAGAGTAATTAATATTTTATCACTTCATGTACGCACTAGTTATAGCGTTTCAACATGTATTGTGTTACTAAATATTTTTAAATGTTTAGTTGTTTAAATGTTAAGTATTCCACAGTTTTATTTTACAAATAATACATACATACATACATAAATCACGCCCATATCCCCGAAGGGGTAGGCAGAGGTGAATTCTCACCCGCGTTTCGCCAATTATGTCAAGTCCCATGTAATAGGTGGCGAGCCTATTGCCATTTATCGGGCACAAAAGTCGCAGTCAATTGCTATTGCTAGGTGGTATAAGAGGAACGCTGCTGCCCATTCCTCATCATTGATTTATCCTTAGTCGCCTTTTACGACACCCACGGGAGAGATTTGGGGTGGTGACAATTGTATTCTACTCTGCCGTCACCACACGGCCGTTACAAATAATGATGAGTTGATATTGGAAACTTTAGTAGACTCCGGCTTTAAGACAGTTGTTAAAGCATCGTACATAAGCTACAACGGATTTCCATACTCGTCTCATAGTCAGTTCGCCGCTCGAACTAGTCTATGACATGACACATCGTAGCTCAAAGCTGCTTAACTCATGGTGTGACTTGCGTTTTTAAATAGAGGCACAACCTTTTCTCAGCGCTAATATAAACTTAGGATAAGTGTATCGCATTATAATGTGGTGAGATAGTGTGTATGTCGAACAAGATAGTTTGTTACATAAGACAATAAAAGTGTGCATGAGATCTTAATAGTGAGGAGCGGGAATGTACGAGTTTAAAATAAAATATTTATAAACTAGTTGTTAAATATTGTGTAAATAAACGACTTCTTTAACAAAACTGTGCTTTATTTCACAAATAAGACGTTTATTGGATCAGAAATTGGAACTACAGGGGCCTACAGTGCGTCCACACTTATTTTACCTCTGACACTTGTCATCATCCTGCTCTAACATATGGAAATGTCATATTAGTATCCTTCTCTCACATAAAACGTAAATGGAAACGTCAGAGGTAAAATAACTGTGAACGCACTGTAGACAGTGGCCAACCTATTCGAACGAATAGGATACAAATGGCAATTTTGACAACTTCCCTTAAATTTGACACGACGGTCGCCATGTTGTTTTTGTCTGTAATACGTCAGATGATGCATACATTTGTAGTCTATTCGTTCGTTCGAATAGAATGGCTTATTGGGTAGAATATTGGGGAGGTTATCCAGCGTACGCCTCGTCCGCCTGTAGCTTTCCCATCTTCTGTATACACTTGGCAGCGGCTTGGTGAATAGTCTTGTCCAGGGAGTCTGTCAAAAACAACAACAATCATCATCATCACCTGCCTTAAAGCCCAGGTGTATTAGAGCCATCACATTAGAGTTAGTATTCCTTTTATGGACTTGTAATGATGGGCGCTCACTAAATTTCATTTTCAAACCTATTGCTATTTGTAATATTTTCCAACATTTATAATGTTCAAAATATATACATACTGTTATATTAATGAAATTTGTACTTACAGATCTTATGGTGGCCCTTCACTGGAAATCTGAGCCTTAAGCTAATAGGATTAGAGCATATGAACACGTAAGGGCTCTCGCTCTCTCCCCCTGGGTACCTGCGGACAATCACAGCTATAATTTTAGTAAATTCTGTCACAGGCTTAGTTAGGAAGATCCTCTTGCGGAAACGAGACGTATAAACAAGATAGAAAGAAAATTTACTTAAGATTTCCAAACCGATTAACCTTTAGTTAAATAATTTTCAAACTAACTGCCGTCTGTTGACGTTAATAAACTTTAACAAATAAAGATTTCTGATTCTGATTTAATGAGTGCCAAACTGCGTTTAAATTATTCCTGTAAAAAACCCAATTTTATTTTCATTAATTACCAATATGGCAAGTAGCACGATTTTAGTCCCCAAAATGGATTTATATATTAAATAATATTTTGGGGGAAAATGGGACTATTTTGTTCCAAGTTTTCTCCGGTTCATCAAGCATTCGGGGGAAACGGGGAATACCCCTACTTGATGTCAAAAGATTTCTACTTGATGAAAAATGATTTTCATTTAAATCTAGACAAAAGACCCAGCAAGAATAGCGACTAGTTTTGAAAGTGCGGCAGTTAGTTAATTGTCACTTGTGATAAATAACGTACTTTTTCTGGTACTCCTCCTGGGTCATGCAGTCTTCGACCGTGACGCAGCCGAGCAGACAACCGGTGGGGTAAAACGACGGGAATTTCAACTGCTTCTCTGCGAACAAATATATTGCAAAATAAAGAAAAATGGGTGGTACATACATACATACATAAATCACGCCTATATCCTCGAAGGGGTAGGCATTGGTGAATTAGCACCCACGTTTCGCCAATTAGTTAGGTCCCATGTAATAGGTGGCGAGCCTATTGCCATTTATACAAAAGTCGAAGTACATTGCTAAGAGGACCGCTGCTGCCCATTCCTCATCACTGTTTTATCCCTTAGTGGCCCTTTACGACACCCACGGGAGAGATTTGGGGAGATGCCAATTGTATTCTACTCTGACGTCACCACACGGCAAAATGGGTGTGGTAGTAACAATTATAATTGTGTTCTGCGGTGCCGTCACCACACAATAACTTACCAGGATACAACACACGGTATTGGTTTTCGAGGGCGTTGATGATTTGCTGATCTGGCGGCTTCACAGTGGAGGCTATCCACAGCCTGCCACGATGATTGCTGTACCAAGTTCGTCCCTCGTGCCTGGAAAAATAAGGCAACTTGTACAATTTTCTCCGTATCCCTGCCCTGTTCCCAGTCTATCTGGGGTCGACGCAGTATGTTTCCTCTTCCATTCATATCGGCCCGACGTCATCAAGCCATCCACTCACTTTTGATTCATATCATCCAACACCGTAAAGGTGCTAGCAATGAATGAATGTATAGAAAAGAGAAGAAAAGGACCATGTCGAGAGACCGCTGAAGGAAATGACTAGATGGAATCCATAGGTACCGCTCAAGGTTTTGGCTTAGGTTTTACAGCCGGCCGCCTGCCTGACACCAACCCTATACACTCAACACGAATCAGTAACTAACGTCCGTAGGTACTCATAGACGTCAATTAACGTTAATGAGTACACGATACAAAAAATGTAAATGCAAAACTAATCGCTAGTGGTCTATCTATGGTCTAGATTAAAATGATTTTTTTGCATTAAACTTTAACTTTAATTGACGTCTCTGAGCGCGGCTGTCTTAAGACGACCGTCCGTCCGTTCATAAAGGCTAAAATCCCAAATAAAGGAAGACACGCACGTTCGGAAAATATTTTTTTGGAAGACGTGAATTCTACTTAGAAGTTATAACAGATTCAATTCAAGAAGGCATTTATTGCTGAAATGATTAAACGTATTAGGAACTACATAAAATATTTCATATTATATTTTAAATAATTCTGTAACGAGACATTTTAGCCACGACTGAGACAAATACTTGTAACAATATAATTACATTCTACTAACAGCCTTACTCAGAGACATGACGACTTTCAATTAAAGGGATCGTTAACGTGCTTTTCGTTTTTAGTCGCTATTCTTGTCAGGTTAATGGCTAGCTTTAATTATATGAACATTTTATTTGTATTAAGTAATCATTAACGTCAATTGATGTCTCTGAGTATGGCAGAGACTGTCTGTAACTAAGTATCAAAATTTATTAACTCATGGTGTACAATAGTAATTTCAGCTCTATAAAATAATTTATAAAAAAACCACTCAGACAGCGACAGCGCCCCACTACCTCCACCGAAGTGGAGGTCGAACGATCATCGAAGGCTAGTGGTAGACTACCACTGCCCGCCTCACGCTCAGGGCACCGCGCCACATTTCGTCATCGCGGCTGATGAAACCTCACATAGTGTGAAGGTCTAGCGAAGAGCTTACTATAGAAATGATCCTATGAAGTAAGGTCTTAACGAAACGTTGGTGGCGCGGAGTAGTCATTCCGCCGGGAAAAATTTTAACACCGCCTAGCAGAAACGGTATAAAACGTCCGAGCGCCATCTAGTGATAACGTATAAAATTACAAACAACTGTGCTAAAGCATAAGTCAGCGGATAGTACGAGCATTGCTAGTACAGTTGTGTAAGCAAAGGTAAAAAGCAAAATCACATCTATCTGATAAATCGGGGTGAATAGAAATAACGTGGTGAAAAGACACAAAACCAAAAAGTTTCTCTTGGCAGAATCCTAAATAACTTTTAAGGAAAAATATACTAAACTATTTTAGCTGGTACAACGTTTCAATGGTTCTTTTACATTGATTTTTATGAAAAGGTACGTATAATTAATATTTAAACATCAAAAATATATTCAAAATTATTAAGCGACGTAATTTTAATACATATCTGGGGTAAATAAATACGCCAAAGGGGCTAATAGATACGTAATATGGGGTGAATAGAAATGCAATAAGGGGGGCGAATAGAAACCAAAACGGGTACAATAGAAACAAAAAATGGGTGAATAGAAATACAATGCTTACGGCTACCACTGTCTTTTTATTTAAATACTTAGCAATATTATGCCCCGGATATTGATCCTCGAGGGAAAAGGTAAAAAAAATATACTGAAGAACAAAAATAAGAACACGAAGATTTTTTAGATAAAATGAGGCGGCGGGTTTAAGTTGCTCATTATTTTCTTGTTTTTCTTAATTTTATAATTACTCGTAGCGAAAATATTGCAGTTTATTTTCTACAAAATTAAAAATTTTATTAAAATAGTTATTGTTTTATTCATTGCTCCAATATACAGCTATACATTATAATCATTATAATTCTAATCTTACATAGTTTATAAATATGTATATAATTATGCACCTACGTAGGTATCGGTGATAGCCCCAGCATTTTTTTCTATTCACCCCATACGTTTCTATTAACCCCAACGCCCGGGTAAATAGAAATCACTGATATTTTTACGAATTATTTAATTATAGAAAGACCCTGGTTTTTCATTATGTGGATTTACAGATCCTGCTTCGAGACATGATATAAATACATCAAACAGTATGGTTGTGTTCATAACAACTGAATAAAAACGAGTAAAGTTCCAAATTGTGTCTATTCACCCAGTTTTATGGAACCATCTCAAAAATTCATTATAATAATTTTGAATTTTGTAGAATGACATAGGTAGGTAAGTTATGATGACGATGATTTCGAAAAATTAAAAATGAACAAAGCAATATGGTTTGGTTGATACGATTTACAGAGTGAAATGAATTAATAATTGTTGTTTTAAACATTGAGTTATATAGTAGTTCAATGGTTTTAAATACTAATGAATGAATAAAGAAACGGGTAGGTACATAAACTTCCTATTTTTTTTTTTAATAATCTTTATTCATGACTTGGATACATGTCCTTCAGTCGCATACATTATAATTATTAAACATTTAGGCTATAAAGATAATAAGCTGCTGCTTATTAGTAAATGGAAACAATTATCACTAATAAACATACAAGAGTAAGAATACTATAAAATAAAAAATTAACAACACTAAAGATACTTAAATACTAAACATGTTTTATATAGACTAATGAATATATTACACAAAATTAAATCTTCTCTACAGTATTTACAATATATTTACATAAAGGTGGAAAAAAATTGGAGTTTTTTAGGAGATCTTGAACGCGGCGGGGAAAACTATTATCTGTAATGTCACTGTTATGGTCAATAATGTCACTAATCAAAATTAACCGTTGGATATTAAAAGCAGGGCAGTTTATAACGATGTGTTGTAGATCAGCATTTTCTTGATTACAGTGAAGACATTGACTATTACCGTAGACTTTAATTCTATGGAGATGTGATGGTACCAGACAGTGTCCAAGTCTCATTCTTGAAATCATAGTGATGAATTTTCGGCCTCTATAAACTTCACTTTTATGATACCACGGTTTCACTGGTAAGTCTGTCTGTATATCAGCATACCACTTGCCTTTGGTTTGTAAAGTTATATCCCAATAGTCCTTCCATAGTTTCTTAGCAGTTTCATTGAAGGTATGGTAGTAGTCTGTGAAGGGAACTTTAAATGTATCAGTGTGGTCCTCATCTGCATCCATACGTGTTAATGAATCCGCAACCTCATTGCCTTCTATGCCACTATGTGAAGGAACCCAAGCAAACTCAATATTCATGCCCTTGTTTTCCAATTGTACTACTAGCTCCTTAATTCTAAATAAAATATAATTCGTTTTGAAAGACACTGTTCCATTATACATTGCTGTCAGGACACTTTTGGAGTCTGACAATAAAATAATATTTACACTATTTACATATCTATTAACATATTCTAAAGCCTGGTACAAAGCATAACTTTCTGCAGAATATATACTGCACATAGTGCTGAGCTTGATGCATTTTGTGAAATTTCTCTGGGGATCATAAAAAGCTGCTTTAACACTATAAACATCTTTAGATCCATCTGTATAAATGAAATGATAATTGTGCCTATTATCCTTAAACTCATAAAAGTCAATTTGGTTATGAATATTGTTTAAATGATATTTATCTAAATTAAGGTTACTTAAGGCTTTGTATGAAGTGCTTTATATAGGACAAATATTATTTTTGTATATATTGTGTGACTTTTTTTCCACATGCATAAAGATTGTTACAATTTCAGGCAGAGACATAAGGCTCTGGGCTGTAATATTAGTGGCTGCTGTTGAGTGAAAAATCCTCTTGAATCTACAGAACTTATCAACAAGTGTACTGTCAGAAGAAATCATTTTAAGGAGAAATCTTTCAGCCAACTGCAACCGTCTCAAACTAAGAGGAGGTATACAAGTTTCCACTTCTAGAGAATTTATTGGAGTGGACCTCATTGCTCCACAAATTAATCTTAAGCCAATATTCTGAATGACATCTAGTTTTCTTAAAAGGGTAGTACTGACATTCATATAAGCTAGGCTGCTGTAATCAAAATGACTTCTGACTATGCTTTTATATAGTAAACTAATTATCTTAGGGTCTGAGCCCCAAAAAGTTCCTACTAAGTGTCTCAAAATATTTATTCCTCCCATAGCTTTTTGGCAAATGTGATTTATTTGTTTTTCAAATTTTAATTTCTCATCAATAAAAACTCCTAAAAATTTGTGTTCCTTGACAATAGGAACTACTTTATTGTTGTATAATATTTTTATGCTTTTATTATTTTTACTGAAAACTAATACTGAGCTTTTCTCTGGGCTAATGTCTAATTTGAGTTTATGATGATAATATGTATATAATTGATCTAGAGCATTATTTATATTATTTTGGGCTATTTCTATATTCTGATTTACACTATATAAAAGCAAGTCATCAGCAAATTGTAAAATATTAATATGTTCAGTGTTTACAAATTTCAATATTTCAGAAGTGTATAAATTGTACAATAAGGGAGACAGTGTTGCTCCTTGCATAGTGCCTTTATTAACAGTAGTAGGCCCATGTAACCTATTATTATATCTGACAAAGACAGTCCTATTACTTAAAAAATTAAAAAGCCATTGTAAAACTTTATTGGGTATTCCTATGTCATGAAGAACTTGAATAAGTTCTAAAATATTAACATTATCGAAAGCACCCTTAACGTCTAAGAAAACACAGACCATATTAGAATGACTAAGTTGAACATTTTTGATGTCATGTATAAAAGATACAAAGCTTTCAGAGCAACTTCTCCCTTTCCTAAATCCATGCTGGATTGGCGGAATTAGATTGAGGCTCTCTGAAAAGTAATCTAACCGAGACTTTATCATGTTTTCAAATAATTTACCCAGACATGAAGAGAGTGAAATTGGTCTGTAGGAAGAAGCAATATTAATAGGTTTATTGGGCTTTAAAATAGGAACTACACATTGAGTCTTCCAAGGCTCAGGGACCAATTGACTAGACCATAACTTATTATAGATATTAAGTAAAGTTTGTTTTGCATTCATGTGTAATTTTTTTATTAAAATGTATGGTATATTATCTAGCCCTGGTGTGGTATCTTTTCTACTCTGTATAGATAAGTTTAATTCACTTATGATGAAATTTGAACTAAGAAATGAATTTGTAGGATTTTCTATAGAGGTGTCATATAATTTTAAAAGTCTATTCTGATCTGATAAAGTACTGTCTGATAAATTACTTAAAAAGTCTGGTATCCAGCTGTCATCAAAGTTTTTGTTATTACTACTCCCTATTCTTTTAAATCTTTTAATATAGCTCCATATTCTGGAAACTGGTGTTAATCTATTGAAACTTTCACACAATGATTTCCAGGAGTTTTTTCTCTCTTCTATAATTATTTTCTTTTTTTGGGCATCTATTTTTTTGTAATTAATAAAATTTGGTATAGTAGGACAAGATTTATATTTTTTTAAAGCACTTTTGGAATTATTAACAGCATCTTTACACTTCTGATTCCACCAAGGTGCTGGTTTCCTATGTATTTTTGAACTAACTTTAGGTTTATATTTTGGAATGGTTATGTCTTTTAAATTATTTAAAATGTTTACAAATTCATTGTATAAGTCTAGGGCATGAGCAGTATTATGATTTAATTGTGTAAAATATTTTTCAGATAAGGAATAATATTTGTCCCAGTCAGCTTTACTGTAAATATATTTTTCTTCCACAGAACAGACTTCATACAATGATGGTTGAACATTCAAGTGCAGAAATGTTGGGAAGTGATAACTGCCCATGGGATCCTCATGAACACCCCACTCACATAAATGAGCTAATGATGGACTAACCAAAGCCAGATCTATTGCTGATGCCTGTTTATTAGGATGTGGAAAAGTAGTAGGAGACCCATCATTCAAAATACATAAATCATACTCATCTATAATATTATATAAACTGTTTCCTCTACTGTTAGTGCTGTTGCAACCAAAAGCTACATGGTGGGCATTAAAATCTCCCATAATGACGTATGGCTTAGGTATATTGTTCAACAAGTGTTTTAATTTATTACTATCAAAACGTGAGTTATTAGGAGGACAATATATACAAAGAATAGTTATGTTGCCAGATTGTGTTTGAATTGTGATACAAATATTTTGGATAGATTCATAAAAGTTTGTATTTATAATATTATATTTTATACCATGTTTTATGAAGATTCCTACACCATTATGACTATTTGCTGAATTTTTATATATAAAATTATAATTTGGAAACTTAGGTATATTCGAATTATCAGTAAGCCATGTTTCATTTAGTAAACATATGTCAATGTGTTTTTCCAAAAGTAAATTATATAGTAGAGGTTTTTTGCTCTGCAAACTTTGTATGTTATATTGTAATAAATGTAAATAAACATCCATTAAACTAAGTAAGATAAAAATGTGTCTTTTATTTTCTTTGTAGTCATAGGTGAATCGTCTTTTTTGTTACTTAGAGCTATAAGGGACTTGACTATGGCATTAATTACTATGTCATTACTAGCTAATTTACTTATGTCTAATTTACTTATATCTAATTTATTTTTTCTAAATTCTTGTGTGTTTAATCTTGGGTATGAGTTTTCATCACCTAAAGGTGGTGGAGTACTTGTAATTGTGGCATAGGATTGCTTTACATATCTATTCTTTTGTTCCTCATATTTTTGTTTTCGAATAGGACATTCTCTAGAAATTGCCAAGTGGTTGCCGCTACAATTTATACATACTATCTCTTCTACATCACACTCTTTATATGAATGTTGACCTGAACAAGATGAGCATGTTTGGGAGCCTCTACATGCTTTTGCAGAATGGTTAAATTTAAGGCACTTGAAGCATTGTAATAATGGAGGTATATATTGATGTATTTGGTATCTGAATAGTTTAATGTAGGCATATTGAGGTAGAGTTGATGTTGCAAAAGTGACAGCTACAGTATTTAAAGGAATGAGGATACCATCGGACTTTTTCATAAACCGCTTTACTGAAATAACTTCAGCATCACAAGAAATATTCTTATATATATCTTCATTGGAAATATCTTTAGGGACAAATTTAAGTACTCCTATTTTCTCAGTTAGATAAGACGGTATAAAAGCCTTCATATTATTCTTATTTAAAAAATCTTCCATTTTCAAGAAATAATTTGCTGGTGTCGCCTTTCTAAATGTTACCCCTATTTTATGAGCATTCACTCTGTGAACACCAACTATTCCTTTAACATTTTCTGTGAATAAATTGGTTAATGTAATCGGATTTTTATTACCAATTTTTTCCTGCTGCGTCGATTCCACATAGACAATGTATTCAGTGCTGCTATTTTCTATAAACAATCTCTTGTAATTCGGTTTTGTGAAGATTTTATACTTGGCATTTGCGTTACTTGCCATGTTTGGTGAGGGCAAGTCACAGAATTTTCTTTTCCGTTTTCCCTCTCCAGGGTCCTCACAGTCACCGTGAGGACCCATTTCCTAAAAATAAGAACTCACCTACTAGTAAAAACAGTTAACTTTTCCAAGAAAAATCAAATAATTCAATTATTTTAGGAATTAAATTTTCGTAGAAAAATTTAAAGTGCGCACTCAGTTTGACTTCCCGCCAAAAAGTCCATAAACTTCCTATTAGTTTTCTCAACGGATACGACCACAAATGACGTCATGCGCTATCAGATTCGTACATACAGGGTTATAAATAAAATTTTATTTTTAGTGGAATAAGAAATGAAGCCATGAAGATTAATTTCAAATACTTTCTGAAAATTTGTCCGCTTCCATATTGCCTTAGCCACAGCGCTATCGAAGCTTACTACTGCACTTACAAAGCTCCAATGGTGGCGACTTACATCTTGATGCCTTCGACTAGAAGCGAGGCCCATGGCTGGTGCATGCTCAGGCACCGGCCGGTGTCACTCATCTCCTGCAGCTGTGCGTCCTGGACGCGACACCCTAAGGACTGCACTGGCGACTTCAATACTGCAGCGTATCCTTCTCCCACGGCTGGGTCGAACTGTTTAAAACGAAGATAACTACAGTTAAGTTTGTAATTGCCATTAAAGCTAAAGACAGACATTTACAAATTATTTATTTGTCAATTTCAGTCCGACATATGAAAATGAAAATGAAAATATGGTTTATTCATATAAGATATGATTACATACACTCATGAATCGTCAAAGAAATAACGTTAAACACTGGAAACGAAAAGAAAAACAAACATAGAAAACAAAGAACAAAGAAAAACAAACATAATAAACATTATTTAAGTTTTTATACCATAAACTAATAATTAGGGAGCATGGACGTAATTTCTGTATATACATTGTACTCTTTGGACGTAATTATACGTCCATGCTAGGGAGTAGAGAATCGTAGATGAAAACAAAGAGTATATAATACACTACGTTTGATGAAAAAAGCAATTGTATGCAAGATTATATTTGCTACAATGGCCAGTCAACTGTAGCCAAATCACGCTGCCAAACTTTAATTTTTTTTTAAATATAATTTGTTTTTTAATATTATTCTATATTCTAAGCTATAAATAGATGTTGGTATCTTTCGTTTTCTATTTAGAATAGCCATTTATAGGTATAATACAAATGTTAGAATCATTATTTGGCGAAACGTGGGTGTTAATTCACCACTGCCTATATTTGGGGATATACGCGTGAATTATGTATGTTTTTCTCCCTGCTTTGTTCCCAGTGTATCTGTGGTCGGCGCATTATGTTTCCTCTTCCATTCATATAGGTCAGACGTCATCGAGCCATCCACTCCCTTTTGATTCATATCGTCACGGTTGTGCGTCACTTGCCTCTGCCTCCTTGTTAGATATTTGTAATAAAAAAACGGCTAGGCGCGTTTCGTGGTGACAGTCAGATTTATTTTCGCTAATTCAAAAATTGTTACAGAGTGGATTTTGTGCAGTGAAAGTAGTGTTATTTTGATGCACAAGC
This sequence comes from Cataclysta lemnata, assembly GCA_963931975.1. Classification (NCBI taxonomy): domain Eukaryota; kingdom Metazoa; phylum Arthropoda; class Insecta; order Lepidoptera; family Crambidae; genus Cataclysta; species Cataclysta lemnata. Next base: position 11,104,181 of record OZ008356.1, on the reverse strand, counting down.
ATCCGTATTGATGTGCAATTATGCAGAATCATTGTAAATAAGTCTTGTTACGTCCACCATCATGAACTCTGCTACCATTAAATTCGCTCCAAGCACTCCCTAGATGCGTTAAAATGTGTGGCACCCATATTTTAAAGTAAAATTCATTTCATTCATATACTTCACCCACTCATACTTTCATATAAATACAGATAAAATATACACTAAAGACTTCCCTAAAATACAGGGAGAATTAAAAAACAACAAAAAAAAAACCTGTAGCAATGCAGCGTTGACCCCGGGCGCGACGTCCCGCTCCCCCGCCGACCCAGCGAACAGGTCATGGTTAAAGAAGGCGGGGGCAGCCGTGGGACCGCCCACCATCTCCGAAATCTTATCCTCGTCCACGTAGTGGTCGACGGTGGTGTCTTCCACTATTTGGCGGCCTGTGGGATAAAGGGGGAAAAGACGAATGTCTCAGTAGTTTTTGCACAAGCTTATTTTATATAAAAATCATTAAAAAAAATCATGACATGTTTTATTGGATTGTGGAAGGCCCAACTCATGTTTTTTTTTTTTTTTTTTTTTTTTTTTTTTTTTTTTTTAATTCGAAATAAGTTTTTACAAAAATATACACGGGAGAGCTCCGTTAAGACAGTAAGCAGTATTTTCTTACTGTTTTGGCAATAATTGCTTGGCAAATGTAGTGGAGACATATTAATTCTGGTTTAACGTAATTCTGGTTGCTCCATATAATCTCTTGGTTTGGAAATCTTTCAATGTCGTTTATACGTCAATACGAGATGTATAGTATGTATGAGATGTATAGTTATATGTATTGAGTTGTATTGCCTAGTTTATAAAGTTGCTCTATATTGCAAGGTATTGTGTGGCCGTATCTCAGCAGCAAGTTGGTATACCACCTTGACTTTTCCTTTAGTCGGTGACTCCCTGAGTAACGCTTCGCGACTCCCCAAGGGTCGCGACCCAAAGATTGAAAAATACTGACTTAGTGCATTTTTTGTTACTGTCACAGCGAACAGTCCGCTTACCAGCAAAGTCGAAGTTCATCTCCTTGGTGAGGTCCGCTTACTAGCAAAATTAAAGGTCATCCTCTTTCTGAGGTCCGCTTACCAGCAAAATCAAAGTTCATCCCCTTGGTGAGGTCTGCTTACCAGCAAAATTAAAGGTCATCCCCTTAGTGAGGTCCGCTTACCAGCAAAATCGAAGTTCATCCCCTTAGTGAGGTCCGCTTACCAGCAAAATCGAAGTTCATCCTCTTGGTGAGCCTGGAGGCGTGCTTCTTGTCGTGCAGCGACTGCTGGTACTTGTCTAGTTTCTCGCGCTCGCTCGCGCTCAACCACACGCTGTTCGCGTTGAAGTAATCGCTGTCGTCGTCCGTCACGCGCGTGCGCTTCTCACTGGAAAATCGACCATAGCATAATGGAAAATAGAGCATAGGTAAGAGAATGTCTTTCATGCTGGCCTGGGGGCAAAAAAATAACGCAGAATGTGCCAACTAGTTAGGAGTGTCGTAAAAGTTGACTAAGGCTGGAGTTTACCAACACTTAAACAGGCGATTAAAATGTAACCGCCGGTTTTTGACATTTTATTATATGGAAGAACTGTCAAAGCCGACGGTTATCTTTTAATCGCCTATTTTACGTGTTGGTTAACTCGCGCCTAAGAGAGACTAAAGACTAAACAAGTGCCCGGTAGATGGCAATGGCAACAGGCTCGCCACATGGGATCTAACATAATTGGCGAAACGTGGGTCCTAATTCACCTCTGCCTAAGGCTCGCCACCTACATGGTTTTTCATCATCATCACCAGCCCTTATCTATATAATCTTTTAGTGCTGAGGCCTTCCTATGGATGGAAGAATATAGGGAGATAGGGGGGGAAACTGCTTTAGTTTATGGTCATATATCTACATGGGACCTAACATAATTGGCAAAACGGGGGTTCTCTTCTCCGGGGATATAGGCGTGAGATTTATGTATGGATGTATGTTATGGATTTATGTTTATATGTATGTATGTTCTCCGTTGTGCCGTACCTGGTGCGATCGTACTCCAGAAGCCGGTTGCGATGCACCACGGCGGCCTCCCACCCCTTGGGGCGGCTCCGCTCCATCAGAGTCTCCATCAGCTTGGCACTCGCTTTCGTCTTGGCATTCAACTCCCTCTGCTCTTCTGGAGTGCACACCTGTTACACATCAATAATAATTGGATGGTTGACCACAAATATAATATGTTCCTCCATGCCGCAGAGACACGTAAAGACGTTGGTCTTGGCATTGTATACAGTTGTTAGCATCCTACTTCGGAAGACAGATATTAAAATGTATTTCAATAATCTTTAAAATTTGTTGTGTTTACCAAATTTCCACAGTAAAGACATGGTCCGGAGCCTTCCTGCTTGCAAACAACGCGCCCGCAATTTAAACAGTTGTTTACGAGTTCATGCTTCGAAGCCTGGCAGTCACAATGATTTCGACCTGCAATGAAATAATTTAAAGTGTATGTTTTGTATTAATAAGCAACAGTGTATCAAATTAAAACCAGCCAAGTGCGAATCGGACTCGCGCACTCACTGTTCCGTACCATTATTTATAAAACTAGTTAAAAAATCAAGTTTGTTGTATGGGAGCCCCCTTAAATATTTATTTTATTCTGTTTATTAGTATTTTTTATTATAGTAGCAACAGAAATATACCATCTGTGAAAATTTAAACTGTCTAACTATCTCGGTTCATGAGATACAGCCTGATGACAGACAGACAACGGATAGTGATGTCTTAGTAATAGGGTCCCATTATATGAGTACAGAAACCTGAAAAATATGGTGACCTGTTAGACACTTTTGGCCTATATTCATATATCAAATAAGAATGTGCTTGATAAACTTTATTTATGCATATCACTAGTAAATATTTGTTTATTTAAAAAGGGTTTGATAAATAGGTCTTTAAATCCAACAGAGTAAATTATGCAATCACAATATTCTAGTAAGATTCTAAGTAGTTTGAAACTCTATTCTAAGACATTAACATAAGTCACTGTAGCAATGGATTAATTGTGCTGAGACTACAGCCTTTTGACCTTGCACATGGATTATTATTGTATTTTATTTTTATGCTATCTGTTGTAATTATGTACCTCAATCTGTCTGTGAGGTAGTCGTACTTATTAGGCCTATGACAGAAGACAGGCTTCACTTATTTAAAAACCAAAGTTAATGTATATTTTAGTAATAAAGGATATCCTATCTTTAATTAACATTACCTTTCAAAAGGACCACTTGTGCATTCTTCCCTTCCTGCGAGTAAAGGTTCACGAACTTGGATTTCTTTTTGCCCTTGGATTCAGGCTCATTGCTTTGCTCAGGGGTTGCTGGAGATTCCACTGAGACAAAATCTTGTTGCTTCTGCGGTTTGCTTTTGGATATTTTCTTTTTCTGTTTTGGCAATGAATTCCCTGTAACTGATAGATTTAGGAATGAACTTTAAATAATCAAAATCTACGTTTATTCATATTGAACAAAGAAGATAAATATACATATAGATTAGTCACAGAAAAATTAAATTTTATAATATGTGATCTTTTGGCATTTGGTGACAAAGGAGCAGAATAAAACTGTCACCACCCGCCATCTCGCCCTTGGGTGTTTTACAAGGCAGCAATATAGCAATTAGTAATGAGCAGCAGCATTTCTCATAAATATACTGGCAAGCAATATACTGCGATTTACATGCCTGTTGGATGGCAATAAGCTCGCCCCTTATACATGGGACATGACATAATAGGCAAAGAATGGATGTCAAAAATTCACCTCTGCCTATTAGGGATAAATAGGGGTAGATAGGATGATTTATGTATGTATGACTTTTTATAAGAATAAGAAAAACCAAATAAAACTGTAGGAAATAAGAACACACCTCTGCTAGCAAATTTTCTTTTACTCAATTCCAATACAAAGTTCTTATGTTGAGGGTTCTCAAAATCAAGCAATGTCTGCAAATACTCATTCAGGTCAGTCTCTTTTTCTATGGAACGAATGTACCTAGAACAGGTGGTAGTGATTTATCGACTTAGCGAATATTTAAACAAGTATTGTTAATTATTGTGAAACTTTCATATATTATCATGTAAGCTAATAAATAGTACATACTGTATCAAATCATTTGGTATCTCAAAATCTAAAATTCGAGACAACCCTTCTGCTATCCATTGGTCCATAGCTTTAAAACAATTGTAATAAAATAAATTACAACAATAATAAAAATCTGTGAAAACGTTAGTCCGCCTCACAAACAAAAAAACCGACGACACCACAAATTCTTTATCGAATAATTGACGACACGACAGTCCAGCACGGGACGTGGACAAAATCTCTTCTCTTGTCCTCAACACGACTTGACAATGTTTTGCCTCGGCATTTAGCGGAAGTTAGAGCGAAAAAAAAAATTTCTTTTCCCTGAGGAGATTTTCTCCACATTCCATCATCAAGTCACACACAGCTGATTTTGACATTTGATATTTTGTTGTAGTAGTTTTAAATTCTCACTATATTTTAGGTAAGGCAAAGGGTCTAGCCCATACAGCCAAGTCTTGAGTGTATATTTTATATAAAATAATGAGTGGGTGAAATGTATCAATGAAACGAATTTTACGTTAAAATATGGGTGTCACACATTTTAACGCATCTAGGGAGTGCTTGGCGCGAATTGAATGGTAACAGAGTTCACCATCATGGTGACTGATGAAATGGATAAAACCACTTTATATAGTGATCTTCACCACAACATCAAACACATCATGAGACTTATTTTCGATTATTCTGCATAATTGCACATCAACACGGATGCTTGTGCATCAAAATAACACCACTTTCACTGCACTAAATCCACTCTGTAACAATTTTTGAATTAGTGAAAATAAAATGACTGACACCCTCAGTTCTATTTACTCCGAGCTGACACCACGAAACGCGCCAAACACTCCCCATTTGATATTTTTTTTATCTTTTGCTTTTAATTTCTCTATTTGAGTAGGCAAAAAATTCTAGCTCATACAGAAAATGTTGATATTTAACATTTCGAATTTACTTAGCATTTATCTTTGAAAGCATTAATTCATTCTAATTTGCAGGAGCTTAGAGTTTTTGATTGAAATTGTTACTTAATGGAATTCTTTTTCTATTTGTACCTACATACAAAGAAGATTTCTTAATCTTAATATAAAATAAAAATATACTGCTTCAACATACAAAAAAAAAATTAATTATTTATTCCCTAAAAGTAATTGAAAAATATTTACATAAACACTCTCCAACAACATTCAAATATTTTCACTTCTCATGCTCTGAAAGTGCTTATTTGTGCAGGATATAGGCTGCACAAAATCGAATTTTGTGCTCTAGAGCATTAACGTATCTACTCTTAAATGTGTCTATATTCGTGAATATATATGTGAATTTGTTATTTTATTATTTACTTAAATTTATTTGCCTTATGTGTTTTTTAAGATCTATAAGATATTAAAATTTTTATTCAAGTAGGTACGGTAGGTTATTAAATAAATTTAAGAAAATTATTATTTCAAAATTAATTTAATACTTGGCTGTATAGGTCTGCAGCCCAAGCTTAATATTAATGGGAAAAACAATTTCCTTCAGTATTCAAAACTGGACTAATTTTAGTATGAATTTTAAGAAATGTTATGATAAACTATTGTTTTATTTCCTCGCAAAGTGAAAAGCAGAGTTTCTAACTCATCCACAAAACCATTTTTATCCTCGACATTACTATCTATGCTAAAAGTCTCGGACAAAAATGATTCGTTTTGTGCAGTTGATGGAAAATCTACTATTAATTGAAAACAAAAATAAAGACTGCCTGTATGGACCAAATAACGTTGCCTTAAAAAGTGAAGTATTTTGAGAATTTTTTGACACATGACAGGAATTTTTAATCTGTGTCGTACCTTACTACCTTAGGTCTTGGGTTAACCAGAAGACTTTAAAAATTAACTATAAATTATTACAGTAGATTTAGGATAAACTTACGGCTGAAATAATTAACAGGTTGTAATAATTATTATTGATCTTTATCGTCTAAATCATTTTGGTTGGATAGCGGAACATTATTTTTTAAGCTACAATATTCTCTTGTTTACGTAATTTTAGTAACCTAGATCCAAATGAATTTCAGATCAAAACAATGTCTATTTCTCCGTTTCTTCGATCACCTGTGACGGATATAACGGGAGGTATGGTGTCCCACCAAATGCTAGGCAAATGCCAAAAGCAAGAAGCCTACTACATGGAATGCTTAGAAGCTTATGGCTTAGACCGCGGTCTAGCGAAGTGCAAACATTTTTATGATGATTTCCATGAATGCCAGACTAACACGAAGCAGTACATGAGATTTATGGTAAGTCGAATACTGCATAATCAACCATAACAAATTTTAGTAGTAGTGGTTGGTTTAGTTGATTGTTCAGATAACTGGATATCTGTCAAGAGGTCCCTGGTTCGAATCTTGTTTGGGGCAAATGTTTATGTGATAAACACAGATTTATTTTTTCTCAAATCATGTTTGTTTATGTAGTAAATTATATAAAATTAATATGTATAAGAAAATTTCTCTGTCATCTAGTATCCATAACACAAGTGTCTATGCTACTAACTTGATAGGTGTGAATGTAATAAAATTTACATTGAATTGATGGTCTAAATTCTATAGTTCATAGGTGCTGAAACGATGAGTGCTTTTTGAGATCTCGAGAAAAAGTTTTATATCCTTGACAAAAAAATGCATATTGTGCATTTTTTAATCAAGTTTTAAAACTAATATTTATACCACACATGCACTGTACCTAAACGACAATCCTGCATCACACATACTTTCGGCCTCTCAGACTATCAATCATATTCTAACAATATTGAGGTAGACCGTCAGCAGTTCAAGTTTGGGCCTAGCTCTAGTTTGTCATTTAGTAACATCTATTAATTAATCATTTATTATTTTTGTTATATTTGCTTTATTTTTATTGTAATTATTAGTTTACATCGTATGCATAATCATTATGTTACAGGCTATGAGGGATGAAAGAGACAAACAAATTGCAGAAGGAAAATTAAAGGGAGATGAAAAGTATCTTAACCCTAAGCTAGACAGTTATTGAAGGAACTTAATCAAGTTGAATCAAGTAATGTTAACAGAATCATTGTAAACTTATAAGAATAATATGTAATAAATAGATGCCACTGTTATATTATATTCTCATTTTTATGCCCAAGAAAGTATACAATTGAAATTAATTGGCAAACAACCACAAATTCATAGTTTTTATATTTGTGCATTTTAGGGTCATATGTATCTATTGACATTTCATTCCACTCAAATTTTGTAATTTCCAGATAAATCTCTCAATCTGCTTGCACAAATTAACCTAGATACTGAAAATTCGAGCAGACTGCTAAAGATATTCTGGCTAAATTCATAGGTATTGGACCTGTGTACCAACCAGAATCACAAAACAGAGATTCTGTCTTGGTCTTGCTCACTCTCAGTCCAACACTCTTTATCCTTATTATTTACCATAAAATGTAAATGCTGTTACATTGTATGCATGCTTAACACCTACTTGGTGAATGGTGTGGTCCAATAATTATATTGGATCTTCTACAAAAGGTCGCAATAACACCTAATAGAATATAATAGATACAAACCTCAATAAAACTTAAAAGGCTAGGCAACGTCAACTAAAAACGAAAACCAATTGTCAATTTGTTGATGTCATAATTAATTGTCAGATCAAATACAGTCGTATTATCGATCTACTTAGAAAACAGGAATTAAAATTGGAGCAAAATGCAAGGGATTTCCCCATTTTTACGCTCACCATTTACGGACATAACTGGTGGTATGGTATCCCATCAGTTACTAGGCAAATGTCAGAAGCATGAAATGGTGTTTATGGAGTGCTTGGAAGCATACGGACTGCACCGTGGCATCAAGAAGTGTGGACACTATTTGGATGATTTCAGAGAATGTCAGACCAATACAAAGCAATACTATCGCTTCATGGTAAGTAATTCTACATAGTCACATGGAGCTCGATAAAGCAAAAACTTATTAGCGTGCTCTCGGCCTGCGATTACCTACATAATAAACTAAGCAATGTTCGCTAAAACCACAGAACAGAGAATGTAGTAAAACCGGTCATTAGGTAAGTGATTTATTAACTCAAGTTCTTTCGTGTTTCGGAAGATACGTTATGGCGTTGGTTATGCAGGGCTGCATCTGCAGCCGCACTGGGCCAGCGTTGTGGGTTATGCATCCACCTCTCTTACTGTTCTGTGGTTCCATCCATAGGGAAGGCCCGTGCCCCAGCAGTGGGGACAGTGGAAGGCGGTGATGATGATGACGACGTATAAAACGTTTGAGATTTATAGGTATTCAGTGTAACTTTCCATAATATGAATACATAACCTATAAAATTTTATTAAAACACACCTACCTCTTAGGGGATATAGGCGCGATTTATGTATGTATAAAATATGTTACAGGCTATGAGGGATGAAAGAGACAGACAAATAGCAGAAGGAAAATTAAAGGGAGATAAAGAGTATGTTACTCCGAAAATTGACAGTTATTAATTTAATTAGACTAATTAAACCGTTTAACCACCGACCCATGCATAGGTACCTACCGAACGCATATACTCTCTCTCCCTCTTCTAAATACGATAGTGCAAATACCCTTAAAACTAATAAATAAAAAAATATATATTAAGTATTGTTTTATTTTACAATTGTGGCCGTAAGAAGTAGTGAACGCTTCTAACTTTCTTCTACACTTTGCCTAACTGAATTTGGTACGCGTTCAATCACCTCCCTGCCCTGTCTACAGTGTACAACTGTAAGTTTAATCTTCCATTCAATCAAATCGAGAGAGAGTGATTTTGATCATATATTGGTAGGTACTATAGATTTTACAGCTGCCGCGTGCCTGATCCTAACCCTCTTTTGATGCTGATGTTGGTGGTCAAATATTCGGGTGCTAATTTGTTTATTGGTAGGTATACACCAAACAATCCCATACATACATACATACATAAATCACGCCTATATCCCCGAAGGGGTAGGCAGAGGTGAACTAGTACCCACATTTCGCCAATCATGTTAGGTCCCATGTAATAGGTGGCGAGCCTATTGCCATATATCGGGCACAAAAGTGTCGCAGTACATTACTAGGTGGTATAAGAGGAACGCTGCTGCCCATTCCTCATCACTGATTTATCCTTAGTCGCCTTGTACGACACCCACGGGAGAGATTTGGGGTGGTGACAATTGTATGCTACTCTGCCGTCACCACACGGCGAAAGCAAACAATCCCGCCTCATTTTAGATGTGTGCGATCTTTCTGTGATGGATAAATAGTAGCAAGTCTTTTAATCACAAGAAATACGCTAATACACGAATAGAAAATTAATACTTTTATACAATAAATGTGAGACACGACTTACCCTGATAACGACTTGCAGTCGTGAGCCTGTTTGAAATTATATATTATCAAGTTTCAGGTGCTATATTTTGCTCGTTGATTTATTACAGGCGCTAAAATACCTATATTTGTCTTTGTAACGCGAGGAGCGATGAGAGGAGCTCGCTAGCGCAGTGGCATAACGCGCTTGGCCTGCGATTGCGTAAACTAAGTAATGTTCGCTAAGGCCGGTCATTGGATGGATGACCAAAAATTTATTATCTCATGCTGCTCCATGCTTCGGAAGGCACGTACGTTAAGCCATTGCTTGGTCCCGGTTGCATCCATCCATAGGGAAGGCCCTTGCCCCAGCAGTGGGGACAAAAGGGCTGGTGATGATAGGGAACGCCTGAGATCCAGCAGTGGGGGCTGGCGAAATGATGAAGGAATATTGCCCGGTGTAGACCAATAACACCATAGACTACCTACGTGGTGGAGGGTAGGCTACTGTAAAACCTAAACTTACCTAACTAGCCTACATTAAAAAGTACCCGAGACATACTCGCATCGGACCACATATTATTAACAGCTATTTCGAATCATTTATTTGTGTTCTAAGTACTATAAGACATTACAGCCCGGCTAGCATGACCACCGAAACACGATATGATAAAGCCATTTATCGCTTAGAACTGTCAATTTTTTTATGGAGTTTTGACAGTTCAAAGCGATAAATGGCTTTAACATATCGTGTTACAGTGCTCCTGCTAGCCGGGCAGGAGAGTCAGCCATATAATCCTTACCCTTTTAATTCGTTATTATCAGTCACCACATAGGAAACATAGTGCCAGTTATGATCACGTATAAAAAGAGATGTGAGTATGATTGGAATGGTAATATTCCCTTCTATGCTGCTCATGGTTTACAGCCGACACCAAACGGCTTTGAGTATACTGTTTGATTTGATAGTTGTCACTACACCATTAGGATGATCCAAGGTGCTTATTCGTTTAATAGGTACACTGGGCAAGCTCCCTTAGTTGACTTGTACGACACCCTACGGTGCTTCGGTGCTGGCCCATCTCGACGGCCGGCTTAGTCGAATGGCCAGATCGCTGGCTATCGGCACAAAAGGTCCCGGGTTACTGATAGCGGCAAATGTTTGTTATGACCACAGGCATTTCTTATCGAGTCGTGGTTGCCTATGTGTTTTTGTCCGTCATCTAGTATATCCACAACACATAGTGCTTATGCTACTTAATTTGGGCTAGATGATAAGTTCGAAGTGTAAGAAGTATTTATTTATTTATTTCATAATTTTTTCGCTGCTAGGGCAGCGTCGAATATTTACAAAACTATAAAAATAGATTCCTAATACCATGCATGCAATGCATGCAAGCCTTGTTTATTAAATAGTTGGTATTTAATCAATAAAAAAAACTAAATAGAAGTCGAAAAAAGCCTTTCTCGTATTCCACAAATGCCTGCGGTGTGGTCCTGGCAGCTCGGATTACAAAAAAATGTCATTACCTCATTTCTCGAACTAACAAATAGGACAAGGAATGGGCAGTAGTACCTAGTAGTTCCTGACCATTTGGCAATATTGCGATAGTCGTACACGCGATAAATGATATGCGTCTTACATGGCATGATGGGACTCAATATAGCTGTTAACATCTCTCTTTCTGCTTGCCACTTAGGGTATGGGATGGAACAGGCGTGCGTGTATTGATTGGAAGACTGAAAAACGCAGGCTTAGGTACTTCTGGTTTTAACAGGAATATTTTTATTGTATTCAAAGCTTCTTTATCTTTGTTTTAGGTACCTACATACTACCTACATATTATTTTATTAAGATTGTTTACGGAATAAGATATCAACAAAAAAACCGACAGTTGTTTATCAGTATCTGTTTGGGTTCTCGTCTAGTTCTAAGCGCTACCTATAAAAATGTGTTTAATAATATCACACAAAAATAAATTCATCGATCACTCTGGCTGGTAAAGAGCACTTTTTTATCGGCACAAGTCACGGCCGGTCGGACGTTTTTTTGCTTGGAATTTTGGCGCCAAACTACTATACAATAAATCAATTAATGTCCCACACGATCGATAAGCAATCGATGTATCTGTACATAATTAAATATCGCTTGCGAAGTTTAACAGATCAATCAAACGTGACTTGTTTGGAGACGGGTGCCCGGCGGCCGGCGCCGGCGCAGCCTACAGTGTTTACGACCTCTTGAATTTCGTATAATATTTATGAGGGGCCTGAATAGGTGAAAATGTAACGGAAATGCCTAGGATTTGGATGTTTTCCATTTTCGACACGGATACATAATGCTGAACAACATTGTAGCGTTCACCCATTTATGTGTCTACCTATCCGTTGCCAAATTTTTGGGCTGACCGATTCAAAGAATGAATTCAAGGAAATATCACCCAGTCGTGATTGGAGAATTACGTTTGAATATTAATCTCATTCTCTCCACCATATTTACCTACACCAAAACGACAACAATAAATCAGAAAAACGTACAAGAATGCTAATCGCGCAATAACTATTAATAGAGGTGTATATAGCGAGGTGGCCCAGAAGTCAACAATTTTAAATTAAGTATTCATTTGCAAAATAAGTCGACATTAGGAGCTCAGTTATTGAAGTTCGTCGACCGAATGTGACGAAATATATCCGAAGGTTGTGTGTGCCACGTCAAGGTAACCGCGGATCGGTGCCCTCTGATTAGAATAAAAAAAATTAACGAATCAGTCCTTACGGAACTACTCGGTGGGGTCCACGACCTTTATGAGATTTTTGAACCTATAAATGTAGCTAATGAATATTTTTTTATCCAGGGTAGGTCGCCATGTCCATCCGGAGATTAGTAGCAGAGGACGAAGACCTCTTTCGATCGAATCGAATTTATTAGGCCATTTGGAATTATAACTCCTTTTAAGTCACGGTCCCAGACATGAATATTAGAGGTTTACCATTTAAATGTCATATTAATAGATATTAGTGGTAAAGTACACTCAACAGCACGTGAAGCTACCACAAAATGTCAAAGTCACAATTCACGTTGTGCTTTATTACAAAAAGTTATGGTTAACAATCGGTTGAAGATTTGACAGTTTTGGGTAGTCTGAAGTGCCGTGTTGACCGTACTATAAGGCAGGTGCTTCATTATTTAATTAAAGCACAAAATCCATGTGTGTCTCAATGCAAGCATTACTACGTAGGTAAATATTTAACAAAAAATAATAGGGCAATAAAAAAAATATGACCTGCCTGATGCAAGACTTATAATTCGAACAATTATAAATTTTTCAGAAGTAGTTTTATATAATTATTAATTATCAAATTACAAACAAATAATATAGAAACGTGGGTGCTAGTTCACCTCTGCTTACCCCTTCGGGGATATAGGCGTGATTTATGTATTAGTATAGATACCTTCCGAAAAATTAAATGTAGTACCTACTTGGCAATTGAAATTATTTAATGATTGTATTTGAAGTGAATTTGAGTCCTACTGTTCCGACAAGTTGTACAGAGAATTTGTGTAAACAAATACCTATTATTGTTTTCAGTGAAAACTTCACGAAGAACTTTATTACCAAAAATTGTAATTAAAAAAAAATGTATAATCAACAGCACGGCAGGTTACCACAGATTATCATTTTCCCGATAAGTTTGACACATTTGAAATTTTATGGTCTGTGGTAAAGTTCGTTTCACAAAAAAAGTTCCATTAACATTATTTTCGCTCTTATTACGAAAGATTACGAAGAGTTAAGGTTTAAGCCATGAGACCTTTTTAGTTATACGGACTTTAACTTTGACTTTCGCTAAAATTAATTCCGGTAGTAGAGGTTTTCAAAGATCCGTTACGTTTATGTATATCGGTTAATTAAAGCTTCGTAGATTTATATCATTAAATTGAGTGATCGAATAACAGTTTTCGTTGAAATATATATTTACAACGCCCGGCTAGGTCGAAAGAAAGATTGCATGATATTGTCAAGAGGTCCCGGGTTCGAATCCTGCGCCCTACCGCCTAAATCGATTTAGCGATAGCTGACAGCGCTATATTGCATAAGGCTAACAATGTAGGGGCATATAATTTGTGCGTTGCATTAGTTTTCGACTCATGGTTCTTTAACTGCCGCACTCAGAGACGTCAATTAACTAATAATGAAAATTTTTGACATAAAATGAGTATTTCATGTCAAAAATTTTCATTTAAATCTAGACCATAGACCTGGCAAGAATAGCGACTAGTTTTGAATTGTCATTTTTTGACGTAAGAAAATTTTTGGACTCATTAACGTTATTTGTCGTCTCTGAGTGCGGCAGTTAGTCTAATTCGAATATTTATGTTTATTTGCATCAATTGAGTACATTGAATACAATCTCTCCCGCGGGTATCGTACCTACAAGGCGACTAAGTGCAAAGAAAGACACTATCTGCCGCACTCAGAGACGTCAAATAACGTTAATAAGTACTTAACGTCAAAAAATGACAATTCAAAACTAGTCGCTATTCTTGCCGGGTCTATGGTCTAGGTTTGAATGAAAATTTTTGACATTAAATACTCATTAAAGTTAATTGACGTCTCTGAGTGCGGCAGTAAGAGACTGAGTAATAGGCAGCAGTGTTTCTCTTATTCCACCTAGGAATCTATGCGATTTACTGTGATGAAGCGAAAGAAGTATATGCAAGGATCGTAGCAAGTGGATAGAAGTTATCTCTGCCTACCTACACCTGTGGGAGAAAGGCGTGACATTATGTATGGAGGTAGGCATACAATATGTCTCATGTGGCTGTACTAATAATATCTGTTGACGGATGAATAATTATTTGAAATGCGAATCGACATTTTAGTTGCAGCTAAAGGTCAAGCAGCGGTTAGCTGAACAGGGATACGTCAATCAATCATGCATGCGTTCGCGCTCACAACACCGATTGCCGATGTATTATAATGTAGGTAGTTATTTCGACTAGCCATAAGCTGACGGCTGAGCAGAATACAATATTCACCATCCACAGCATGGTCCTTTCCGTCTATTTTCTATAGATTCTCATTCATCACTAGCACCTTTCCGGTGTGATGGATGATACGAATCGAAAGGGAGTGCATGACTTGATGGTGTCTGACTGATATGAATGGAAGAGGTATTAATATTAAGGTTTGATTATTTGCCGAAAAACTTTCACAGAGTTCTTATAAAATATAGACACAATAACTAATGCACAGATAATATTCTCAACAAGTGGAACCTGGGAACAGGACAGGAAGAAGAATAGTCACTGTTACATACATACATACATAATAATATGTCGCGCTTTTCTCCCACGGGTAGAAAGAGATCACTTCCTTTCCACTTACTACGATCCTTACATAATTCATCCAATCTCATTACTGTCTTCATACATGCCTGTCGGTTTCTAATACCAGACCATTTATATTACAACGGCTAGGTCAAGAGTACCTAGTACCTATTAAACTTTCAATTCTATAATGAAAAATCCGTAGACCCTTTAAGAAAATGATGAGGCCCTCTTCGAAAACTAGTCTGCATAAAGCCTCTTCCCAAAACAGAGGCGTAGATAAGTCAACTAATAAAGTATGCAGACACCTTAAAGATAAATCTTAATTCTTAGAACTAGGTATGTAACCTTTTTCTGTGGGCATCGAAATATACGAACGACACAGGATTTACCTACGTCATCTAATAAAAAGCATTGGCAGAGCAAAATAGCACGTATTTCAAACCCACAAGGTGCTAATGTGTCATATTTGCCTCGCTCTCGCTGTACCCCAGCACGTTTCACAATATTATTAAATAAAAGACGCTTGAGTTCAACAAGCTCTAGCCCATTTTTCATTTCATTCGACCCCTAAGAAGAACAAGTAACTTTTGGCATTTGCCAAATCAAGCCTTGGTATGTGTCTATTTTGAGGTTCTGCTCAATATTTTAAATTGTCTAAAGATCCGGTTGTGCCATTAAAATAGTTTGATGTGAATGAATGAAAATAATGTTATATATTATGTTACAGTCAAAACGCTTATCCGGTCAAAACCACTATTGACTGATTTCAGTTAAAATTAGTATTGACGAAGGATTTTTATTAAACTGAAGTGAAGAAGGTTAGGTAAGTATGGTGCCCGATACTTACCCAACCTTCTTCACTTCAGGTTATAGCTGCATCTGCAGTCGTTTAAGTTACCAGTCCCGTCACTTAAGTTAGGTTATTATGTATTGTCTCTAGTTTAAAAAAAGCCTTCATCAAAACTAATTTTGCCTGAAATCAGTCGAATGTAGTTTTGACCGGATAACAGTTTTGACTTATACATATACACCTAAAATATATTCTAATAACAAAGTATCTCTGTTAACATTGAAAAAAATCCAGCTGCAGTGTAATAACTTCATTTGATTGACGTAGAAAAGACAATTAATAGAGTAGGCGGTGATAATATAGTAGTAGGCGGGTCCTAATATTCTAGCAACAGTTGAAGATAGAAGTAATACAGCTTAGTTGCTTAGAAGCTTAACTTCTGTTAACAACTAAGCTTTATAGTAAGTTTACTTTAGACTGTAAGTAACTGTAGATATTGGGACCCGCGGCGCACAGTAATCTACGTTCAGTGTGGAAGCAACGGACGGACGTAGATTATGACACGATGTAGTATTTCAAAGGAATTCGACGAATGGGTGAATGAAACTTATAATTTATTTGTCTCACGATCTGTATGTGGGATCTTTTCGATAAAAATTTTTCCTCAAAATGTTTTTCCTCTAAATTCTAATTGCGAATGTTATGTCATAAATAAGTAATTGCTTAATTACTTAATAAGCTATTTATGTTACAAGTAGTGTCTATCTTTATCAATATGGAACCACCATGTTTATATATCCAATTAGAATTTAATTTATGGAACAGGGGGTCTTCTATGTTATAGATACCAATTATTAATAGATAGAATACTAGGAATGAACATATTTTTACATCGATATTATCGATTTAGCTAAGATTATGTAAACATTACCTACTGGAGTGCACACGGTTAAGTAGCTGTTGGGTTTGGTCATTAAAGTTAATGAATGCACAATGTCAATTATGATTTTATGAAGATTTCAAAATCGACAGGTAAGTTCTAAGTAACTTGGCAGTTCAATTAACATATATTTCATATTACAACTGTCAAATGATCTGCGAAGTAAGCTACATAGAACTTACTTGTCGATTGTGAAACAGGCCCTAAGACTTTTTTATTTTTGTATTTTGATGCTTCCCGTTCTATGCAAGGGTATGCTCAGCCTCATAGGTCATATTTGTCTAGTCATATCAACGACAACGTTTATATTGGAATAGTTGCCACTATATTATTACACACATACATCACGCCTATATCCCCGAAGGGATAGGCAGAGGTGAACTAGCACCTACATTTCACCAACTGTCAAGTCCCATGTATAGGTGGCGAGCCCATTGCCATTTATCGGGCACAAAAGTCGAAGTACATGTGCTAGGTGGTATAAGAGGAACGCTGCTGCCCATTCCTCATCACTGATTTATCCTTAGTCGCCTTGTACGACACCCACGGGAGAGTTTTGGGGAGGTGACAATTGTATTCTACTCTGCAGTCACCACACGGCATATTATTAAATTGAGTAAATAATTATTGTGACAAGTTATCTGCATCTTCCCTTCGAAACACGGGTTTTTAGGATTCCGTACCCAAAGGGAAAAACGGGACCATATTACTAAGACTCCGCCATTCGTCCGTCCGTTTGTCACCAGGCTGTATCTCATGAACCGTGATAGTTACGTACAGTTGAAATTTTTACAGTTGATTTATTTCTGTGGTCTAAATACTAATGAAATAAATATTTAAGGGGCTCCCATACAACAGACACCGATTCTTTTTCCGATTTTTTACAGATAATTATCTGGCTGCGTGGTGACGGCAGAGTAGAATACAATTGTCACCACCCCAAACCTCTCCCGTGGGTGTCGTAGAAGGCGACTAAGGATAAATCAGTGATGAGGAATGGGCAGCAGCATTCCTCTTATACCTACCACCTAGCAAAGTACTGCGACTTTTGTTTTGTGTTTTCGTGAATTATGTATGTAATTATCTGTAAAAATAATGGTAAGAAACCATTCGTGCGCGAGTGCGACTCGCACTTGACCGGTATTTAAAGTAAGCGTCTTGGTGACCATAAGGTTTAAGTGTATATATCTATTTATTTGTTGTTTTCTTGTCTAGCCCCCCTAGCCAAGTGTACAATCTATTCGAACGCATAGAATACAAATGTAAATTTTTGACAGCTTTTCTTACATTTGATACGATGGTCACCATGATGCCCCCGCTAGGCCCCCGGACCCCTGGGTACAGCGTATTGTATTCTCTTTGGGTACAGCCCCCCTGGCCAAGTGACCAATCTAGCGAACGCATAGAATACAAAATGTATGAAACTGACGTATTGACGTATTGGCCCTCAGAGGGCCTAACCAATTGGCTTATCTATTCGAACGCATAGGAAACAAAAGTATGAAAATGACTTATTCTTTTCTCTGTAGTACGTCAGTTTCATACATTTTTGGCCGCACTCAGAGTCGTCAATTAACTTTAATGAGTAGGTAGGTACTTAATGTCAAAAAAAATCATTTAAATCTAGACGATAGACCCGGCAAGAATAGCGACTAGTTTTGAATTGTAATTTTTTGACATTAAGTACTCATTACGAGTGCGGCAGTTTGTATTATGTATATGCGTGTGTATTTGCTAGAGGCGAATGATGATACTACATGATTATGTGAAAGGTACCTATCTGTGGCAGAGTATGTACGGCGTATCTGTGTAAAAGATATTACCGCGCATCTTGAGAATATTAGGAAACGAATGTTGGAGTCTGCCCAAGCGCAGACTGCTCGACGCGGCGCAAGGTGACCGTCGCAGCCTCCGTGAAGGGGACCTCGACTGGTTCACCGCTTCACATTCAAACACATTCAACCCATACCACTTAATTTACTACTTCCGGAATACTAATGTCACGATCGCTTACTTTAGAAAGACGCAAACATGCACCCGCCTGTTCGTTATAATATTTGTTTGACAAAACAACATGGCGGCCGATATGTATAGCCAAATTTATTCGGTGTTTTTTACGATTTCATGTGATAAATGGCTTACATCAATTGTGTTCAGTGGCCCTGACAAAACTAAAATATTTAAGAAAACGTTGAGGGGGCCAATTCGAACGAATAGAATAAAAATCTTCCATTCCATACATAAGAACTCAATGTATGGAATGAAATGGAATGGATTCCCTTTCTGGCACACTATGGACCCGGTACCCGTACGACGAATCCAGGGAATTCTAAAAGTTTCGTCTTTTTGGCCACCCATCAATGGATGGCTATTATTTTATTATTGCTCGCTTTACTCAGTCGAACGCCGAAAGCGCCATCCATTTTCAACCGACTTCACAAAAAGAGGAGGTTCTCAATTCGTCTGAATTTTTTTAATGTTTTTCAAAGTATTGTTCCAACATACGCCTCATCCAAATGTATTCATTCACGATCCTGACACTGAAGTGGTGTTGAAAACGGTTCGAAACTTGGAATCAAATTAATGTGCATGTTAATCCGCTCCAAAGATATCTGCGAATACATTGGTATAATCTGACAACTGACTGAATTTCTGTAGCCGCATAAAAACACACTTCAACAAAAATACACGAAAACCGAATACATGTTAGTATTTGTATAATTTAAATATAATATTGGTGCGGGATTGGACTCTTCGTCGTGACTGTGTAGTTTCGACGACCATGGAGCACCTGAGAAGGTTTTATTTAAGCTTGTGAAGTTTTGTGGTCATTAATTTCAACTGAGTATCTGTATTTTCAGTCGTACATTATTCATACCCGAAGGGGTAGATGGGTGTTAATACGCATGCACATTTCGCCAAACATGATAATTTGCATGTAAGAGGACCTTAAAAAGAAAAAGGTTCGCCATAGAGCCTTTCAGTGGGTTTTTGGGATCCTTTAGTTAGGGTCTTTCATCCCTGCAGCCGAGCACTTCCTGAAAGGGTCGCTGAAATCTCGCTACCGTAGAGTTTCGCAGGGCGCTACGAATCGCATAGAGAAGCAACTGGCCCGTGGATGCCTCTAAAAGCGAGGACCTCAGACCTACCGTGCCGTGGGAAAGGCGACCCTATTTCTATCTATCTGGTAGACAATTCGCAGTATAACGAGAACGCTCCATTCGTCTTGTCTTAACCCTTAGTCGACTTAAACGACTCGGGGGAGAGATTAGAGCTATGACAATAATAATTATATTCTGCTCTGTTGTCACACAAGCTTCTTCTTTATAAATAAAGTAACAAGTATTTTTCAAACTTTTCTTAACCACAATTTTCTTTGTGAAAATAGATAATTCTAAAATTAATATTATAATGTTCAAATTAAAATCATAAATAATTAGACACATTTTTGAGAAAATATTAGTTGAAATAAACCTTTTATTTTAAAAATGCCACGACAATAATTAAAAGTTTTGTGAAATATCCATCATGCCTACCGTGTCCAAGCTACCCGCACCTCCCCTATCTTATACCTGATAGTGTCTGAACGAGTTGCAATTTGTTTTTTGTTATAAAACTTTAAATATTACTCGGAAACGGCGCGTCAGGTGTCTCTCGATCACTAATTAACATTCCAGTCTCGCTCGAATATTCGTAACGCGTTTTACTACGAAAATTATTCGACGATGAATCATTATGGCTTTTAATACTGTGTTAGTGAACCAATACTACACGTTTCATTTATCCCCATTGACCACGTGTGCCGTAATTTAACAGCGGCATGCGGCAGTGAATGGTGAGAGATTAAAATGGAGTAAAATGTGAAACGGACAGCAAGTGATAGGGGACTGAAAAATACGCGAACTAAACGATAAATGTGAGTTTAATAAAAATAGTACAAAGTCACATAAAAAACGATAAGTGACAAGCGAAAAATAAAGAAATTTTTTATATAAAAACATAACTCCATAATGTAAAAAAGTCTTTAGTTGCTACGCTTAGCAAAAAAAGTTTCGTAGCACCCTGCGAGGCTCTCTAGTCTCTACGGTAGCGAAACTCCCTCGGTAATACTTAGGTACCTATAGTACTAGAGAAACCTGTCAGGGAGTGCTCGAATGCACACTTCTAGATATCGTCGCTCGCTTAGAGGAGCTCGCTAGCGCAGTGGCATAGCGAGCTTGGCCTGCGATTGCGTAAACTAAGTATGTTCGCTGAGGGCGGTCATTGGATGGGTGACCGAAGTTTTATTGTTTCGAGTTTCTCCGTGCTTCGGAAAGCACGTTAAGTCGGTGGTCCCGGCTGCATCTGCAGTCATTAATACCTACCAAACCCGCACTGGGCAAGCGTGTTGGGTTATGGCCTAATCTCCCTATATTCTTCCAACCATAGGAAAGGCTCGTGCCCCAGCAGTGAGAACATTAAAGAGCTAGTGGTGATGATGATGAAGATTTCACATTCCCCAAAATCCGGTAGATGCGAACAGTCAAGGTCTATTAAAAAATTGTGACATAAGGAAAACCTTTTTACTAATCCATGACAGAGCCGCCTTCATCTCTCCCACGGGTGTCGTGCAAGGCGACTAAGGGTAAAAACAGCGATGGTATTAGCGCATAAGAGGATCGCTACCGCACATTGGCAATAAACTGCGATGTATGTGCCCGTGGCAATAGCCTGTGGCAATAGCCTTGCCCCCGTTTACATTGGACCTGACATAATTGGCGAAACGTTTGGTGTTCATTCACCTCGGCGTAGCCCTTAGGGGATAAACAAGAGTGATTTATTAATTGTATGTAAGAAGTACAAAAGCAATAACGTACAAAAAGATTTCCTAACATATTACAGATATACGTTTGTAACGGGAACTTGTAACTTCAATTGAAGTATTGCTCGCTAGAACACATACATTAATCAGCAAAGTTTCCAGTTACAAATTACAGACAAAGGCAGAGATCACTTCTTTCCACTTGCTCCTTACGTACTTCTTTCGCTTCATCTTATCTCATTTATGTCTTCATGCATGCCCATATAGGTTTTGGGTACTCTTGATCTGGCCCTTTTTAATAGACTTAATTTCTTCGTTTTCTTCTTCTTTATGCCTTCTCGTAGTAGGTACGAATTCAGTCTTCCATGTTGGCGCGAAAAAATAACGTAGAATTGGCTAGGCTGGCTGTAAAATCTAAGCCAAAACCTTGAGCGGTATTGATTGGAATGTTGTCATTCCAATCACTCACTCCGTTCATAGGTCTCTCGACATGGCCCGTTCCGACTCTTTTCTATACATTCATTCATCACTAACACCTTTACGGTGTGATGGATGATATAAATCAAAAGAGAGTGGATGGCTTGATGACGTCTGACCGTTATGAATGGAAGAGGAAACGTACCGCGCCGACCCCAGATACAGGGCAGACAGAAGAAGTAGTAGGTAAGAATTATGCTAGCTGATGCTAGCAGAATTCACAGTCACTTAGAATAGATACAGGTAAAAAATCCTGTCAAGTTTTATAAATAAAGCCGCGTAATAGGCTTCCAATTTGATTACGAAACATCCGCCTAGGCCTCGTCCCCTTTCCATTTCCCCATTCACATCCGCCATATAAATTCTTTTTGTCGTTTCATGCGAGCTTCTAGGGTAGATTTTTTGATCCATAGTTAACTCCACCAATTATGTCAAAAATATAACGATTAGTTTAGTTAACTATGCATCAAAAAACCGGCCCTTATTTATGGTGCTGCTAACTTTTTTAGGCATAATGATAGGTATGTACGTGAGAAAACTATTACTGGTTTTAAAGATTAAATGTTTCTCAAACCTCAGACAAACGCGGGTATTTGGACCTATGACGCGGACCTCAGTCAAGCGTCACAGTGTTTATAGATATATCAACACACCACAGATATATCAATTGTATCTGAGGTGTTTACCGTTGTTGACCCTAATGATAAAAATGTTCTGGTGATACTGCAAGTGTTGAGAACTACTGCCTTTTTGTAATAAAAATGTAGATTTTGTGGGTATGCTGAGTAGTCGTAAGCTCTTCTGTAGATTGTGTGGCACCGGCCCTTTAATTTCCTCACTGTGAGGGCCCTATGGATGGAATAATATGGGGAGAATGGGCCATGGCCCAGTGCGGATTGACGGGTATTAACGATTGCACGATGAAGCACGGAGGTACTCGGGATATTATATTTTTGGTCACCCATCCAATAACCGGCCTTAGCGAACTTGCTTAGTTTACGCAATCGCAGGTCAAACGCACTTACCACTGCGCCATTGAGCTCTACTAATTACTGTATATATTTTATTTAAATGTTCAGTTCGCTGGCTATTGCCAGGAGGTCCCGGGTTCGAATCCTGGTGGGGGCTAATGTTTCGTTGATGAACACGCAGACATGTATTCTCGAATCATGGTTATATATGTACTAACATCATCATCAGCCTTTTGACGTCCCCACTGCTGGGCCACAGATTTTTCCTGTGGATGGAAGACTATGAGACAATGGGCCATAACCCACCACGCTGACCCAGTATGGATTGTTGGTATTAACGACTGCAAATGCACCCGGGACCAACGGCTTAACGCGCCTTCTAAAGCACGGAAGAACTCGAGATAATACAACTGGATTAGCAAATATTGCTTCATTTCCGCAATCACAGGCTGAGTGCTCAAGCTCCTATTTATCAAGTTTGAAAATAAATGTAGTATAATATCTTAGTATATAATTTTTTTTCGTGTATATTTGGTAGGTCTGGGAATAGGTCGTAGGGCTAGAACATGAGTACAGGGGAGCACAGGGCCCGTAGCCAAGTGGCAATCGTTTCATAACGATAACGTGTCGAAGTTCGTCACGATCGACCATATTACATTGGTATCTACAACGTCTTAGATTGCGCTACCAACATAACTAGAACTTACGAAGACGATTTTGATCACGTGATTTAACGACTTCTTACTTCTAATCACATACATTTTGCTTTATCGAACTTCGTTATCTTTGTCGGTGTGTTACTGTGTCTAGGCCCCTAGGGTAGACAGAGTACAGGTAGAGCTTCCTATGCTCTACCACTCTCTACTTAGAATTGCGTTCCAGGTAGCCTTACTTACTTACTTCACGTAAGTCTTATGTAAGTCTTACTTACTTAGCAGAAATGCGTAAACACCAACAGTTCGCAAGGAAAAATGAAAGAAATTATTTATCTACTAAACTGATATTACTACAGTCGGAAAATATTTTGTAAAACTAAAATTTTTAGAAACCAATTTTTATTTGTGATGTGACTTCTTCGAAAATGTGTTTCTAATTACTTACTTATATAATAAAAATATAAAAAAAAACAATGCCTCAAGTGAACTTAAGAAAGTCTTACAGCCGTACTCAGAGACGACCAAGTACTCATTAGAGTACAAAAAAATGTCAATTCCAAACATAGTCGCTATTCTGGCCGGGTTGTGGTCATAGTTTGATTACATTTTTTGTACTAAGTATTCTTTAAAATTAATTCACGTGTCTGACTGTGCCAGTAAATCCAACATTTCTTATTGAATTTATGACGTATAACGTCCTCCTAACCAAATGGTGGATGACCGAAATCGAACCCCATTTCTATTGGCACATCAGAATATAATTTTCTGATGTAATTTCAAAGACAGCGATGTGTAATGCGCACCAACGTTCCTCTTATAACACCTACGATTTACGTGCCGTACGTATGATTTAATAGATGGCAATAGGCTCTCTCCGATTAAATAGGACCAATCATAATTGACTAAACATGGGTGTCAAATTGCCTCTACCTACCCCTTTGGGGACTAATAGGCATTATTAATTTATTGTGTATGTATTTTTACAATAAAGATTTAAGTCGTTTTTAGTTGCTGACTCCAATTTTTTTCACGTAATCTGTTTTGATTGCAATAGGATATATTAGGCGAAACATTATTGCGTCACAAATAAATGCCAGTGCTAATAATAATTGCCTATTGCCTAATGAAAACAAACCTTGAGTAAGTGCACCCGTACACGGACAACTAATCATAGATTCAAATTTATCGCGTTTTGATTCGTTTACTATCACTACTACATATTGATACCATTTATTTGTTTAAAATGTGTAAAAAATTGTTTTATTTCTCCTTTTGATTGCTTTTAAGAATGATTTTTTGCTCTAATTACAGAGTTATGTTACGAAATTTACATTTATCGCGATCTAACTCTGATTAATAACTAAAAAATAAACCTTACTAATAATGCCTTTGTTAATAATTATAACTCTGCGTTGTATATGTAAAAGATCGATAAAATTTATTACTTTTAATAGGCCAAGTTAAAATAAAACTTTTTGTAATAAAATGAAGAAAATTGTTAGTGGTGGTTGATAACAACTTAACATTTAAATAATTGCTATTGATTATGGCAATAGTTGGTACTGTTGCATCATCTAATGACCCGTTTCAATATTTAGCCACAGAAAAAGTATACCTCCTTTCACATTTTTGTTACATCTGTTACTTTTAGTAACTAAACAAATAATATCTGTTTAGTAAGAATACCTCTATCTGTAGCTTAACAACATTGAAACCCACCGTAAGTAATGTTTAAACATTTGAAGATAAACCTCGTTTCGCAGTTTAGTTCTTATTTGTAGTAATTTAACAAATAATGCAAGGTAATAAATCTTCATTAAGAATACTTGAAATCTGTAGTAAAAATATTAATTAATTCCTATCGTAAGTGTTGTTTAAATATCGAACACCCGAAACGGTCGATTCAGAAAATTAAAATGAATATTTAAAAAAAGAGTTTTTACAGTTTCAGTGTGATTTTATGAATTTATTGTCGCCAGTGAGTTCCTGCCTTAAAGCTCGGTGGCGCTTCGAAGCGCCCCAGTTTTAAACGGAAGAGCAAGCCATACGCGCGGTTCACATTACCTTCGGAAACGCGCGCATTCAACCGCAAGCTACCGTGTTTCCGCGCGGAAAACGGAAAATTTCAAATTCGGAATTCTGGCGTGAAAGTGAAAATTCTTAAAAAAATATATATAAATTAGACAATAAATTGTGCATCAACCAAACCAAATAGCCAAATACTAAAGAAAGTGACTAATGAATTCCCTTTTATTAATTTAAGAAACTGATTCGATTTTTTTATTTTAATTCAACCCCAAGATGTGTTCCATAAAGTTTATTCGAGTCGTGCTAGTGACTATTCAAGTGGCTGGATGCACAGTAATGGCGGAATTGATAAAAACAAATATCATAGAGCTGGAAGAGACATTGAATACTTATTTAAATTACACAAAACTCGCAAACGAAATCTGTTCTGATATACAGAATGATGATTTCGATGAGGTAATGTACATAATGTTCTGATTTCTAATCGAGTTAAACTCCAATTTCACGTCATGTAAAAAGATTTGTTCATATTTTGCCTTCTCTCTTGGCGAAATTACCTAATGCTATATTTTGTAAATATTGCTTTCATTCAAAAGAAGGGATGGAATTCCTTATATTTATTTTTATTGGCTTTTTCGTTAGGTACACACATCATATTTAAAGTAATAATATCCTAATTCCAACAATAATATGAACCCTTTTAAGCTTTGGTCACAATTATGATGTTTTTTGTAGAGATGGGGTGGTTGTGCTGAAATTGAAACAAGAAAATGGACAGTTGATAGATACAGACAAAAAAAATACAGACGTTTTTTTTAAAATCTGATTTTATTAAGAGAATTTTAGTACAAAAAGCAATAACATTGTTCACCCCGTAAACATAGTCCAAACTCGATACGTATTTTTATCTGTGTAACCAAAAAGTTTTTATAAAGTTTTTTACTTTTTTTGTAATTTGAAGTTAGTGTCTTTCTTAGCGTTTATAAAATGATCGGGTTCAATTTTCAATACAAGCCGTTATAATATACCTAAAGAAAAAAAAGCCTAAGCTTAAGCCATGTGGTGACGGCAGAGTAGAATACAATTGTCACAACCCCAAGTCTCTCCCGTGGGTGTCGTACCAGGCGACTTAATGGGCAGCAGCGTTCCTCTTATACCACCTAGCAATAGTACTGCGACTTTTGTGCCCGATAAATGGCAATAGGCTCGCCACCTATTCCATGGGACCATAATTGGCGAAACGTGGGTGCTAGTACATCTCTGTCTGCCCGTTCGGGGATATAGGCGTGATTTATGTATGTATGTAAGTAGAGCAGTAGTTTCGCCGTATAGTTTACTTTTTTATTTATTACTTACATGTCGCGTTGAATTGTTTTTATAATAAATAAAAGTATATAATTCTATTGTCGACGTAGATGGTGATGTAACCAAGAATGAATAAATAATAATAAAACCTATTAAATTCGACATTTTGGCTCGTAGGCCAAAATCAGATCAGGCCGAAACGACGATAAACCCAATTCGTGTGTACAGATACAATAAGAATATCTTAGATTTATTTTTAAGAAATTAAAGTGTCTGACGTAAGAATTTAAACTCTCTAGCGTATGGTATAGGCACCAGCCTGCCTGTTACAGTGATATTCCGAGAAATATAACCTGTAGGCCTATTCGCTAACTTTTTTTGACAGTCGAAAGCGACGATCACCGAACTATTTACTTATCCATTACTGTTTCCACAGGACAAGTGTCACAATAGCGTTATAGTAAAGTAGTAATGGATCAGTAAATAGTTCAGTGATTATCACTCTCAAGTGTCAAAAAAAGTTAGCGAATAGGCCTACTGGACATAGAATAATAACCTTTTTCTAAAATTATTGGTTAATTAATGGTTTCATATTATTTTTAACTCATTTAGGAGCGTAGATTCATAGATTGCATTTGAAAATTTACTATAGTAACTTTTATTTGTCTAACTTTATCTAAGTATAGTACAGTCAACAGCACAGCAGACTATACAAAACTGTAAAATAACTCGAAACGATTGCAATTTTATACGATTTTTATAAGTAGTTGCCTAAAACGCTGGATTTTTTTTTACAGAATTATTTTTAAATTATTTGCAATAAAGTGGTTTGTAGTAATTTAAGCATTATGCATAGAAATTAAACAGATAATAAAAGATTCCAGAAGTTGAACTGTCAAAAGTCTATGGAGTTTAGACAGTTCAACGCGATAAATGGCTCTATCATGTCGTATTTCGGAGGTCATGCTAGGCGGGCTGGGTCAAATCGCCTGGGTGATCAAAGTAGAATTTACACTATTTTTCAGTCAGTCAGTCGGTACTTAAATACATCAGTTTTTGTTTTATAGATAGCTTTTAAAAATAGGTAAACAATCTATTTTTTTCATACCACATACATACATACATAATTCACGCCAATATCTCCGAAGGGGTAGGCAGAGGTGAACTAGCACCCACGCTTCGTCAATTATGTTAGGTCCCATGTAATAGGTGGCGAGCCTATTGCCATTTATCGGGCACAAAAGTCGCAGTACTTTGCTAGTTGGTAGGTATAAGAGGAATGCTGCTGCCCATTCCTCATCACTGATTTATCCTTAGTCGCCTTCTACGACACCCACGGGAGAGGTTTGGGGTGGTGACAATTGTATTCTACTCTGCCATCACCACACGGCCATACCAGATTTTTCATAAAATACCTACTTAAACAATACGGTTTTAAGAGTTTCGCTTCTGTACACACAGGGTTAAGATAAGTCCTTCTTGCCCCTCGATCATTTAATTACCTAAATATCTTTCGATACTTCTAAAAAAAATATTGCAAAAAATGTGTGAAAGTTGTAGAAGAACTATATTCCTAATACGCATGACGACTCATTTCCATTTTTAATCGTGTCTGTGGTACTTATGTAATATTAGAACAATGTTGTTGAAATCATAAAAGTCTCATAGTCCATGAGGCTTTTATGATTTCCATGAGTCATGGAGCGTATGTAGCGGTATAGGTACCACAAGTACCGTAAGCTCGAGAATGAATTTCTTCATTATCACCAACCCTTGGGATGAAATAATACACGTAGGATGGCCCATTCCGGCTTGGTAGATGTTAACGATTGAAAATTCCGAATCACGAAGGAACTTAAGGTGATATTTTGGTCACCCATCCAATGATTCACCTTAACGAATTTTGCCACTAACCAAGCAACTAAGAACACTAATAACGCTTATTTTGGTGGTGTTGTTGACAAACAACCGACATGCTATGAGTCAATTCGGCCAGTGACGTCCCAGAAAGCATTGCGTTCTCATAGTAGACAGAAAGGGACGCAATGCGCCGATGATTTCACAATCTGCAAACTAGGAGTTGTGGGTAATGGGAATTCTGGACATTACGTGGCTGCTAGACTTTTTACAACATTGGCGAGTTGGACTTTCCGCAACATTGGCGAGTTGGTCTTTCTGCCCCTAAACGTATAAGTTCTCCTAGCTTCGCAGGGCACGTTAAAAGCCCAATCCGCACTATTTAGTGTGGTTAATTTTGGGCAATTCTCCCTATATTCTTCCATCCATAAGAACTCGAGAACAAATTATTATGTGTTCAACACATAAACATTTATTAGATTTATCGAACCCGAGACCTCTTGTCCGATAGTCAGAGATCTGACCATTCGACCAAAGCCGTCATTGTCATCAGACGGTACAAGGCATTACTTACAATAAAGACGCACCAAAAAAAAACTAAAAGACATTGTGTGTTTTAAATTTAATACAGTGAGATTTACTGTTACAGGTTATGTTTTATATTTTCAGTTGTATCTCTTTTGTATTAAAGAAGCGATATGCAATAGGATAGATGTGACTTTTTGTCAAATTCCCTTCGATCATCTACTCGAAACAAGTTTCTTAATTAATATATAAACATTCTTCATTCTTCTTTAGCTTTGAAGCAATATCCACATTTAAGCTTATAGTGAATGCACGCAATATCCGTGAAGCCTATTAGTTTTTGTGTGTCCATTAAATTTTAAATTAAAGTTAGTAAAATTATTTTTTATTTTCAGCCTAGTTTAGAGTGCAGCCAAAATTTTCTTGGTAAGTAAAATTTCGAATTTATTTTTCGTTAAACAATTCAGTTAAACCTTTATAATTATGTTTATAGACACATAGATATAACAAAAAATGTCATCGATTGATTTTATTTGATACTTTTTTATTTTCGAATTCCAACACTTTTCGATCCTTTACATTTATAAATAACCAACAACTTTCCGCCCAAAACTCAACAACGAATAAAAATATGTGGGGAATCGGCCATAGGCTACGCTGGCCCAGTGCAGATTAGGGTGTAATAACATGCACCCGGATCAACCCGGCCTTCGGCGGAAGAACTAGAGATAATAAATCTTTGGTCATCCATCTAATGACCAGCGTTAGCGAACATTGCTTGTTTACGCAATCATAGACCGATTCCGCTAACTCACTACGCTATCAAGCTCCTGCTTTTGACCATTGAATGGTGTTAATGCTGTACATTTTTTTGCACAGAACCCCACACGTTCGTCAAGGAAATTCCACCGACTGTGAAGATACGATGCACAACGTCCTCCAGTATCAAATACAATATCGGTCCTATGGAAGATGGAGGTTTAGCAGTTGTTGTTCTAATCCCTGAAAACGAGACTGTGACTGAAGTAAGAATTTTATTTAAAACTGATTAGGGGAAGTCAGCACAAAGCGGATATACCAGCTTCAATGGGCACTCTTATGATATGACAATTATCAAAATCGACAAATTACGGTGAGCCTCATTAGGCTTGTACGTAAAACTGCGAAGTGAATAAATTGCTGCGATGCGATTTGATGCGGCAAGGCAGCGAAACAAAGAATTATGAAATTGAAGGAATGCGCGATGCGAATCAAGTCGCAAGTTCTTGCGATGCGCCGTGGGAGCTCGTAGATTTTCACGATTCGACGTCGCATCGCAGTTTTGCGTACAGGCCCTTAGTCTGTTTTCTTGAGTGGGAATGTGGAAATATAAGTTTCTATCTTTTCCTTTGAACGTACGGAAACAAATTTATTTACTTAAATATCCGCTTTGGGTTACCTTCCCCTAAGCTGTATTAAGTTTATAGGTAATGTAAGTAAGTTTAATTTTGTAAAAAAAAATTGTTAAAAATTATAAGTAAACCTTTGCTTATCTTTTTTTACAAAAATACATTACTTTTGTTAACTCTTTCTCTCTTAAATTCTTTCCATGACTCTACCTATCAAAATTCGGCAGCTTACTAATTCAGCTTAAATACCACTAATCAGCAATTCGTTACAAATGTTGTAACGAAATAGTGCAGTTTCGAAAGATTGTAGTTGTTACAATTTTCGTCGCAATAGTACGTGTTTAAAGCTTTGCCTGGTTTATTTTGTATATTTTTTTGTCGACATTCAGCTGTGTTTAAAATATCGACTATAGGTAAAACGTGTTCTAACTAACTGATTGCGATACTAAAGGTATACAGTAATTTTTACTAGCACTAAAATTAATTAATTTTATTTTATTTTATTTATAATTAAGGCACACCAACAGCTCACATATTAAATTAATATAAAATAATATAAAGTACATTCTGATATGTGGGCCAATTACAGGCGTACACAACTTTATATAAACAGAATTACAAAGATTTTGGTGGTTAGAAAGTTTGTTTGGTCCTTTTACTAATTATTCTAACATTTATATAATTATTGCCAATAATTTTAGCTAAGCGGTCGTTGTATGTACTACCCGCATTTACTCTACATTCCATTCATAATCAACTTTTTTTAAACTCATTATGCTTACACTTCGTTAACAGTTATTTTACCTCTGACGTTTCCATTCACGCCGTGTGTGAGAGAAGGATATATGACATTTCTATAATGTTAGAGCAGGTTGGTGAGAGAGTCGGAGGTAAAATAACTGTGAACGGAGTGTAGTAACGCTGGCTTATATTTTACGAAACATGTTTTTCCCTTTAAGCGTAGATAAGATAATTTTCAAAAGGAAATTATCCTTTTAATACATACATGCAGCATACTTAAATCACGGTAAAACAGGGGTAAATTAACATCTTTGTATTGTCACAAGATATTTGCTGAGTATTTTTGGTAACCGTATGGTGACGACAAAGCAGATTACAATTGTCACCACCCTCAATCTTCCCTGCGGGTGCCATACAAGGGGGCTGAGAGTTAAGACTGTGATGATTAATGGGCAGCGGCGTTTCTCTTCTATAATCTGACAATATACTGCGACTTACGTGCCTGTTAGATTGCTACAGGCTCTTCACCTATTACATGGGACCTGACCTAATTACCTACCGAACCGGGTTGTAGATTTACCTTTGCCTATCCCTTCAGGGATATAAGCGTGATTTTTATGTATGCTATGTAATTTTTGACATTTGACACGACGGCCACTTCTCAGTAATACTACGTCAATTTCATACATTTTTATTATATTCTTTCGAATAAATTGGCCACTTACCTATGCCCTCTTGTGTAACACATGTATACACAACTTGTGTATACATGTGTCTAAACCCTTTCCCCCAACAATTTCAGATCCCTTACGGTATAACGGACGACTATTCGGAAGAAGTCAGTGCCATCTTCATACAGGACCCCGGCCGGTACCAGACGTGGTCAGCGCTTCTTAATGTGGACGGCACCCACTCCCGATGGCGTCGAGGCCCCGACATAACCACCAGAAACAGCACAGGGGAAATATACCCAAGGAACTACACGATAAGGGTCAAAATGGACCATGAGAGGGTGGACGGAATTAACAAAGTCAGAGCTTCCTTCTCTTGGAACACATTTGATGGTAAGACTTTTAAATTATCTAAGTTCATTCTGTACCTGTTCTCCCTACCCTCATTGTTAACTGTAACTTTATCACTGTACATTATTTCATATTTATTCCATTACTATTACTTGTTATCAACCCATTATAATCTAGCATGTATTCTAAGGTTAATTAATTCTAACTTATTTTACCTTATCCTTAACTTTATTTTATTTGCTACAGAAAATGACACCTGCTTCACTCTTGGCAACAACTGCGGCAAAGGGATCCACCAAGTGGACATATTGGTAAGCTGTCAATAGCTATGATTGTTAATTATTGTTACCAAGTAAGCTTTTGCTATCCAAAGAAAATAAAATAAAAGCTCGCTACAGTTACGATTGTGATTCCTGATGATTTTGAATGACACTTGACCTGGCTAGGATCACACAAAAAAGAGCGACGAATTTCGAAAAAATTATCAGCGCGGTTGGCGGATGACGCGGGTTTGATTCAGGGATCAGCAAGACAGGATTTTTCTAATTTTTTCTGAGATAAAAAAAAAACTATTCATATGGGGCCCAAAGTCCGCTACCAATATTGGCCAGTCTCGTAGTAATTACCATGTTAAAAACCGATGTATACCCCTTAGCTTTATTGACTGCTGCCTTGAAGAGACATGTCATGACATGACATTATTATTATTAAACACACGAAGCTGTCCGTTTTAGGCCTGCCTTGGCCCGCTTTCACCTATATTATTTTATTTTTTATTTTATTTTATATATTTTACAGAAAACTTACAGCTATCTTAAATATTGATAGGTAGGTATTAAGTAGAGAAACTGAAGGCCATTTACAAGTTTCCACATGTAGGTAACTATTATGTTGAAATAATAATCAATTAATAACCCTATAGATAGTAAAATGAAAGATACTTGGTGTTTGCAGTCTGGCATGGCGCGCAGCGTCGTGATGTCCCAACTGCCTTTGGACACGGCGTGCGACGTGTACCTGAGTGGCGGTTACGGGTCCACGCGCCTTTTCTACCGAACGCCGCACTGCAGTCAGCTGACCCAGTGTGTGGGTGGGTATATTGGAATCCAACAATAAGTTTTTGGTGAAGCTAAAGGTGTACTTGTAGGGGAACTAAAATCGCTCATCAGCAACCCTTTATTGTCTCCACTGCTGGGGCACGACCCTCCCCTATGGTTGGAAGAATAAAGGGAGATTGGGCCATAACCCACCACGCTGACCCAGTGTGTGTTGGTGGGTAACTAAAATTGCTCAACTCCTGACTATATTCGTCAACTATGACGTCACGACCACATCAAGCAATTTAGGGGGACGGCAACGTCCTATTCGCGACATTGAGTAATGTGGAATATAATATAGGGCATCTAGAAGCTATATTAATATATTTGCCGTGTGGTGACGGCAGAGTAGAATACAATTGTCACCACCCCAAATCTCTCCCGTGGGTGTCGTACAAGGCGACTAAGGATAAATTAGTGATGAGGAATGGGCAGCAGCGTTCCTCTTATACCATCTAGCTATGTACCTACTGCGACTTTTGTGCCCGATAAATGGCAATAGGCTCGCCACCTATTACATGGGACCTAACATAACTGGCGAAACGTGGGTGCTAGTTCACCTCTGCCTACCCCTTCGGGGATATAGGCGTGATTTATGTATGTATGTATGTGTAGAAGCTATATTCCCGAAACTATTGCTGCAATTCATTATTCTTGCTCCAGATTGTTCCATTACAGTTGCCAAGCAATTATTGCCAAAAAATGCCCATGTAAGGCATCTGCTGGTGGTTCGCCCTTCATCATTCGGGTGCTCACCGGGCAATTTCGACTCCCAGCGTGATTCAGTGCTGGTACATTCCTCGTAATATTTTCGCTTCCAGGCCGCTGGAAGACTTCTATATTTAGTAATACTTAAAGTACCTAATTATGATGTCAACATGCCTTCAGATTCCGAGAAAGTGAACAACCTGACGCTGGAAGCCGAACCCAGTGAAGAGGGCTGGACCATTGCCGTAAGCTGGTCGCGACCACAGTTCGACCCAATTCAGTACAACGTCTCTCTCTTCGCCGAAGATTTTTTCAGTAGCGTTATTGTGTCCGGGGTTAGTACTAATATCGCACTCCATTGATAAACCCGTAAATATGAGACATTTTGCAAAAGGTTTGATATTCCAATCGATAGGAAATTTTCATTTGCGTTTACTGCTAAGAAAAGCGTTAACTATGGTAAGATTTGGACATAAAATCGGTTTTGGAGAAACCAGATTTATTCGTGCCGTTTAGTGACGGCAGAGCAGAATACCATTGTCACCACACCCCATCCCTCCCGCGAGT
This sequence comes from Cataclysta lemnata, assembly GCA_963931975.1. NCBI lineage: Eukaryota > Metazoa > Arthropoda > Insecta > Lepidoptera > Crambidae > Cataclysta > Cataclysta lemnata. Next base: position 11,069,500 of record OZ008356.1, on the reverse strand, counting down.
GTCGTATGAGGCGACTAAGAATGAAGACAGTGATAAGCGGCGGCTTAACGTACCTTCCGAAGCACAGAGGAACTCAAGATAATAAATTTTTGGTCACTCATTCAATGACCGGTTTTAGCGACCATTGCTTAGTTTACGCAATCGCAGTTCAAGCGCGCTATGCCGCTGCGCTAGCGAGCTCCTCCTCATGTTTCCTACAAGGCAAAAAAGATACAAGTCTCATTATTCATTTTTATCTCAGAACGAAACACAGGCGACCTTCGATGGTGTGGAAGCAAGCGGGATGTATAGCGTGGCAGTCGGGGCCAAGCGTGGTTCTTGGACGGCCTACACCAGCGCCAGAGCAATATTTCCAGGTACCCCTTAACTGTTAATGATTGCCCGGTGTAAACCAATAAGCACCTTGGGGCACCCGAATGGCGGAGGGCAAACCACCAACAGCAGCATACCCAATTAAAGAGGGTTGGTGTCAGGCAGGCGGCTGTAAAACCTAAGCCAAAACCTTGAGCGGTATGGATTGTAATGTTGTCATTCCAATAGCTCTCTTCGTTTATCGGTCTCTCGACATGGTTCTTTCCATCTCTTTTCAATACATTCATTCTTACTAGCACCTTTACGGTGTGATGGATGATATGAATCAAAAGGGAGTGGATGGCTTGATGACGTCTGACCGATATTAATGGAAGAGGAAACATGCTGCGCCGACCCTAGATAACCTGGGAACAGGGCAGGGAGAAAAAGAGTATAATCTGGACATCTTCAAGGCCAGAATGTACAGGTATCTGCTAGGCGAGCGTGTACCTTAATAAGCCTCTTCTCATCATCGTTTCCCATCAGTCGTGATTATGGTCAAACGCTCTGCCTATTAATTTTTTTTTAAATCTTCGGGGATATATAAGAGTGAATGATGTAGGTATGTGTTAAGATTGTACTTAGTATGTGTACCTTGGAGGAAATAAATATAGTGTGGCGTTCCGCAGAGCGCCGCGAGCCGGACGCCCTGGCGCCGGCGGGGGCGTGGTGGGCATTGGCGGCGCTGGTGGCAACAGCTGCCGCCGCTTTGCTCTGGCGGCGGAGACGCAGCAGTCACGCTCCTATCTACTTCCAGGTCAGTGTCCCTATTTCCAGGTCCGTTTTCTTCCTTCAAGGTCGGACTTCCTACTTTCAGATCAGCCTCCCTGATCCCAAGTTAGCGTCCCAAATTCAGGTCAGCGTCCGTATTTTTAGTCCCCCTAGCCAAGTGGCCAATCGAACGCATAGAATACAAATGTATGAAACTGACATAGGTCAACGATATATACCCTTCCTACTTCTACAAGTAGGTCAGCCCCCCTACATTCAGGACAGCTTTTCTACTTCAAGGTCAGCCTCCCTACTTCCTGGTCAACCTACTAAACTTCCTATTTCTAGGTCAGTCTTCCTAATTCCAGGTTCAATTCCCTACTTCCGGGTCAGCTTCGAACCCGATTCCAAGTTAGCGTCCCTAATTCCAGATCAGCATCCCTCTAGCCAGCCCCTCTAGCCAAGTGGCCAATCGAACGCATAGAATACAAATGTGTGAAAATGATATAACCCTCCGATTTATATTGCCGTTCCTACTTCTACGAGTAGGTCAGACTACCAGGTCAGCTCCTTACTTTCAGTACAGTCTTCCTACTTTCAGGTCGGCCTCTCTACTTCCAGGTCAGACGTCCAACTTCCAGGTTCACTTCCCTACTTAGAGGTCAGCCTCTCTGATTCCAAGCTAGCGTCAATAATTCCAGATCAGTGTCCCTGTTTCCAGCCCCTCTAGCCAAGTGGCCAAAAAAGTTCGAATAGCGAACGAATAGAATACAAATGTGTGAAACTGACATAAGCCAACGATATATCCTTCCTATTTCTACGAGTAGCCTACCAGGTCAGCTGATACTTTCAGGACAGCCTTCCTACTTCAAGATTACCCACCCTAATTCCAGGTCAAGCTTCCTACTTCTAGAGGAGGCTTTGTTTCCAGGTCATCCTCCTTACTTCCAGTTCAACTTCTCCTACCGAAATGTCGTAATTTATTGCATAAATGCACTTCTGACTGCACAAACTAAACCATTCAACCCATTCATGACCACCCAAACACGATATGATAAAGTCATTGACAGATTTATTATTATTTCTGACAGATCAAAGCAATAAATGGCTTTAACATAACGTGTTTCGTATGTGCACTGACCTCTATGATACAAGTACGCTGGACTGAACACTTCTACTAAAATGACAAATATTTCTTGTGTCGATTTGAAGATGGATGGATGGAAGGACGACAACCTTCAGTCCAGCGTACGTGTATTGTAAACCGCTGAGGAGTCTTAACTGTGCTTGGTCTTCATCGTCAGAGACGGTAGGTTGTTAAATAGAGGTCAGTGCGTATGTGTCATTCACACGATAAACAGGGCTCCATTCGTAACTTAGGACCCAGAAGACAAGGCGCCTCAGGAGGTGGGCGACCCCCTGGACTCGGAGCCGGCCGAGGACAAGTGGGAGCTGCGGCCCGAGCGGCTGCTGCTGCACGAGGTGGTGGGCGAGGGCGCCTTCGGGGTGGTGCGCCGCGGCACGCTGGCGCCGGGGGGCCGGGAGGTGGCCGTCAAGATGCTCAAAGGTAACCCTATCCGGAGTCATTTGGCGGATCGGAGTTTTAGGTGGGTTCGGAGACCCATCTGAGACTGACTCCCCTGAATGAATACTGAATACATAAAAATCGGGCCCGAGACTCCTTTGAGTACTTTTCGCTAGTCCTCATAGTTTTGGCTTTGGCCTATATAGAATATAAAACACTATTCTACAGAAAACTTTTAAATTTTCCTATGCGGATATCCAAATCGCGCCTTTTCTACGTAAGGGGCTATCCATTGACTATGTCACACCTTAAGAGAGGAGGAGAGGTCAACGAAGTGTGAATTTCTGTGACAAGGGGTGGGAGGAGCCCGAAGTTTCGTGACGTCACATTTCAAAATGTAAAACCCGGCACCCGCACGGTACATCATTGGAATGCTGTTACGCCTCCATTTCTAGATGTATAATTGCTAAATATGTGACCTCACACTAGGGGGGCGGTTTGACAGATGTGACCAACTGTGACAAGGATAGTAGGGGCGGGGTAAAAAATCACACAATGAGTGTGACGTACCTACTTTATGGATGACCCTAGGGCTAGGTTCACACGGCATTGTACCGGCACGTTTTTATGCAGGATGTCTTACCTACCGAACAAGTAGTGGCCATTACATTGAGTATAGTATAAACGGTTGACGCGTCGCCTGTCCTGCACAAAATCGTATACGTGTGAAAGGCTCTATACTCAATGTATGAGCCATTGCTTAATTTCGTAAGATTAATCCTGCAAAAAACGCGCCGAACAATGCCGTTTGAACCTAGCCTAAGAACAAAGCCCCCCTCCCCAGACTTCCCGACGCTGGAGGAGGTGCGCTCGTTCCGGTCGGAGATGGAGCTGATGAAGAGCGTGGGCGCGCACCCGCACGTGGTGAGCCTGGTGGGCGTGTGCAGCCGGCGGCGGCCGCTCATCGTGGCCGAGTACTGCAGCCGGGGCGACCTGCTTACGTACCTCAGGTAGATATATTTCTAGCAAGACAGCTTAGCCCTTCTTTTATAACCCAATATATATGAACTAAGAATAATTGCAATACTTACCTACCTCAGGTATCTATTTCAAAGAGAGATACTAAAAGGCCGCTTCCTTCGCCACTGATCAAGTTCCCAATAAATTACTTACACTCAAGCCATTATACATGGTGTAACAGAGAGGTGAGTGCAGTCATATTTAAAGGGGTTATTCAGGCCATCAAACTGAACAACTTTCGCTAAGGGACCAAAATCGATATCTCAGAAAAAATAAACACTCCTCCTTACAAACTAATGTCAGCTGGTTCTCGGTCTAGTATGGGGAAGTGATTTTTTTCTGAGATTTCGATTTTGGTCTCTTAGCGAAAGTTGTTCAGTTTGATGGCCTGAATAACCCCTTTAAATATGACTGCACCTTTCTGTTACACCCTGTATAGAACAGTTCCGGTTTAGCACTACCAGCGCCCTGGGCAAGATTTCTACGGCACCGGCGGCAATTCTATTCCATACGAAAAAGAGAATGGGTATAATGAAATGATTGTTCGCCAAGGCTAGTCATTGGATAGGTGACCAAAAATTTATTGTCTCGATTTCCACGTGCTTCGAAAGGCACGTTAAGCCGTTGGCCCCGGCTGCATCTGCAGTCGTTAATACCCACCAACCCGCACTGGAGCAGCGTGGTGGGTTATGGCCTAATCTCTATATTCATTCATAGGGAAGGCTCGCGCCCCAGCAGTGGGGACATTAAAAAGGGCTCGTGAAGGTCATGATGTTGACTATATACAATGCAATCAAGCAAGATACACTATACTTCACCTCCTCCATTCCTTTTCAGGTGCTCCTGGGACGTGATGGTGTCAAAACGCAACGCCAAGTACTACAACAACAACACAGAGAGCTCCGACTACCGCAACGACCTGTTCAAATGCAAGCCGCCAGCCGAACACTCAAAGTTGGTGGTCAACAAATTGTACGATCTCCAGGGCGTTTGCGACACAGACCTAACCACCAGGGATCTACTGTCGTTCTGCCGGCAAATCGCTATGGGCATGGAGTTCTTGGCCTCCAACAGGCTGGTCCATCGGGATTTGGCTGCAAGGAATGTGTTAGTAGCCAGCGACAGAACCTTGAAGATAGCAGACTTCGGCCTCTCCAGGGACGTGTATGAGGAGAACCAGTACAAACAGAAGGGCTGCGGCAAGATGCCCATGAAATGGATGGCGCTGGAGTCGCTCACCCACAGGATTTACACAACGCAGAGTGACGTGTAAGTACCCAGGCATTCCAGACCTCGTAGCGTGGAGAAAATCTCCTCGGGGAAATGTTTTCCGCTCGCTCTCCCACTAAATCCAGAGACGAAACACTATCAAGTGGTGGAGAGAGAGGTTGTCCACGGCCCGTGCTAGGCCTACAGTGGCGGGTTATTTTTCTATTTTTTTTAAAGCACTTTTACCTATTGGAAATGTCAGTCCTATCGAGATTATCTCTTCGGTACCGGACGCACTCCATCAGCAGGTGTTGAACATCTATGACACCACAGTTTTCACAATTTGGTGAATCTGTTAATTTTCTCCACGTCCCGATAGTCCGACAAGTTTGTGCAGGGGGCCCTCCAGCGGTACGAGACGGGGACGGGTGTTGTAATATATACTCTTTTATAATCTAATTTAGTGTCAATTTTTGAAATACTTAAGTTACAATTCTTTTTGGCTATCAAACTTACTTCAAAATAAATACCGACAGTAAACAGACGTTTTCTTTAATTTTACGCTTTTCAACAATTATTTTACAACAATCGTTATCAGCACGAAGCTCTAAAGTGGATTAAAGTAAACATTAATATCTGGAAATTGTGTGGTGATATTTCTTGAAGTCGGTGGTAATTTTTTCGTTGTACCAAATGTCACGAGGCGACTATATGGTAAGAGAAAATCATTCCACAAATTTGCCTTCTATAATTTTACGCAATAGAGATGACTACAGTAGATGGAAGTTTAGAATGCGTAATTATTTATTACATGGGGACTTATGGGAAGCAGTCGACGGTTATCCTACTGGAGATACCACACCCGATCCTCTTAAAACAAGAAAAGATAGGAAGGCACTTACTTCAATTTGCATGACGGTAGATGATTCTGCTATCATACATGTAACCAATGCCAAGACAGCATCAGAAGCTTGGTTAGCTTTACAAAAGGCGTATGAAGATAGAGGAATGGGACGCAAGTTAGCTTTAGAGCGCAGGCTATATAGACTATGTCTTGATGATTATGATGATATTGAGAAATATATTCATTCGGTTATGAGTACTGCTCAAAGTTTAGCTGACATAGGGAAAATAATTGAAGATTCATCGTTAGCTGCAATCTTATTAGGAGGCTTAACCCCAAAATTTGATCCTCTTGTTATGGCCTTGGAAAATAGTAATGTCGAAATTACTACAGATTTGGTGAAGGAAAAACTTCTAAATGAAATGTCAAAAGGTCAGCTTTCAAAAACTGATGGAACCGCTTTACGGTCTGATGTAAGCCGTCGTGATAAACCGAGAAAGAAAAAACCAATAGTATGTTATGATTGTAAAGAGCCAGGACATAAAAGGCCAGATTGTCCGTTGAGAAATTTGAAAAAACCAAAGGAGTCAACGTCACAGCAAGCACTTGGCGTAGATGATGGCAATTCCGTGGACCACTGGATTATTGACTCTGGCGCTTCACAACATATGACTTTTAGGAAGGACTGGTTTACGACCTATAAATCGAAAGACTCTGTAAGTGTTACTGTTGCTAACGGAGAAAGAGTTAGTTGTGTTGGTTTCGGTGACATTTCTATAGCTACTTCATCAAATGTAAATCGTATTAATAATGTTATATATATTCCTAAGTTAAAAACTAATCTTTTATCTGTACATAAATGTGTCGAGAAAGGATTCTCTATTTTGTTTGATAAGAATGGTTGTAATCTTTTTAGAAGTGATACCTTTTCCTTTACAGGAGAATCTGTTTTGAGTGGTTCAGTTAGCAGAGGGCTGTACAAATTAAACTGTACTGTAAATTCCCCTTGCAACACTGTGTTCGATTCGTGTGCGGTTGAAACTATATCCGAATATGAATTGTGGCACAAGCGCTTAGGACACCTATGCAGAATTGGTATGGATATATTAAAAAATAGTAATGTAGGTATTGATTATAAGACTGTAGATAGAAATAATTGTATAGCTTGTGTGGAAGGTAAACAATCGCGAAAACCTTTCAAGAAGATTGTGTATGATAAGGCATCTTCTTTACTAGAGCTAATACACTGCGATTTATTTGGACCGACGAATACAACGTCGTTCCAAGGCAGTAAATATTGCTTAGTTTTAATTGATGATTTTTCGCGTAAAATATTTGTTTATTTCTTGTCATCGAAAGGAGATGTGAAAGAAAAGTTTAAACTCTTTCATTTATTAGTCGAACGTCAGACTGGGGCAAAATTAAAAAATGTGAGGACTGACAATGGAACAGAGTTTGTTAATCAGGAACTAACAAATTATTTCTCTTCCCATGGTATAGTACATCAAACGACCGTACCTTATTCTCCGCAGTCAAATGGAGTAGCCGAACGTACTATACGCTCTATTGTGGAAAAGTCGCGTTCCATGTTAGCAAGCAGTGCACTGCCTTTTTCTTATTGGCAAGATGCTGTTGAGACTGCTGTATATTTAAAAAACAAGTCACCTCACCGTGCTTTAGGTCGTTCGCTAACACCTTTCGAAAAATGGTATGGCACTAAGCCTAATCTAACACATTTAAAAGTATTCGGATGTCGAGCTTTAGTGCATACACCTTCGTGTCATAGGACAAAGTTTGACGTGAAAGCACAAGAATGTATATTTGTAGGTTATTGTCAAGATGTAAATAGTTATTATTTTAGAGATGCTAGGTACCCCAAGAAATTAGTTAAGGCTAGAGATGTCACTTTCTTTGAGGATTGCTTCACTCCTTTGAAGTCTAGTGAAGGACATGAAAATAATATTCACCTCGGACCTACTTTGCAATTGTCAAGGGATGAACAACTTCCGATTGTTTCTGAAGACCCTGACATTGTTAATAGGGAAGTGAGTAGTCCTTTGCCTGGGACTTCAACCGATCTTGAAGCTCCAGACAACAGTGATCCATTTACGGTATGTCCACTAAGGGGGGAAGATGTTGTAAATACTCCACTTAATTTGCCATTATCAGAAGAAGGGCAAAGGTATCCTTCAAGAGTTCGAAAACCACCCGATTACTTTTCTTACAATATCTTAGACACAGAATACTCGGAACCTACAAGCTATTTTGAGGCGATGAACTCTGATGATTTTTCTAAATGGCAGGTTGCGATGCAAAGTGAGTATCAGTCTCTGATGAAATTGAAAACATGGAGGTTAGTAGACAAACCTGATAAGAAGGTAATACATAGTAAATGGGTGTATAAGGTGAAGATGGATGCACATGGGAATGTAGTCAAATACAAAGCACGACTTGTAATAAAAGGCTATAGTCAGGTCGAAGGAATCGACTACAAAGACACGTTTGCACCTGTTGTTCGACATTCATCTTTACGAACACTTATGGCACTTGCGACAAATCTTGGTCTCAAGATGAGACACTTGGATGTGGAGACTGCATTCCTCAATGGAGATCTATCCGAGGAAGTATACATGCATCAGCCACAAGGATTTGCAGTAAAAGGGCAAGAAAACAAAGTTTGTTTGTTGCAAAAGTCTCTCTATGGACTTAAGCAGGCACCTAGGTGTTGGTATAATAAGCTAAGTGAAACGTTAATTAAAATAGGTTTCACTAAAATACCATCGGAGCCTTGTGTGTTCATAAAACTTTTTGGTTCAGACCTTGTCATCTTGGCTTTCTACGTAGATGACATAATAGCATTTTATAGAAAAGATATTCATTTTGACACTGTCAAAAATTACTTACAAAAATATTTCACAATAAAAGATTTAGGAAATTTAAGTTATTATTTGGGCATTAATGTTTTTCAAAATGAAGATGAAATAAGAATAAACCAAAAAACGTACATTTTGAATCTACTGAAAAAGTTCAATATGGAACAATGTAAAGGATTTAATACACCTTTGTCAAATAATAAATTAGAAGATGAAGACAAAGACGGTAAGCATTCCAATGAAATATATCCTTACCAGAGTTTGATTGGTTGTTTATTGTTCTTGGCTGTAAATACTAGGCCAGACATTGCCTTCGCGACTAGCTACCTGAGTCAATTTAATACCTGTTACACTAAGACTCATTGGATCGCCGCAAAGCGAGTTCTTCAATATCTGAAGGAAACTATAGATTTTTCTATTACTTATAGGAAGTCTGATAAGCCACTTGTCGGATATACAGATGCAGATTGGGGAAACTGTAAAATGGACCGACGTTCATATACGGGATATCACTTCCAATTAGGAAATGGACCAGTATCTTGGGCTTCTAAAAAACAGCCGACTGTTGCACTGTCGTCAGCAGAAGCAGAATACATGGCTCTCACTGACGCTGCTAAGGAAGCTGTATATTTAAGGCGGTTTATATCTGAGGTATGTGGTCATAAACCTAACTGTATAACTATATATACTGATAGTCAAAGTGCTCAAAGTATAGCGAGCAATCCTGTTTATCATAACAGAACAAAACATATTGATACTAAGTACCATTTTATAAGAGAGAAAGTATCAGAAAATATTATAGGTTTAAAGTTTATTAAGAGTACAGAAATGCCTGCGGATGTAATGACAAAACCATTAGGGCGTATAGCTCATAATAAATGTGTAACTTGCATGGGTATAACTTGATATTTGTAGTTACTTGACCTATATATTTTATAGATATTTATAATGTTGGCTACTTATTGTTTATGTTTTTATGGGATAGTTATGTGACTAATGTGTTTGTTTTTGTGACTTAAGTTTGTACCTAAATTTAGATTAAGGGGGGATGTTGTAATATATACTCTTTTATAATCTAATTTAGTGTCAATTTTTGAAATACTTAAGTTACAATTCTTTTTGGCTATCAAACTTACTTCAAAATAAATACCGACAGTAAACAGACGTTTTCTTTAATTTTACGCTTTTCAACAATTATTTTACAACAACGGGGCACTCTAGATGACTCACCCCCGCCAACATCCAGAGCGCCCCGTCCCCGCCACCGCTCCTCATACCGCAGGAGGGTCGCGCACGAAGTTGTCAGACTATAGGATAGGCCTACGAGGTGGACGTGGTAAAGCTCCATACTTTATTTGTTGCAGGTGGTCGTTCGGCGTGGTGATGTGGGAGGTGGGCAGCGTGGGGTGCAGCCCGTACGCCGGAGTGGCGGGCGCGCGACTTCCTCGGCTGCTGCGCGCCGGGTACCGCATGCCGCGGCCGGCGCACTGCCCGCGACCGCTGTACGTACGCGACGCCACTGACCTCTATTATGCACGTACGCTGGCCTGAAGGTTGGCATCCAAAAAATTAAGCCTATTATCGCCATCTTGGCGCTGATGGTACAGGTGTACGAAGGTGACCGTCCACGGAACTAATATTAGAGATGCATTAATTGTAATGTCAATTAATTACATGCAAAAAACGTCAAATTTAGCAGGTACCTTTGCCGCTCGAGAACATTTGACATTTTAGTAGACGTATTCAGTCCAGCGTAGGTACTTGTATAATAAAGGTCAGTGCACAACGCATAATCAAATTAAAGTCTGTTCCGTCTAACTTGTATCTACTATTTGGTAAACAATCTTGGCACACCGTTTTATTGGAAATACAGCATTATAAATAAACTGATAACTAGATTCAATAGGTTTCATGTCTATAATAACGATTTATTGTAATAGATTATATATACTTAATTATAATTTTATTTTTAATGGGTGATTTTTTTTAAAATTTGTACCAAGTTAGTTTACCAAATAAGACAAGTTAGATTGAACAGACTGAACAAACAAAATTGCTTAGACAAATTAAAAAGCCGGACAAATGGCAATAAGCCTGACAAATCCGGACAGACGGTAATCCGGACTCCTACAAGAGGGGTTGAAAATCTGGAATTTTCTCCTACTAAAGGTCGCCCTGCCATAAGCAGCGCTGTATCCTCGAAGATCCTCAATTTGAGATATAAAATTTGATTTTATTGACTTGATTGGGATTTTGTGAAATTTTTTGGCCGGAAAATCTCAAATATAATTTTTTGGACTTCGCAGTGTTCGGTTCATTACCGAACACTTAAGCCTACGGTGATCGACAGTGTACCTTTAACCGTGCACTCTTAGCATTCAACATTAACATTTAAACAATAAACATTTATACTTAATACAAATCTAAAATTACTTACATCCACCGAGTTCAGGCTGCAACACGCGGTATTGACCACTGTTTGCTGCAGCGGAAGTAAACTATCCATGCTATCCTCTTTGGTGCGAACGGAGTGTGGACATTTCTCGGTGACAGGTACGACCTGATGACGAGCTGCTGGCGAGCGCACCCCCGCGAGCGTCCCACCTTCAGCGAGCTGCACGCGAGACTCGACGAGCTGTTGAACCGCGCCTGCGCTGACGACTACCTGCGTCTGGATATGGACCTGGATTTGGACCTGGACCTGGACTTGGATGGCCGCCAACCGGTGCCGGTGCCTGCGCACAAGTACGTGCGCATGATCATCAGGTCAGTACTGTTAGGTCCTGGTGGATGGAATTGGCAAGTTAGTTAAGCCGTTGGTCCCAGCTGCATCTGCAGTAGTTAATACAACCCACCAACCAGCACTGGGCCAGCGTGATGGGTTATGGCCTATTCTCCTTATATTTTTCCATTCATATGGAAGGCCTGTACCCCAACAGCAGGGACATTTAAGGGCTGGTGATGATGATGGCCGTATGGTGACGGCAGAGTAGAATACAATTGTCACCTCCCCAAATCTCTCCCGTGGGTGTCGTACAAGGCGACTAAGGATAAATCAGTGATGAGGAATGGGCAGCAGCTCAGTAAAATTGTGTAATGTCATAAACCTGAAATGTACTCGAAAACACATCTGAGCTCTCTCCTTAAGAACGTGTGCTTGTCTCGCAGGAGCAAGTTAGGCTGGTCGCGCGGCGAGTCGTACGAGCGGCCGTTGCGCGCTGCGCCCGCGCAGAGCAACCACTACTCTTCGCCGCCCGCCGCCCTGGCCCGCACGCCCATCTCCTAGCGTCGATTTCACTGCACTGAACGTTCAGCTACGGCTCGCATTCCCACGCCTATATTTTTTATTTTAGACTGGCGTCTTATTATAAAATAAAATAAAAAATATAGGCGTGCTAGCTTTCGGCCCGCGACTTCGTTTGCGTGAACTACCCTAAGAGCATGTTTCAATCTTCGGATTGCGATTATGCAACAGATAACTAAATTCAAAATTAAGGAGCAGAATATGTAGGTATGATTGTAACTGGAACTTAGAGGTGGTGAAACAGGGTCGTACCTTTTATAATTAGATTCGAAATTTACGGGACTACCATACAAACGTTCAACCCCCATTTCCCTTAGGGGTTGAATTTCCAAAAATCCTTTCTTGGTACTCGCTTACAGTGTAAGAGGAAGCATGGTGCAAAATTTTAAGTTTCTAATCCTACTAGGTTTTAGTTTATTGAAACGGAGTAATAATAAGTATACGAATATTATATTAGGATTTGATATTGTATTGCAATTAGTTAGGGAAAAGTTTTGTCAAAACTAGAAAGCGTAGTATTCGTCGTATCTTCTCTCGAATAGTCAACGATATTATGATTCATTTGCGTTCATTGGTGTTTGTTGTTTGGCTACAGCGGGGCTGGCTAATTCGCAGTATGCCCGCCTTATGAATTATTCGCTTATATTTCAACCAAACTGTGTTTAGGATCCGGGTCGAAGGACCAAACAAGGAGATAATCTATCTCAGTGTTTTTCTATTTGTGTGTAACCCATAGGGGTGTCGCAAAGCCTTACTTGGGGGGTCGCCAAGGGTTCTATACTACAACACAAAAACAGTTTGCAGGAGTTGCTAGAACTTTTAAATCTGTAAAGGGGTCGCGTTATCACTGATCATATCGGACGAAAAACCTAGTCCAAAATAAAGAAAAGTGAAACAAACTGAAATGCCCCAATTTTCACATCAATTGGCCTAGTTGACTTGTTCCACGCCAGTTTATCTCCAAAGGAGTTGGCACGGTGTAATAATTAACATACATATTTCGCCAACTTTCTTAATTATGTCCCATCCATTTAATGGGGGGCGAACCTATTACCATCTACCGGGCACATATTATGTCCACATTTAATTTAATTAAAACCTTTTGGTGCCTATTGCCGGCTGTGTCTAGATGAATTGAATGTGATATTACTTAGTCGGTTAGTTTGGAAGTACTTAAGCTTTAATTTTGTAAAATTAAATAGCTACGTTAAGTTATATTAAGGTTAAGTATATACCAGTTAGAGGCAATTATAGGTATATTGAGAATTGGTATCTAGCGTTTCGCAGACGGGAATAATTCCACGCCCATTCCAATAGTTCAATTCATTAGTTCTAACATGCCCTGGGAATATTGTCTCAGTAGTTCGAATCTGATATTGTTTTATTTGCTCTGCACAAAATTATTGTATTGAAAATTGGAAAGATTCGCGATATCCGGACGCTTGTGAAAACTCTATGTAAGGTTTTTATTACAAACTATTAGTACTACTGAAAAAATGGCGGAATAAATTGACTGGTGATAAAAGATAATTCCGTTCGCTAGTGACGTCATTTTCGAGCAAAAAGGATGTCAATAGCAACAATTTACATAAATAATCTTCAACTTTGACGTCAAACCTGGCCAATCATGTTGCTGGAATATATCCATACTTTATTTTTAGCTATTATGAATGGTTACTTGCCTAAGGTTATAGACGACGACACACTACAGTGAGGACTTCAACTGCAGTAGTAATTTCAGTGTTGCAACGTAGATAAATATTAAGCATGAGTTGCCAATGAATCTAATTGTGGAATCATAATTAATATTTAGATTTTATTACTATGATTAAGTTTCACTGAGATTGTTAGTGAAATAAATATTCAGTTAAATTATGCAATAAAAACTTGTTTGATTTTATAATATTCACCTATCATTCACATGCGTACTTATTTATTTATTATTATTTAAATCACCCCTATTTATCCCTTAATGAGTAGGGTAAGACGGGTTAGGTGTGAGTGTGCGAAATATTCTTAATCTGTACCAAATATTTAATAAATATATATTATCATGATTTAGTAATAAAACAATGTGTAATGAAATCATATTATAATATTATTCAATATATTTTTACAATGATATAACTTAATTCTAAATACAAAAATATCAATATTCATCGTACTTTAACATCACGTCTGACCATCCCTTGACTGGAGTGTGATTTGGGCTTTATAATTTCCAATAAAACCTAGACCACACTGTAGACAAACCTTTCACTTTTATTCATGTTATAGTTATCTTTATGTATCAACAATCGGGACGAACTCAGGTGTGAGCAAAACATAAGAGCAATTTCATAATATTCCATCTAAACCTAGCAGCTTAACGAATTATGATATGGCTAAATCAACAATCAATCAATTGGTTTTCGTTTCTCTTTATCACGCCTCGTATATCAATAATATTTACAGATGTATGTAAATAGGTCTAACATGCAATAGCAAACTAAAAATAATGATTACTAGCATGTTTTATGAATATTTTAAAATGATATAGTAATTCATGAGTTGATGATTTCGATAATTACAATATCCCCAAATGTTGTACTGAGGCTATCTGAAAATAGTGAGTAGTGAAGTATCAGCTTATTGGAGGAGATCTGAGAAATCAAACTAGATGTAAGTAGTTAGGAATGGCAAGATACCCTGACAACTAAACTTATCTAACTCTTCGAGTCTTTGAATCGAATGTTTTTATTTAGGTTAATATTTTTACTAAATAATAAGGTTAGGTGGTTCCCACTGAGATATGTCATGCGGGACGCAATAACAGTTGAAGGTGACATTTGTTTCGATGCATGCCAATCACCACTCAGTGGCTGTCGTTGGATTCTACTCATTTACGTAAAAAACATTACTACTATAAAACTTTACTTTCCGTGGTTTAATTTCATAGCATTGTTTATTAAATTATTAACTTTTAACGAAATGGGAACGAAAACAGTAAATTAGTGACAAATATATTTAAAATACGCACCCAATAGCCTGAAAAAACTTTTATTTATATAACTTTTTTTTTTAAATAATACGCGATAAAGCAAATTTTAATAATACGCGATAAAGCAAAGTTTTTTTTGTTTGGGCGTTAACTCAGTATCAACTTCAGATTTTTAAATAATTGTGTTATAATTATATTATTAGTAATGTCAGACATATTGCTCCATTTTGCTAAACTACAACATCCCCTCAACATCTATCCTATTGATACAAAAGTGTGAATTCTACCACCATCTCTATACAAAACTTACTTATCTAAAACATGTAGGATTACATGCGTGTAAACGTGCCTACCAGCTACAGATGCGTAAGTCGGCTAACAACATTGTACATTTAAAAACATCGCCATACTATATTGCTTTAGTAAAGGCTGATACTAAAAATGTCTTATTAACATTATAAAGTCTATATACAATATGTTAAAAAAGACATACATTCACATGTACTCTAAACTTCAATGCTTCTTAAGAGATTGAATGTATAATTATTATAGCCAATTTGAGCTATTCGCCGACTAAGCAAGCCTACACACTGACAAGAACGTAACACACGAAGACCTTTGGCTGATAATACTAAGATTGCATTACACTAAGTGGTGGCATATTATTGTGATCACATACGTTACACCAACACTCATAGCATATTTTATATCTATATATTTTACATAAGTACACATTGTGAGTTTTAGGTTATTTTTACTGTTATTAATTTATACATACATTCAAGCATTCACAGCAATCTATAACGTTGATTTTTGCATTTGACATATATTTTAAAACAAATAGGCGACATAATAATATTATTAATAACAGTTATGGAATTCGCAATATGATTATCTATATAAATATATTCAGTCGTACGTACTAAAAAGCCGCTAATGGCATAAGATCACATAATAGTGGGAAAATAATCGTGACTAAATAACTAATAAGTGATAAAAATTTTATTGTGTTTAATAAAAAATCACATAACATTTTTGTAATATAATAATAGTATGACTATCGTTTCGAGCACAGCTTCTAGATTGTATATATTTGAAATTATAAAGCATAATTCTAAGAAGAAACTCGTTCTAGTCTCCCCGAGAGTATAAGATAAGATAATATGGGAACATTTGTTTTTCAAGAGAATTAATTATCCATGTGGCATTAAGCAGCCCAACTTTTAATAGTTACAAAATCGCATCTTGGCTAGCCTACTGTCATGCACGTGCTTCTCAATGACTTATGTCATCAGAAAAGTATAACACCCTTAATTTTCCTGAATGTAAAAATATTGTAACATACTGTAAATAATAAGAGTTGCATGAAAGCAAAGTTATAGTACCTACAACAAAATACTAATATGAACTATAAAATGTGTATTCACTGGTGAAAAATATTCGAGCTAAAACAATAATTGGGCGTATTGTAAAGTAATACATTGAGTAACTATTTAATTTCTTATGAATTTGTATATTTTTTTTATCCATTATACACCCATAATTGACACCACATACACAACAACGAAACATAACAATTAAGGTCTTCTGCATTATATACTGTACTTATATTTAGTTTTCTATTAATGAATAAAATTTTTCGATGTGCAGTTAGTGTTGCTATATTTACCTTTTAAAGGACTTCAACCTATTTCCTGTATAAGATAGTGACATGCGCGGGTGTCGTTTCGACTATGTGCTGTGTACTAAGATGTGTTTGAGGCGTGGTCAGTCAATTGGGGGCGGTTGGGCTGGAATGTTCGAAGGCGGTGCGGTCAGGTATCCGGCCGCATGAGGCACTTCTGAAAGCATAAATATTGATTACAATCATACGAATGAATGGAAAGCGACAACATAAAACAATGCCCAATGAACTAAAGTACACATTTATGACATAATTTCCACACAAGTATCGAAATGTACTAGTATCGAAGATTGGTGATCTTTCATATGAGACTTCTTCAAGAACAGACCGTTGAACACCTTTGCCCATCTCTGGGATAAGCAGACGTGTTAATGTCCGTCCGTTTGTCTAGATATCATCATCTTCATCCGGGACATCCGCCTGGCCTTGAACGGTAGCTCATGGTCCGGGCATGGGCTAAGTGTGTGTCAGCCGCCTTGGCTCATGCCCGGGCTCAATCCTGGTCTGTAGGCCAAATACGAACTACTACTAGGGCCAGAACTACGAGATATACCATGATATACCATGTGGTTTGCGTGGGGCAAAGCTCAGCTAGAAGCCAACGAGCAGGCCGCGGTTTATGCGCCATGTATACTTATACTCTGAATAGACTGAATCTTACCAACAAAGATGACCACGGGTAATATTAGTATCTGCTAATGACTTGCAATTCGTATCACAGGAATTTCACATACTACATACATAATCCCCGAAGGGGCTACCCCCATGCAGAGGTGAATTAACATCCACGTGTCGACAATTATGTTAAGTAGTCGCAGTGCAATTGCTAGGTGGTATTACACACTCTGCCCACTCTGCCGTCACCACACGGTAATTGACGAGGGACACGCTTTTCACTGAAGCTCCGTGAACTGAGCAGGTACTGACCATACCATGTGAATTGAATCACTGCCGGAACACTAGCACTGATACTAAACTGTGTCAGTACTGTGTCAGAACTGTGGCTTCACTGATATGTGAGAATCGACCTTAAGGCCTCAAAGCAGGCGAGCGATGGGTACTGACTGGTGAGCGCGTGGCTGGCCGGCGCGGCCAGGAACAGGTCGTGCCGCCTGCGCCGCGTACTGGCCCCACACGCGGCTGCGCTCGAGCCGCGCGCGCACGCGCTCGCCGTGCGCCAGCCGAGCGCGCCATCGCCTTGAGCGCGCCCACCAGCTGCGCGGCCGTCGCGCCCTCTAGCCGCGACTCCAGCAGGGCGAGCAGGTCCGAGATCAGGTCCGTTTCCAGGGCCTGCGCATGCGCACTACACCAAATTACTAACCTGTGCAGCACGGTCACATACTGACGAACAGGCCCCCGTCTAACGATCGCGCACGCAGAATCATTTAATAACTTAACGTACTACAAAGAACAGGAGGTCAGAAAAATTGCGAAAAATTATTCCCGCATCAGGAGATAATTTTTGCGCCCTCTTTTCCTTTGCTCTAACCATTAATTTACTGAAAACAAATAATAATAATTAACCATTAAATTAAAAAGTTATAACACATTGAAACCAAATCGGTAGTTTTGAATATAGGGAAAATGGGCCATAACCCACCACGCTGACCCAGTGCGGTTTGGTGGGTACTAACGACTGCAGATGCAGCCGGGACCTCTCCGGGAATCTCCCTATATTCTTCCATCGATAGGGAAGGCCCGTGCCCCAGCAGTAGGGACAATTAAAGTGCTGGTGATGATGATGACGGTAGTTTTGCGCCACCTGTATATGCCAATTACTAGTAGCCCGCAGCTTCGCTCGCGTTAATGTCGGGTTGTTATATAGCCTGTAGCCTTCCTCAATAAATGGATAGTCCATTTATTAAGCAAGGCCAACACATGAATATTTTTTTATTTGAACCAGTATTATCTGTATTAGCGTGTTTAACCAACCAAACAAACTCTTCAGCTTTATAATATTACATACATACTTAAATCACGCCTATATCCCCGAAGGAGTCGGCAGAGGTAAAACTACTCAAACTCACGTTTCGCCAAATGTTAGGTCCCATGTAATAGGTGGCGATCCTTTTGCCATTTATAATATTAGTTTAGATACATACCTGGAGAACGAGGCGGTCAGTATTGGCGGTGCTGTTGAACATGGTGGCGAGGGCTTCGCACGCGACGCCCACCACCTCCCTACATGACTTGATGGCTCCCTTCAAGCCCGCCATCACCTCCGTCTGAGCAAGGGCCACCACGCACGCCTGCACACACAAAATATTCTTAGATCGGGTCACGTCAAGTCACTATATTCCATTAACTTAGGCTTGAGACAAAATATAAACAATCGTAGATAAAGAGACATATCAAGACTGTATACATTTTGGCTCAAGCCCAAGTGAATGGGGTATAGTCAAGTTACACAATGTCAAAGCTGCGCGTGCACGATCATGGCGAGCACACACTAGAGCTGGCTCCACGAAAGAAGTCCCTTGGCTAAAACCTTAACTGTTTGCAATAAGAGCGAAATATGTTACTGGCGAGACTTGTTTTGTGGAGCGAACTCTACTCGCACAGTGAGCGCACAGGGTGTCAGTGACGTCACCTGCGCGTGCACGAGCGCGGCGAGCACGGGCACGGCGTGGTGCGGGCACGCGGGGCAGCAGCCGCGCCAGCCGCGGCATCTCGCCGAGCGCGGCGCACGCCTCGCCGAGCGCGGGCCGAGCGCGCACCAGCGCAGCG